>CAHIKZ030005381.1:1682500-2240000 GCA_903632075.3 Acanthosepion pharaonis
TAGTATAACTCAGGCTTAAAATATAAAA
The DNA here is from genome assembly GCA_903632075.3 of Acanthosepion pharaonis. NCBI lineage: Eukaryota > Metazoa > Mollusca > Cephalopoda > Sepiida > Sepiidae > Acanthosepion > Acanthosepion pharaonis. The sequence continues at coordinate 1,682,529 of CAHIKZ030005381.1, forward strand.
GCATTTCCTGTATGTTTGCTGTATTCAGTTTTGTACTACGGCTTTTTGTTAAACGTCACCGACATTACAAAAACTCAATATTGCATTTGACATTTTAGACCTACCTGCTAGCATATTTAATATTATTATGGATCTGTACCAGGCAAACTTGTTGCATCCAGTTTAACCACTTAATCCTGGCTGTAAACTGTTGCCAATTTGAAGCTTACTTGACTTAAAACATCTTAAAAGGAACTTAGTTTTCATGTGGAATGTAGGTCATAATAATTAAAATAAGCCGGTTTGGGTTAAATGCTTGAATTCTTAACTCTGAACATAGTTAATAAAAAGAATTTTGTAAAGAACTATTTATAGGTCTCTAGACCTAGTCAGTCATTTTTTTTAAATCAATTCATCTCAAGTTAAGCAATAATATCACCAAGGCACAAGGAGTTAATGGGAGTGAAAGAGAAAGAAAAGACTTGAGGGAACTGGAAACCCAATCCTGAATAGGTAACAAGATTGACTCCTGTTCAAAAAACCTGGGAGATGTGTGAACCTATTTACTCCTATTGATGAAAACATAATAGATAAATAAATTAAAAAAAAATTCTGTCATTCCCTTATACTTCTACAGATTTGTGTCAACTGAAGTACCTGGGTAACTTTGGATTTACCCAGATGTGGCTACCAGGATTACATTCAATGCTGTTACCAGGTCACATGCACTTTGAGAACCCTTGAACCTTCTGCGATAAGGGCAGTTCCTTTCATCAACTCAAGGGTCATTTAAACCTGTTCCTCTAACAGTGTCTTAAACCTGACATTGTGGCTGTCTTCATCTAGTTTCCCATTCAGCTGCTTTCTATTGACCATTTATCTTAGACAGTGGAGGTGCAGAAACTGGTACTAAGATTTGTACTCTACGTTAGGCTTCTATAGGGCACCATTTTTATTATCCCTCCCAGTGTATTTTGCCATCCATTTGCACAAACTCACTATTTCTTTCTTCCCTCTTGCCTTCAATATGTCCTAATTGTTCAAATTCTCCATGCCCTCTTTCTTCATGTGTCAACATTCTTGTTCTGATTCTAAGTATAAGTTTCCTTGTATTTCCTATTTTCCTTAAAACTTCCTCATTGCTCATATATTCTGCCCATGGTATTCTCTGCATTCACCATTAGAACTACATCACAATCTCATTATGATTGTAAGTATAAGTTTCCTTGTATTTCCTATTTTCCTTAAAACTTCCTTATTACTCACATATTCTGCCCATGGTATTCTCTGCATTATTGGTACAACTACATCTCAGTTGCTTCAAATCTCTTAATCTTTGAGGAAATTGTGTAGTATTTTTTATCACATAGAAAGATTGATATAACATAGCAGTTTATTTAGCACTCTTTTCTTTCTTTGATATTTATTAAGTTTAGCACAAAGCCATAGCTGTTGAGTGTTCAATAAAGCTGACATTAGTAAATTCATTTATAAGATAAGCTTGCTATCATTACACATTAGATATCTTTTGATATTTACTAAGCTTAGCTTATTCTGGTCATATCATGTAGATTGTTACAATTTTCACAGGAGATGACATTACAATATGGTCACTGAAGTATGTATAAATAGACAAGGAAAATGATAAATACATTACAAGAGAAAGCATTAGCACTGACTTTCTGGGTGTGCATATATGAAATGTTTTGAGAAGTCTGGTAACTGCATGTGGTAAAACCATGTGACCACTCAAAGCTAATGAATACTGATATAAAACAGATAAGGGAACCATATACAGAGTGTATCAAAAAAACTTTTACAAACTTTGGGGACAGGTTCCTCACACCAAAACAAGGACAAAAGTCCATATAAACAAGTGTCCGCAAATACTTTGTTTTTTTAAGTTATTAAATTTAAAGTAGATGCTATTAAATGTACAATTGGCCTTTCTCTATCAATAATTTGTGGTGCCACTGATCCTGTCTCAGGAAACAATAAATACCAGCAAATTTTGGATGACTGCTGCCTTTTGTTTGGAAACACAATTGGATACTGCAACATGGCCTATGTAAAAATTATATCTGCCTGCTCACATTATGAATATCCTGCCATTGCTAAACAAGACACTTCTCAGTTAACTCACTACTACACATTTTAAACATTGAAGACCAACTAATGATAAATGTACCCTAGTCTACATGGCAACACAGCAATATCTACAACAAACTTCCTTTAAATGTAACTAAGAAATGAAGGATTTGTAAACAATGTTTATATGGACTTTTGTCCTTGTTTTGTTGCGAGGAACCCACCCTCAAAGTTTGTGAAAGTATTTTTGGTACACTATATATATATATATATATATATATATATATATATATAAACATTAATTGGGCTACCAGACAATTTTAAACAACACCCAATCATGTGGGGAGATAGAACTCCCTGACAATCTGCCATGGACAGAGAGATAATCTTCCACCATTCTAATGAAAAATGCAATATATTAAAGCTTTATCCTCTTCACTAAAGAGCAATTTCTGTTTTAAATAAGAGATTATATTACACCCAGATTAATTTACTATTTTATTTTATCTCTCTCACAAGAAAACTTAAAGTTAGCAAGTTACATGACAGGAAATCTTACAGGTTGTAGGCCAATTCTTATCAATTATAAAAAAAAAAAATTACTAGAACTGCCTTTGCCATTCAGTGACTTTATTGACAAAGCTTACAGAGGGAGGAGATTTATAAGTTGCTCATTGACTCACCAACACATCAGTGTTAAAATACATTTGTTCAGAATTTACCTACTGATCTGTAGTTGAGATTAAGGCATGAATAGTCAAGGAAAAAAACTATTTATACTATTTATAGAAAGTTTTTCCTAGAAATTAACACTGTTTAACTACACTAAACAATTTTTTTTACAATAATGTTCACCATGTACAAGACCCAAGAGTCACTTGAGATAGAGGCTGGTTGATTCATTTTTTATGGATTATCAACCCATTGCAGGTTATTTAAAGCTGGAAAATATTTTTGGATTGGAAGAATATTTTTTGGAGATAATGGTTTAATGATACAAGTCTTACTAATTAACCCATAGCTTGGGAGGAGAAAACTGGATTTATACCTTTCCAAAGGGTATTTGCACATAGGGGAATATAAATCTGACTGAAATTGAAACTGCTCTCCAATTTACAATTCCAAGCTGTTATCCATTACACCATCTGCACTTCCATGCTTACAGTACCTGGTATTCCTAAACATTGAGGTAGAGGGTTAGGGTTACAAAGTAAGAGGCACAGCTTATAGGGATATGTGGGGAAGGTAACGGTTAACCGTAGATTGTAGTGATCAGGGAAGTATTCTTTTGGGAGTTGGTTCCACAAAGCAGCAGTTTATGGAAAGCTGCTGCTCAAGTGGAACTTACATCTCACCAATGGCATATGAAAGAACTGAGGATGGTTTACTACAAGGGGGTGTGGTATGGTGGGTCTTAGTTGTGAAGGTTAGAACTGATGGATTTAAGGAACATAGGCACAGTGGAGTAATAGATAGCGGCTCAGACTGAGGAATCAGAGAACTGAGTTCAATTTCCAATCAAATCCATTACATTCACTTATGTGCTAATACCCTTAGCAAAGGTATGAATCCTTTTCTTCTCCCCCCAGCTATGGGTAAATAGCAGGACAGGCCAGGTTCTATAACCTTGGGTGGCAACTGGTCTACCACAGAGAGAAATGGCAACCTACTGCAGGAAAAAATCTGCCTCATCAGTCATGTATCGAAAGATACATGATCGCCTAAGTGTGCATCATGCATGGTACAGAACTGACTGTGTTCATCTGAACACTTTCCATGGAAATAATCATAGAGTAGTGAGAGGCTTGCAACATTTTATCTGTAGGAAAGTGATTTTAGGTTGGAAAAGAATTCATCAACCACAAGGATGTAGAGACACTGTTGGACTATCAGGACTGGAAAGGACTGAGAAGCTTCTGCCCATATATGGCAGCAGTACTTGCTATCAAGGTCAACAAAATGTCTTTGTAATTATTTTTGGTTTTTTTTTCACAAAATTTATAGATGCATATTATACATAGGAGGGATATATATATATATATATATATATATATATATATATATATATATATATATATATATATATATTTTTTATTTTTTGTATCTTTTGTTGGTGTGTGTATTATTTTCGAGAAATTACCATATTCACATGTTCTGTCCATAGTATTTTCAGTATACTCCAAGTCACATTTTTGTTGTCTCAAGTGTGATCCCAATCTTTAAAGAACATTTTGAAAATTAAAAGCAACTTTGGGATAAATATAAAGACGTTCAAGTGTAGTACTTTGAAAGGGGCTATGGCCTCAAAGTTTGCGGGTATTTATAATCAGCAGAAATCAATCTAATTTTAATCATCTGAGAGAGTATCTTGAATCCATAGCTGATGCTAACCTCCAGGAAAGTGATTCCTTACAATTTCTCAGGCTAACATTTTCTGTTGACATGAAGTGAAAAGATTATATTGAATCAATTACTTGGTCTGCTGTTAGGAAAGTTGGTTCATTGTGTCATGGTAGACTATATTTCTTGCCAGAATCTATTTTACACTTTATAAGTCCCCCATTCAACCAGAGATTGAATATTGCTACTACATCTGGTCTTGTGCTTCTGCTATGTATTTAGAGATTTTTGATAAAGTACAAAGAATAATCTGCAATATTATTGGTCCTGACCTGTCATCTCAGCTTCAGTCACTTTCTCACTGGTATGATATAGCTTCCCTGTAAGATTTTCTATAAATATTTTCTTGTTAATTGTCCTGATAAGCTTTCTTCTTCAGAAGAATTATGAATTAAGCATACTAATAGACTGGTTACAAGGTTTCATCATTTTACATTAGAAATGGCTAGATGTAAATCTAAGTTCTATGTTAACATTTTCTTTTCTTGCTTATGGAACTTTCTTCCAGCTTCTTACTTTACACTTTGATCTTCAAAAATTTAAATGCAATATCAATATCTTCTATCTTCTTAATTGCTGTTTTTTTATTTTTCTCTCTTTAATAATTTTTTCTTTTTCTCCTATTCTCTTACACTCTGTAACTCCTTACATCTTAGTGGCTTTATTGCCTTGCTTGGGTTGAAAGGAGTTAAAAAAAAAAAACGGAACATCTATTTTCTCAAATTCTTTTTGTTGTTATATTGTCCGCTCAAATTTTCTACCAGGGCTGTAGAGTCGGAAGCAATTAAGGTGTCACTGGAGTTGGAGTCGGTAAAACTATACAGACTCCAGTTGAATTTACACTTTATGTAAAAAGTCTGTATATTTCATCTCAACCTCTTTTTTAAAGTCATTTTATTCTTTTGTAGTTATTTTGTATTTGAAAAGCTATATATGTAAAAAAAACTCTTACATTATACAATTATTATTTTTTGATGTCTTTTACATCCTGTAAAAGATTATATTTCAACTTCAGTATTTTTATTCTGTACTTATTTCTAATTTGCATATATATATATATATATATATATATATATATATATAAATATATATATATATATATATATATATATATAAAAAAAACAATAAATCACACATAGAATCAATCAGAAATATTAATATCGATTATTGGCGACATTCATCGCTAGTAGTATAATGTATTCATTAAAATACTGTTAATCCATAGAGTGAATGATCCTCGTCTATAAAATTGATGTCTGTTGTTTCAGTTTATGTGTTCTTAAAATGCTAGTACTTACGAATTTTATAGACGAGGATCACTTCACTATGGATTAACAGTATTTTAATGCATACATTATACTACTAGCGATGGATGTCGCGAATAATCGCATTAATATTTCTGATTGATTCTATGTGTGATTATTTCTTTGTGCGTATATATAAAGAAATATAGTTTTCAGGTGTGCTATATTTATAGGATAAAGTGCTCAATATCAGAGATGGAGCGTATGTAAATATAAAAGTGAACATTGAAGTCAACACTCAGAGGCGACAGGCTGTTTCATGCTAGATGCAATCAGGCCTGACGATTGCGTTCACTTTTATATTTATATATGTGTATGTTGTAACATTTTTATTATTTCTTCTATATCCTTTCAAAGATTTTGTCTAATTCTGTTAGGAAAGACTGAAGAATGAATAAGTATGATATAAAAGCTACAATATCTTTACTCTATGATATAAACCAGTTTATAGGTATAATCAAGTTAGGAGTATATGCATAGGCTTTATGAGATTTGAAGGCCATAACTTAATACTAAAAAATGGTTAACTTTGATATTTCCAAATCATTTGAACTGGACTCTAACTTAAATATTTCATTAAACACTCAAATAAGAAGAGTAGAGGGCTACACTGTGGTGTAATGGATAGTGGCTCAGAATGAGAAGTCAGAGAAACGAGTTCAAATGCCAATCGGGTTTGTTATATTTCTTCTGTCTTACTTCAGGAGGTAGGTTATCATCCTTCTGCTCCTCTTGACATCAATGTTTCCTGTGAGTATCAAATTTTCCAAACCTTCTTTCTTCATTATATAAATTTCAACTATCTCTTGATGTTAAGTGTAAGTGTCCTTTTTGCTTCCATTTTCCGTTGATCGCATATTTAGTCCTTGGTATTCTCGGCATCCAAGGGTAAACAAAAATAGATGTGTTTATTCCCAGGACCCCCATGATTCCAATAATTTGACCTTTGAACTTCAATTCCTAGTGAGATTTAGTTTTCTTTGATCATCAACAGAGTGTAAGGACAATCTCTCAAGATAACTGGCCATAACCTCATTTTCTCATGCTTTTCACATAACTAGTTTTATTTTACATTTTCTAGGGTTTTTTCCCCCCCTAAATAATGTAAGGAAATACATCATTTGTTTTATTTTAAGCATTAGAATATTTTCTCAGTGACACTTATTTTTTTCACATGGAAATGATGTAAATCTTTTTTTCATTTACACTTGTTATCAAACATCTTGGATACATGCATCAGTGATGGAAAATGTAAATGTAAAGAAATGAAAACTAGATATAAAAAGACTATCAGTGGTAAATTATAATGTTGATTTTAAGCTAGACTCAAATGAATTTCCATTTTTCCATGCTGAAAAATAAAGCAAGAATTCTTTATGAATTTACAAAGTTTTCTATCATATATTCTTTGCAGTTTGAAACTTTTTTGTTTACTTTTTGTTAGCCTAAAGTTTTTTTCTCGCAAAGGTACCAAATTCAAAACTTGACACTAAAATGTAGAGAGGGTAATACTGGTGGAAACAGTAATAGAGGCCATTGATTGGAACTACTTAAATACAATGGTCCTCTCGTTAAAAGCAGGTGAAAGTTGTTATAACTTTTAAAGATTCATTCATTAGACCCTTCAGAAAGTGCATCATTTGTTAAAGAGAAAAATATTGATTTATTTATTTTTTATAATTCTAGAAGGAGTGTCCTCTTCATTATATTGATATGGTATGAAATCAATCTGATTCTTCCTCACCCCAGGGGTTATTGGAATTTGTTCTCTGTACAAAAACTTTTTTTTTTTTTTTTTTTTTTTTTTTTTTTTTTTTTTTACAAAAGATTTTTTTAAATAAAAAAAAAATCAAATAGATATATGCATTTTTAATTAAACAAAAATTTAGATAGATTAATAAAATTATATATCTGTTTATTCATCATTTAAAATAGTTATTATGACCAAAGTTTATGCATGTGCTTCTGAACTCATCCCACCCACAAAGTTTAAAAACTTAAAAAAATATGTATCGTATATACTTGTGTATCATGCAACCTTTGAAGGCCTAATTTTGAAGCTAATTTGAGTACAGTAAATAGATATATAGTTTGGTCAACAGTGTAGGCAGAGCCAACAGTACATACTCTAAAATTTATGATGCAACCCATTTAAAATTTGCCTCAAAATTACATCTCCAAAAGTTGATATGCGAGTATATATGGTAGATATCAATGTTTCAAACATGTCATTTGCAAATAACAGCTATATCCAATAACTCTATAAAAATCAGGCATTAATTTTATCGGTGCACCAACTCCTACAGGTCATTTTGCGCCGAATTGAATAGTTTTAAGATTTGTTTTGTGTTGATTTTGCAAACAAATTTTTTTTATACATCATTATTTTATAAGAGTGGGGATGTAATTCAGTTTTAGTTGCATTTTGTAGTTGGGTGTTTATTTGGTTTCTGTTTTATATTTTGGGGTAGAGTGTTATTACTTTTAAGTATTCCAGAAAAACTTTGGGTTTGACACACTCAAAGAGTGTCCTAAGGTCAAGTACATTGTAGAAGTATTTTCCGATAGGGGAGAGTTTTTTTGTTTTGTTTTTTTTTTTTGCATTTAATTAAAATTTGTTTTTTTTATTTTGTGTCTATTTTAAAAGACAAATTCTTTTATAAGTCCTTATTATAATTATAAGTGTGAGGATGTAATTCAGTTTTAGTTGCATTTTGTAGCCAGGTGTTTATTCGGTTTGTTTTATATTTTGGGGAAGAATTTTATTACTTTTAAGAATTCCAAAATAGCTTTGGGTTTGACACTCTCAAAATCGGCCCTAAGGTTGGGTACATTGTAGAAGTATTTTCATATAAGATTGAAAAATCTAAGCACAAGGAGTTTCATCATCACCTTTTCTGTTTTTTGACTCAGAAAAAAAAAATGTTTTTTGCAGTTAATTTAAAAATGTTTGACAGTGAATACTTCTTGGCAGTTTGGGCATTGTGGAGGGTCTTCATATTTTAGGAAGGCATGTGTTATATGGGTGTGTCTAATTTTGATTTTTGTAAGTGTGACATCATCTTTTCTTGAGTATAGGTTTTATTTGATATAGTTGTATGTGTATTCTATGATTTTTGCCATTGGTTGAGGATGTAATAGTTAATTGTGTGTTTCAAGTCTGTAATGAGGATTTTTGAATTTGATATGTTCATTGAGAGGGATTCATTGCCATTCATTTTTAGAGATAATGGTTTAATGATACAAGTCTTACTAATTAACCCATAGCTTGGGAGGAGAAAAGTGGATTTATACCTTTCCCAAGGGTATTTGCACATAAGTGAATATAACAAATCTGACTGAAATTGAAACTGCTCTCCAATTTACAATTCCAAGCTGTTATCCATTACACCATCTGCACTTCCATGCTTACAGTACCTGGTATTCCCAAACATTGAGGTAGAGGGTTAGGGTTACAAGTAAGAGGCACAGCTTATAATGATATGTGGGGAAGGTAACGGTTAACCGTAGATTGTAGTGATCAGAGAAGTATTCTTTTGGGAGTTGGTTCCACAAAGCAGCAGTTTATAAAAAGCAGCTGCTCAAGTGGAACTTACATCTCACCAATGGCATATGAAGGAACTGAGGATGGTTTACTACAAGGGGGTGTGGTATGGTGGGTCTTAGCTGTGAAGGTTAGAACTGATGGATTTAAGGAACATAGGCACAGTGGAGTAATGGATAGCAGCTAAGACTGAGGAATCAGGGAACCGAGTTCAAATTCCAATCAAATCCATTACATTCACTTACGTGCTAATACCCTTGGGAAAGGTATGATCCTTTTCTTCTCCCCCCAGCTATAGAGATATGTGGGGGAAGGTAACAGTTAACCCCAGATTGTAGGGATCAAGGAAGTATTCTCTTGAGAGTTGATTCCACATTGGTTGAGGATGTAATAGTTAATTGTGGCTTTCAAGTCTGTAATGAGGATTTTTGAATTTGATATGTTCAATGAAAGGAATTCATTGGCTGCTTTATCAGCCATGCTGATCCCAATATTGCTTGAGATCCAACACAGTATGATGTGTGTTTGATTGAGTATCTAGTTAAATCTGTAATGAATGCTAATCTACAAAAATTATTACCACCAACCAAAAAAAAAAAAAAAAAAAAAAAAAAAAATTCCCTACTTTTTATAAGGGAACCAGTCTATTTAATTGGTGCCAGCTGCACATGAGAAATTTTAATTTTTACCCGAGGAAATAATGATCATGATGCATGTGGAGGATTGGCAAATGTAATTATTAATTAGTTTTTCACTCTGCTTTTAACCAGACTGAAACTGAAGGTATATATTTATACTTAAAATGTATACCTACACAAGTCAAGATCCAGTGCTTTGATTATACTGCTGTGGGTTTTCAAGTAACTAGGATAGACAGCAGTCAGCTAACTCAAGACTCCCTTTTTCCAACCAGGCTAATGTCAGCAAAGCAACATCCTGCACATCCCTCCCAATGCAGTCCTTCCACATCTTCCTAGGTCTACCTGAACTCCAAGTCAGTCTTAATGCATGAAGCTTGTTGGATGAGACCAAACCATCTAAGATCATGGGTACACAGCACTAATGTTACATCCTCAATACCGAGCCTTGTTAACAACTCAAATGAGGATATTTCATACTGAGGCTTGGTGCTGCAAATCCAGCAAATCATCAAACGGTTGTTGAGGCAGTGCAAGAGTGCACTCTTGAACATCCCTCCCAATGTAATCCTTCCACATTTTTCTAGGTCTACCCTGAACTCCTAACATGGTCTTAAAGCACGACGAAGTTAATAACTCGAATGAGGATGTTTAAGAACTGAAGTTTAGTGCTGCAGTTTCAGTGAGTCATCAAACAGATGTTGAGACAGTGCAAGCCCACACTGCTGCACATCCCTCCCAATGCAGTCCTTCCACATCTTCCTCCTCCACATCGAACACTCGTTGGGTGTGACCAAACCATCTAAGATGATGTGTTCACAGCACTGATGTTACATCCTCAATACTGAGCATTGTTAACAACTGAAATGTGGATGCTCTATACTGAGGTTTGGTGTCGCAGATCCAGCAAATCATTGAATGATCGTTGTGGCAGAGCCACTGCAAGACCGACACACTTGGTGCCCAAGTTTTACTGTTGAGGAGCAGTGCCTATTGTACACACGCAGAGAACAATTTGCCATGAGTTCTCAATGATACACCCACAAAGATTTTCACGTACACTTCCTAATGAAGAACAAGCATGGTAAACATTACACATGAAAAGAAACAAAGAACAAACATGATTTTCTTTTCACTGTGTGTCAAGGTTATTAAAAAGAATATCTAGCCGTCTGCTTGGCACTAAAAAGCAAGAAAACAACTGGAAAACACAGTAATTTGAGATAAATTACTATAAGACTTTTGAATAAGATATATCAAACATTTTCAACTTTAATGAAGTACAATTTCTTTTACCTTTGAATAAACAGACAAAACTAAGTCATCCATTATAAAACTGTTCCATTTAAATAGGGGATACTTTCTAAATACAGAACAAGTAAAAAAAATTCTGTCAGAATTTCATTATTACTTACACAGACTATTATCCTCATCCTTATTGTTATCACAAAGTTGCAGCCATTGTGTCCTTCATCAGGTGTATATCAATCTGGGTAACCTACAGGGAATTTTGAACTGAACTCTTTATTTAATCTTTCGGGGTAGACTGTTTTTGTTCCACTACCCATGTCTAGGGATATCTAGTTCTTATTTTTAGTACTGCTCAGTTATTGCTTGTCACGTTTTCATAAAGTCCAAGTACATAGACATAGGCAGTGGAATGAGAAAAATCTAACACAGAGTTTTGGAATTCATCTTCAAGCAAATTTTTGAATTCCAAAATCCGCTTGAAGATGAAACAGAAATAATGCTTTTAATTTAATATAATTGAATTTGAAGTTTTTGTTTTCTGTTTTTGAAACATGGTAATTCCTGTGTAGTGAGGAAACCATATTTTTAAATTAGTTAATTTATAATATATATCTATCAAAAAGGGATATATTTGTTCGAAGTAGCAAAGTGGTTTTGGACTACTGTAACCAAGTAGGACAATCTAGCAGGTAACCATAATGGACTGGTCCTCGTCGTAGTGGTAGGCAATAGGCGAAGACTATAGGTGTAGCCAATAGGCGTCCCTGTACCTCCACATCAGTCTGTATTTATGGCTGACACCAGCCATTCATATTACTGTGAGAGGAACACAGGTGTATGCATATTCATTACATCATATATATATATATATATATATATATATATATATATATATATATATATATATATGAAAATATATAGAAAATAGGAAGGAACTGGTTAGGTAAATAATCCAAAGTCCCTTCGTATTTTAGTTATTATTTTTAAAAATAGTGCTCGATACAAAAGTAGAGCATAAATATAATTATTTATTTAAAAATATGATTCCAAATGCGACATAATGTCACGATTCGGAATCATATTTTAAATAAATAAATATATATATATATATATATATATATATATATATATATATATATATATATTCATTTTTAAATTTTTCTTTTTTTTATTATGTAATTATTTTAATTTGATGAATTTATATATTTATTTTAAATAGTAGAAAGTTTTGATTTTACTATTTTTTAATTTTTAAAGAAAGAAAAAAATCTTATGGTTATGTATATTGGCTTGGGAAAGTAGTATATCTTTCAGGAAAAAAGTTATTTGAAAAAATTCAGGATGAAGATTTACATTTTGGCAAGATACGATAATGGGACTATTAAGTAATTTTCATCTAAATAAGCAACTTTTTTAATAAGTGTGGCATTCTTTATATAGAAATTGTGGTTGAGCTTATTTCTATGTATGACTAATGCATTTGATAAATTGTTATGTATAAAAGATCATTTTGTGTTTCTAATTTTTTTTTTTGTTTGTTTATTTCTGAAAGTTATTAGTTTCAGATTCAAAAGTAAAATCTATTGTGGTTACAACACTATTAAGTTTGTTGATGAAGTCAAGCCAAATTGTGTCATCCAGATGTATTATTAACTAGCTTCTCTGGAGGGATCTTGATTAGACCTCCATCACAATAGGTAGAAAGGTATAGACACAATAGGCAACAATAAACTACAGAAGAACTCAAAATTGATTGCTGCTTTTAGTATTGCATTAATATGTAAGCTTACCTTTTAAAAGTTCAATGATAATTCTTCTGCCACCACTTAATTTAAATAAACTTTGATGTGTGTAGATCCTTACTTTCCATGCAAACAATTACTTTTACTTCACAGGTGACTTTTGCTTGATTTTTGCAATTTATTTTGATTATTTCCAAATTTATTTCCAACATATAAAAATTGTTACTGTACAAAAAGAATCATGTCCAAAAATCACCAAAAAACAATTGCAGTACTGAAAACTTGGAAATACAAAATTTCAGGATTGTAGGTCTGGATCCAGCCCGAAATGTTTTTAATTTGCTCACAAAGTCAGCCTGATTCCAAAATGATATATGTTGGGCTATGAGTTCTAGGAGTAAAGTTGAAAACGTGTGACACATTGACATACTGACGTCTATATAATAAATGTGAATGTATCATCTAAAATAAGAATTTTGTGGTAAAATATTTTTGAAAGAACCACTTTCTAATAACGCTAAAAAGAGAAATTAAAATGCCCCTAAGAGTGGAACCCATCAGGAAACAAAATTTTTTTCCATAAAATTTTTTATTGAAGGTGAAAATTAATTGATTAATGAACACATATTTAGGATCCTATGTGTAAAAAAAGGTAATTTTGTTTTAGTTAGATATGCTTTAGACATTTCTTTATGGGAATATTTGTAAAAGATCTTATATCTAAACTAGCTATATGTCTCAGGTTTTTAACATGTAAGGAGCAAATTATAGCAAGTAATGGAATTATATATATATATATATATATATATATATATATTATGGAATTAGATGATAACTGTAAGGAAATTCAATCGACAATCACCTGATGAGTGTTTCTGTGAAACTTGAATTGAAAAAGATAAATTTGAACATTTTTCTTACTTCTTTACCATATATAAAAAAACGAAAAAAAAAAAAAAAAATTAAAAAAAAAGAAAAAAAAAAAGGATAAAATGCATCACAAATAAACTTTTTCTACTTTGTCATACATTTTCCCCTTATATATATATATATATATATATATATATGTATATATATATATATATATATATAGGGGGGGTTTTGGGGTGAGATGCAAAAGCCACCAATGTTGTAAAATAAAAGAGCTCAATGGAAAACAAGATTCAACATACTGAACCTAAGTAAGTAATAAGAATTTTTCAGAAATGTACTGATATATAATGGCCAGCTCCTCTCATTTTCCCAGTACGCCTGTCTGCTATGGCAGCTAGCCAGCCACTGTTGCAGACAACCTGCTCAGGTGCATTTTTGTTTGTTCAACACCCACAGAGCCCACCTATGGTTTATCCTGCAACTATGTTGAACAGACCATAGTTACAGTTTCTGGGAGAGAGCGCATAATCTGGCAAGATCAGCAGTTTGAACAGTAGCAACAAGTGCATATTGTCAGTCACTATGACTGCGTTAGCACAACCACTGACAGTTTTTGAACAGTTGTCATCCCAATTTTACTCACAAGGCTTGGGTGAATCTGTGGTTTGACTTTCAAGCACTTTCTACTAGTGTTGAATGCTGGGATCACCTTCCCAGGCCAATAACAAGAAGTCATCTTTCTGACAAATTGATCAGTGTTAGTTTTGAACCCAGGTCTCATAGTCAGAAAGCAAACCACTCAGCCATGCACCCATATAAATAAATATAAAAAGGTTCACAGTGAGTGAAAAAGTGCTCTATATAAAATAACAGAACTAAAATTTATACTAAAAGTAAATATACATTTATTCCTCACTGTTCGATGTTGGCTTTCATGCATGTAGAAATCTTCAGACATGACTATATGCATGAATCTCAAAGTTGCATCAAACAGGGAGGAACAAATGTATATTTATTTTTTAGTGTACATCTTACTTATAAAACGCAGATTGTGTGTGTGTGTGTGTGTGTGTGTGTGTGTGTGTATCTGTACGTTTATATATTGGATCGGATTTCCTACATTTTTCAACCAATTTTAACAAAACTTCACAGGACTACGTAAAATTACATTGCGGTGGTTCTGACAGCGCCAAAAATTGGAAAAACAATTGTTTTTGCATGAAATCAATTTGAAAACACAATAAAACATGATTCTATCGCCAGAATGAAAGGGGGACAACTCATATCAGGTTATACTTATAAAACACAGGTTGTGTGTGTGTGTTTGTTTATATATGGGATTGGATTTCCTACATTTTTCAACCGATTTCAACAAAACTTTTATTTTTCGCAGGTAGTGTTTCTTATTGTCTTGCACATTTTTTTCTTTATTTTTACATTCAGAATGCTTTAAAAATTCCATTTACAAGACAATGGTTTATAATAAAATTCTATTCAATCGATAGACTCATAATGATTGAAAACAATGTTTTTGTTTGAGTTTGACAAATTCGTAAAAAAAAAAAATCTAATTAAGACATGCATATCCATCAACCATAAACAATAATCTTTGTCAAATTTATTTTTCATGATGGTTGATACTTGATCTATCTCTTAACGTTACATCCCTGGGCAACGCCGGGCTCTACTGCTAGTATATATATATATATATATATATATATATATATATATATATATATATATATATTTTAGTGTACATATATATATAACAGAGTGGGATGGATAAACTGTCATCTAAATTATGCAAAATGAAAATAACACTGACATCATATTTTAATAGATCTAGCTTTACCAAAATTACACAAAAATACCCTGTCCTGGGTATGACAAACTGCATCCGCATCCTAGGTAAGATGATAAACTACATCCAACAGCAAGCCCTCTGATCAGGAGGTTTTGAGGAACATGGAACCACCTCTTAATTGCTGGTGTTTCCAAGTTCACCCTGACCCTTGGTAGTAGCACTTGTTAGGGTCCCAGCTATGGGCAAATAGTTAACCCCCAAACTGGGTTCAAAACACTATGAAAATGTAAAAATAGGTTTAATACCAGAAATACATTGCAAAAAAAAAAAAAAAAAAAAAAAATTTATTACCAGCTATACATTTAAAAAAAGATATTACCAGTGATACTTTATTGAAGAAATATTATCAGGAATATATTTTTGAAGTAAAAAAAAAAAAAAAAAAAAAAAAATAACCAGCGATTTTTTAAAGAAAAATATTACCAGTAAAAACAAAATTGTCGGAATTAAATAACCCATTGTGGTTGACATGCCACAAGCCAAAATGCCTTGAAATACTAAAGATAAATAATAAAATTGACAAGGACACATGGCACAGTGGATAAAGGCATTAGATCCAGTGACAGGACCCAAAGAGTGTGTGTTCAATACCCAGTTAAGGCAGTGGAGAACTTGGAGAGGGGAATTAACAAGAGAACGGATAACTGACATCCATTAGACATGGCATGTGGAACTAGAACAGTCTACCCCAGTGAGCGAAATAAAGGGTTCAGTTAGACGTTCCAACCACCTGGAGAAGTCTGGAGTATACAATGGCCAAAATGTTGTAATAAATATGGCGACAAAGATGAGGACAATAGTCCGGATAATGTATATATATATATATATATATATATATATATATATATATATATATATACACACACACAGGTTATTAGGATATAGAATCAAACCTTTTTATTGACAATGGATTTTACTTTTGTTAGCTAGTTCTATAAGTGTCTTCAGGTCAGTATAACAAATCTTTCATTCTGACCTAAAGACACCGACTTGACTAACCTTTTTATCTTACACACACACAGACAAGTAAGGAAAAAAATCATTAATATAAATTGTAATTATTTACATTGTTTGGACTGTTGTCCCCATCTTTATTGCCACATTCACAACTTTTTGGCCATTGTATGCTCCAGCCTTTTTCAGGTGATTGGAATTTCGAACTGAACACTTTATTTTGTCCACCAGAGTAGATTATTCTAATTCTACATGCCATGCCTCTTCCAGATGTTATAGTTATCTCCCTTTAACTCAACTCTCCAAGTTTTTTTTTTTTTTGTTCACCTCAGCTGTAGTCAGGTATTGAACTCACAACTCTTTGGGTCAAGTCATTGGATCCAATCAACATTTTTATCCACTGGGCCATGTAACTAATGTAAATAATTACAATACCTCAACTTAGAAATATAGACAGATATAAATTGTAGTTTTGTTATTCTCTATCGAGCACTATTTTATTAACACCAGCACTCAGTGTGTGACATATATGCATGCATACACTTAATAAAAATTAATGTCTATGCTAAGTGTATTATTTTTAGAAAGAAAATGTTTTTTAAAAAAAATAAAAACCACTTTAATGTCAATAATAATAGTCCGTTTGACCACTTCCACCCTGTAAAAACACTTAAAAATAGTTCTCGTAAGGAGTCAGACCAATGCATTTAGATAATGAAATTGAAGCATAAATGGTCTATAAACTAATTCCCTTGGTAGATAGAACTTTTAAAATATAGAACAGTTGAAGTGTGGAGTAGAACCAGCCTTCTCTTCACCATCATAGATTTGTAAAATCTGATAAATTAATTTATAAAACATCCTGAAAATCTGATAGCATTAAAACCTTGTATTAGCAATATTAAGATATCTAGTATCAGACTGTATAATTACCTCAATTCTCATTGATCATTCTTTATGGAAAACTAAACATAAAAAAATAAAGTAAGACATAACAGTAAAAATTAAAGAGAAAAAAAAAAAGCTAACAATTGACTTGAAAATTCAGAATAAAAGAAAAACCAACATAACATTATACTTCAGTTCAGCCACTCATATTCCAACATTCCCTTGACTAACACTAAACATTCCTGACCGGGAAACACCAAATGATAACTGTAAAACAGTCCATCATCAATAGTAGATAATAATGGTATCCGCTGGTACCTGTAGTAGCTGGTGTTACTGGAGACAAGGTAAAAGTCACTAAAATAGTGTTATATTCCACGCCAAGGGAATAAACACATAACACCAAGTGGATACTACAAGAAAAATTTATTGTACACAACAAGTACAATTTGAAATACGGTACAGTTATACACACAGGTCAATCTAGTAGTGAGTGCCACTAACTGGAAGGTCAGACATGCTTGAGTCAACTCGCTCTCACCTCTTCTGTACAAGTCTCTTGTAGACAGTAGACTTTATAGGTACTTACTACCTATAGTGCAATCACTCATGGTGGGTGACTGGTTATTCCATTACATCAAATGGATTATATTAGATTATTTAGGAAAAATATTGAATAGAATAACATGTTTTTGCCAGGAAATTTAGCATTTCCAAATGTTTCCTTATTAGGAAACAATTGACATTCATCGAACAAGCATTTATATTTGTTGCTTTCAGATGAAATTGATAAAATCTTTTAGGTTTCACAAATCCAGCCGCTATTAATGGAGGCATCCCTCTTTGCCTTTTGTTTGTGAAATGTCAACATCTTGAGTGTGTAATTTACTCTTCAAGTTACATGTGGTATCCATTTCAGTTGTTGCTGTTGAAAGTCCTCAAATGATATGATTTCTATTATTTGGTACCATTCTTTCTTAGTGATTTTGTAATGCCCATCCATGAGGTTTAATGAAGGATAGTCCTCGCTAAGACCTACAGGGTCCACTCGCTCAAAGACATTTTTAACCATTGATCTGAGAAAGCAGTTGCAAACAGCTGACATCCATATGAAAGTCTTGATCTAAATGAGACATTATATAATATATATATATATATATATATATATATATATATATATATAATATATTTGTTAGTATATAAAGAAATCAACTCTGTATGGTTGCTGTCAGTTCCAGCCTTGAAGTGACCATACAACATCTAGTTTAATGATTTGAAACTGCACTTTTAATTTGCTATGAACACACTGTTTATATCTAACAAATACTATAACTGATTTTTTAGCATTATTCCCCCAAATAAAAATAATGAATTATATAATGTCATTCACATACAAGGCTGTTTTGGTGTATCACAGCATATCAGTGCGACTAGACAACTAAAATGCTTCACGCTAGGATTGAAACCTGATCGATTTGGTATCAGTCGGAGTTTCTATTCCTAAGCCATCAGCACCCTGGCAGAGATATATATATATATATATATATATATATATATATATATATATATAGAGAGAGAGAGAGAGAGAGAGAGGATAATGATATATAAATTTTTATATATCAAGAACAGTTTTGCATCACAAAAATACATTTTCCATTTTAACAGAGTAGCTGTTTTGTATGAAGATAATGAAAAATGACCATATCAGCAGTGAAATGATGAAACCTACTGAAGAGTAGACAAAACAATTACAGAAAAGTTTGCCTATGAAACTCTGGAGTTGAGTTGCAGAATATAACATCAATCAGCTCGGTGACAAATGTTATTTGTATTTTTTATATAACATTACTGCCCAAATATACAATATATACAAGGTGCAATGGGTAAATTGTTGCCATTTTATATTTTTGTGCATGTGCATTGATTTTGTCAACTGCACAGTATAGTAGTGTCAGTTGAGAAAAAGAGCACCATGACAGAAATTCTCTCCATCAGAAATTTGGAAACAGCATGCTGTACTGCTTGGCACTCGCACCAGAAGGGTCAATATGAACATTTCAGAGTGAAGACAGTGCAACGGATTCATAAAGAGTTGGATGAGTCTAATGGTGATTATGAAGGTGTTTGGGGTGATCACTAGTGATAGCGACATCATGCCTCCATTTATCTTCCCACATGACCTCAGATTCAACATGGAGGTCCTGCAAGAAAACCCAGTCCTGGTTGTCAGACAATCTTTGTGACCACATCACCCCTTTCATCTGGCCACCTAACTCTCTAGACTGCAACCTCCTTGATTATTATGTATGGGGGTGTCGAGTGAGAAGCCAACAAAACTCCTTGTAACACAAAAGATGAACTGAAGTTAAGGACTATGGCAGTATTCACCAACTTAAACAAGGAAACTGTCCAGAAGAGTCGCAGGACCAAAGTTGTCTGGAAGCCATGGTTGAACCCAATGGGGTTTTTATTGAATAAATTTACTGTTTAGTATTTCAAGATATTTTTGTGCAATTTTGGTAAAGATATCTGTTAATATGAGGTTGTTAGTGTTTTTTTTTTGTTTTTGCATTATTTAGACAACACTTTATCCATTGCCCCTGTGAATGTGTGAATATATATCTATATATATAAATTTAAATGGCGAGAATACATCTTCGCAAACAATATCAATAAGATACACCAACCCTGAACCTGTATATGAATGTTATGATCCCTGTTTATAAATTCCAGTTGCATAAGATCTTTAATTTTTTTTTTTACAAGCTTTCATATGTTCCTACAGACATCCTCAGGTATAGAAATAGATTTGTTCTTGTTTTTACTTTTCGCCATTTAAATCATTAGCCTCTATATTTGTTTTTTTGTATGAATGATTCATGAATTTATAAATTAAAATTGTACCTATAATTGAATATATATATATATATATATATATATATATATATATATATATATATATACAACATCATCACTTGATAAGACACCAGAGGTGTTGAAACAAAATGGCTATTTTTGCAGTATATATATATATATATATATTACATTTGGACATACTATCTGCTCTCGCTCCAAATCTTCTGCAACCCCCTGCATCCTAGTGGCTTCACGCCTTGCTCAGGGCGTAATGCTTTAAAAAAAAAAAAAAAAATAATCAGTTGGCTTTCAATCCCAGCTTGAAGCAGTCAGATATCTAGCCACACTGATGATCTGTAATGCAGTGAAACAGTGTCTGTGGATGACAATATATACACACACAAAAAAAAAACTTAACTTTGACTGTGCACTCTTGGAAGATAAGTGTGAATTTGTAAACAATGACTACTACTACTAATATTACAAGGCTCTCCCCTGTCAGTCATTGGTGTGTTTATTCACAGATTAAGTACATAAAAATTTGCCTTTCTTTCAACCGTGTGCCAATGGCATGGGGAAAAAATCTCCAACTGATGCCAAATCAGTCAGGTTTTGATTCAGCTTGAAGCAATCGGATGTCTAGCCACACTCATGAGCTGCGATACAGCAAAAAAACAGCTTGTGGATGACTCTCATATATATATATATATATATATATATATATATATATATATATATATATATATATAAATTTAGTACAGAAAAGCTGGGAGAATATATGAATAACTTTCAACATGAACTAAAAATTATAAAGAAAAGATACAGAATAAATAACTCATTTTCATTCTTCTCTTTCAGCACGAAAACTGCCAGCTTAGCAGAAAAGAACTAATGATCTATTATTTAAGCATACACACAGATAAACACAGGCACACATATTTATTTTGTTTTTTAATCTGATGAAGTCTAAAAAGGTGAAATGCATAATCAAATCTAGTTTCAATGAAATGGTTTTTCATTTGTCATATTTCTTCAAAACTGTGTTGAGATTTATATATATATATATATATATATATATATATATATATATATATATATATATATATATATATATATGAAAAACAGACCACTTTAAGGTACCATTACAATAATTTATTTCACCAAAATCCTTTTAAAGGACTCCGATCATTAGGTAACACTTCCAACAACATAATGAAAGGAAAAATGAGTACCTTAAAGTGGTCTGTTTTTCATTAAATATTAGCTCTGGATTTACATTGAGCTCTCAGGATTTCATCCTCCTTGGAATTACCCATACGGTTTACCAAGTTTTTCGTAACTATATATATATATATATATATATATATATATATAGGGTTGGTGCATAATTATTAGGTGTTTTTAAAACAATATTTATTATGAAAAAAGAAACATAATTCAACAATAACATTTTAAATGATTATTCTAGAGTTTATGATTATAGACATGCATTTTTATAACCTGAAAATAAAATATTTTTATTAAAAAAACACCAATGTTTTGTAACAAATAACTTGCTTACAAAAACGTCTGATAATTATGCACCAACCATATACTGATGAGCTATGATACAGCAAAACAGTGTCTGTGGATGACAAATATATATGCTCCTGAAAAATTTATTTTGGTTGAGCTCTCTGGGGAGGAAGTGTGAGTTTGTAAACAGTGACTATTATCGCTAATAATGCAAGACTTCAATAAAGCAAATCGAGTTCTCTCAGTCACTGTGTGTTTATCCAAAAATATATATGCTTAAATTCACTTTCATCCTTGCTGTGCGCCAACACCTTAGGGGTAGAATCTCTGACACCAATTCAGTCAGGTTTTGATCCTAGCTAGAGGCAACTAAACGTCTAGCCACACTGATGAGCTGCGATACAGCAAAACAGTCTGTCTGTGGATGACAATGTGTGTGTGTGTGTGTGTGTGTGTGTTCCTTTTCCTGAAAATAGGAATTAAAAACATCTGAGCTTAAACTTTATATTTATCGAAACACAAACATTTTAATATGATGTTTGACCATACCCTGTATGAACACAATAAAAGCCAGAATTCCATTTGGGCAGCCATCTTTGATAATTTCAACCTAACAGGGTGTGTCTATTTTGTTTGGTAATTTTCTATATACTTTAATGTTTCAACACTTCATATTTTACTCATGAAGGTTCACTGTTATTAATTCTTCACATTCTATGACAAACATTTTTTAAGTAGCATAACTTAAATATTTGGTTGCAGGGTCCAAGTTTGACATGTTCCTGCTAATTTATGCTATTAATTTGTATTGAATGTATTTTATCACAGATATTAACCTTTTTTTTTTTTTATTAGAAATAGTTAAATTATAAATATTCAGATACAAAATTACTATATATATATATATATATATATATATATATATATATATATATATATATATATATATAAAAAACACATGCACAGAGGATATTTTTGACACTTGTTCTTGTGTATTTATAAATATCAAGTAAATCAGTGCTTCACAATCTCAGATAGGTTTTCGTCATGTAATAAATTGGCCAGGAATGGAGATAAAATGGCCTACATGAGTCTTAAGGACAAAGGATTATAAAATTTTTTTTTTTTTAGTTCACCCCAAGGAAGGCAATAATGCCACTAAGATGAAAGGGACTGCTGAGAGTGATAGAGAATGAGAATTTAGAAGGAACCAGAAACCCAATCCTAAACAGAAAACAAGGGATAAACCTTTACTTGTCTACTCACCTCAAGCAAGATAATAATGCCACTAAGATGCAAGGGACTACTGGGAGTGAAAGAGAATGAGAAGACTTTAGAAGGAACCAGAAACCCAATCCTAAACAGGAAACAAGGGATAAACCTCTACTCCTGTTCAAAAGATCAGTGAGGAGTGTGAACCATATGATAGGTGAACCTATCTACTCTTATTGGGAGAGAAAAAAAAGGAAATAAAATTTTAAAGTTTAGGTGGAGATGTGTTAGAAGTATAAAGTTGAAGGAGACTTTAGAAGGAACTGGAAACCCAATCCTAAAATGAAAACAAGGGATAAATCTACACCTGTTCAAAGATTGGAGAAGTGTGAACATATCTACTGTTATTGAAGGAAAAAATAAATAAAGTTAAAAATAAATAAATAAAATTGAAGAGTTTAGAAACTGACAGAAGTATAGAGTCAAGGTAGAATTTAGAAGGAACTGGAAACAATCCTAAGCAGGAAAGAAGTGAAAAATTGCTACTCCTGTCCAAAAGACCAGGAAGGAATGCAAACCTATCTACTTCTATTGAGAAAAAATAAATAAATAGGAAATGAAATTTCTACTCCTGTTTATTAGAAGTAACCATTTTATCTGTATTTCCATGAAGCTTGGTGGCTTGAGTTAAGTGATTAGCAGCAAGATCTCCGCCTTCAAAATTCTTATTCAGAGAAAGTATTTTAAGTCCATTGAGGAAATTAAGTTCCATTAGCGCTAACAGAAAAAAAAACTTGTGTCAAGTAGATAAGAAAAGTGGGATCAAGCTGATAAAAAATCCTCTTTGGGAGGGCATCAAAATGAAAATCTTGGGTAAAATCGGTATATATTTGGCTAGATTTTTATTTTATCGAAAGAGATTCAAGCAAATTCTACTGGAAGTGAATCATCATAAGAATGACTGTTCTGGACTGGGGGAGCCTATTGTAAGGAAATATCAGAATTACCTTTAGGTTTTTCATAAGCAATTGACAAATGGTCACACCTCCCTTGAATATCTTAATGACAGTCTAGCTCAATTAACTGTATTCAGACAATCCTGTGAATGGTAACAAAAGCAAGTATTCAATAGCATCGATTGGCACATGGTCATTGTGTTTATATATATATATATATATATATATATATATATATATAAGTATAAAGTTTGTCACTTAGCTGATTGATGTTACCTTCAGTATCACAACTCCAGAATTTTGTAGATGGATTCTCCTGTGTATGTGTGATCATGTATAAGACTCTGTGTATGCACATAAATGTGGAATGTCATGGTAATATTTCTCCTTTTCATTGTATTTGATTTTTTTTTTCTTCATTCCTTATTGGTTTTTTACTTTTTGTTTTTATTTCATCTGTAGCGATTTAGATATCTGGTTTTTTTAGACATCCACTGTCCTTGTTAATTCTTGAGCATTCTACCGTTTACTTGAATTAGGAAAATTCTATTTTTTTTTTTTTACATAAATAATATTTTTTAATGCTTACATTAGTTAAATATTTATACAAGTCTTCAATTAACCATTATTTCATTTTCTTATCTCTTTTGGTGGAATCTTAAGTATTAGGGTATTAATTATAGGCGGTTAGGTTTATAATTAAATTTTTATGCATATATATGGGCTATTTCATAGAATACAGTGAAAGAAAATAAAGCAGTACAAGTTCAATCCTACCTGGGTATGTGATGCTTGTAGTAAGCTGATTAAATAAACATCTTGAAGGACACTTCCAGATAGTCATCAGCAATCATGTATTTATTAACCTAAACTGTTTCAATACCTTACTTTCTTTGCTGCTGAAATAGATAATTTTTTCTGACGTGTGCTAGAGACTGATGTTAAACTCCAAATAGAAGCCAAAAATTTTGAAGGCCAATTTCCAAGGTAAACAGGTCCTCCTTGATTAAAAGAAGGGCCTCACAAAATTGTTCTACTTCCATTTGGCCTTTTGCCAGACTAAGTTTAGTAAATCCCCGTGAGGGTGTTACAACGTAGTAGTTAGAAAGTTAGTGTTACAAATCATTATTACTATCATGAATTCAGTCATTACTGAGTGTTCTATGATCATGGCCTTATACCAGACTTTTATGTATTGTGTCCCTTCAGGATGTAGGGTGACCATGGTTCTCCCTTATTTCCTATACCTGGTGACCCTTAATAATATCTCTACTGCTGCCATGCCTCCTGCCATCCATTCACACAAGCTGGCTCACTGCCTCCCCCCCCCCAGATATGCCATGTGAGAATTAAGTTCTCCAATCCCTCTATCCTCATTACATTTCTAAGAAATTTCAAGTGTCTCTTTCTGATTCTGAATATAAGTGTTCTTTTTGTTACCATTTTCTTTAAGATTTCCTCGATGCTTGCTTGTTCCATCCATGGAATTCTCAGTATCCTCCTGTAGAACCACATTTCTGTTACCTCCAGTTCTCTCATCATCTGTTGCGATGATTGTCCAGCATTCACTGCCATATAAGAGGATGGGTGGCTAAGTTTTGTAAGTTTCCTTGAAGATGCCACAATGTAGTTGTCAGAAAACTAGTCTGACAGATTATTACTACTATAATAAATTCAATCATTACTGAGTGCTCTGTGCTCATGACCTTGTGCCAGACTAAGCTTAGTAAATTCCCATGAGGGTGTACTTACTTACTACTTACTTGATGCGGCATTCACCCTGGGCGGATTGAGCCGGCTTCTTCCTGTTGACTCATTCGTAGTCATGTGAGAAGAAGATTCTTGGGATAAATTACAGAAGTAGGGTACCCAGGCCTACTCGAATAATGTTCTTGCTTGCTGCGGGGTTCCCACAGACGCAGAGACAGGAACGACCAGAAGCCGCCAGTTGCCGATGCAGACGCTCCTTGGATTTTTTCTAAGAGCAGGTTTGAATTCATGAGGGTGTCACAATATAGCGATTAGAAAGTTAATCTTATAGATCATTACTACCACAAGTTTAATCATTACTGAATACTCTATATTCATAGCCTTGTGCCAAACTAAGTTATACTATTGGCCATCTTATTTCAATGCTATTTTTAATCCTCTCTTCTCTACACTTTTGTTCTTCCTTTCACTCCATTTTAACCCCCTTAAACTTTGCCCTTATGCTTTTATCTATCCAGCCCAAGGTGATAGCCTAAATAGGTATCACCTTGAGCCAGTTCTTTTGCTGATTTGTCAAGAGGGATGTCCAGTTAAACCAACAGACGGTACCATTTCTGAACCCTAACATTTTTATGTTGGGGTCAGACAAGTAGAGAAACTAAGTAACAATGGTAAGAACAAATTCCTTGGACACTTAGAATCAAAAAGACAATTGAAATTTCTAGGGCACATAATGAGGAAAGACAGCTTAGAGAATTTAGCACTCACAAGACATACTGAAGGGTAAAGGGAAACAGTGAGTAACCGGTCTAATAAGCTTGTAAATGGATGGTAGGACAGAGAGAGATAAGAAGACTGTTTAGAGCTATGAAGATAAAGAGACTTGGAGCAACAGAAATGTGGTTCTACAGAAGGATGCTGAGAATACAATGAAGCGAACATTTCAGCAGTGATGGCATTTCAAAGAAAATGGAAACAAAAAGGACATTTATATTTAATATCAGAAAGAGATAGTTGAAATTTCTATGACATAATGAGAAAAGAGGGCTTGGAAAATTTTACACTCACAGGACATGTTGAAAGCAAGAGGGTCAGAAAGCAGCAGCAAATAACCTACTTATTAAAACAGGATCTTGCTCAATTAGCTAAGTGATAGCATTGGACCAGATGACAAGAGCAGTTAACAATTACTGTTAAATATGTGTTGACTCTGTCTCAGGGCGGAAAGGAACCTAGATGAGGCTATGTCAAAGTGCAGAGTCTTAGCTGAAGAGGTAGACAGCTATCTGACTCCATGTATACTGGGGTCTATGGGAAATTTTAGCCCAAGCCCATGGGCTCAGAACGCCCCATGTAAAAACTGACCTTGTGCCACATCCCATGTTATGGGGAGGTCTTGGGTAAATACCAACAAAAAGAAAAATGTTCATGGAGGAGAAATTTCAATAAACTTAATGCCTAAAGGTTAAATCCACTTTGGCAGGAAGGGAGACAAACCTGCTTCTGCTACTGCTTAGAATACATCCATTAAGCTGGGGAGTAGGAGTCTAATATCTTCAGAAATTTGTTAGCCAAGGATGGGGAGTTCAATCCTTGGTAGGAACCACACGAGTCAGCATAGTTAACACAGCTTAATGTTTTATTTTTGTAAATCACTGGCAGAACAGGATTTAAGAGAGATAGCAAAAAGATAAACATTGCTAAGAGTTACAAAGGAAAGGAATTTGTGGAGAGCCATGACTGCTCACATCCTGAAGTGATACAACCCATAGAAGAACAAGAAGCTTTTGTAAATGGTTGGCAGAACAGGGTTTAAAACAGCAAAAAGACAAACTTTGCTAAGAGTTAATAAGGACAGGAAATTGTGGAGAGCCATGATCACCCATGTTCTGAAGTGACACAGCACATAGAAGAACATCTACATTATACAGTCAGTTATAACACAATGTTAAAAAAGGTTGAAAGGGTAAATTTGGTTAACTTGGATTGAGTGCATTAAAATCGGGCAATTCTTGTTTTTTTTTTTGTTTTTTTACTCAAAGATAACATTTCTTATTTAAAGCTAAAATCAGGAAGAATAAGAGAAAGCTAAATTTTTGAAAAACTTAGAATTGAAGCAAGAGACATGAATTTTGATAAACCTAGAAATAGGTTAATATGATATATGATGGCTTATAGTTATCAGCAAAACAGATGGTGTGGAAATATTTTTGATAAGGATGAATTGGAATCTAGCAAGCCAAAAATTCCAGAAGGAAAACAATTTTGACAGGTGATTAATTGAGTCTATATTTACTCTAGACAGATATACATATGATCTGGAAAGTTTTTGTAATTAAAGATACTTTAAAATGTCAGAGTACATATGGTTTTTCTTCACAAAGAAACAGAGACCTCTTTGTTCAAAATGATAAATTAATAATTCTAAATTTCACTAATGCAAGAAAAGCAGGCAATGTTTTCTTTTATTTTTTTTTAAAGCTGAGATTTCTGATTGGTCAAATGTGGATATCTGGCTGATGGCTGTTGCCTTAGGTAAGAGAGAATCTAGCCAATGAAATTAAAAAGTAACATTATGAAGGCTGGACAGAGCTCATAGGCAGACAAATTTGGAATAGTGTGGGGAAATAATCAATTGAGAAATAAAACTAATTAATCAGAAACAGAGAGACCAAAACTCTACCCATCCTAAGAGTTTTGATAATTCTTTTGATACTGGCCTTCTGGCAGTCAATACAGTTGTGGCTTGGAAGATCAACTGTTCACAAGGGGTTAAACTCAAAACAAGGTCACATCATCTGATAAGTTTCAAAAGGAGTGATTTGCTGCACTTTCATGTGCTAACATTCTCACCTCCAATGCCAGTTTGATTATAACAAGAAGACTATCTTAACATGTGTTCTATATTAAAGGTGTCCATAAAGTCTCTTTACAATTTAAAAAAAAAATATTACAAAGGCAACTGATGAGATATCTTAATGAGATTTGTTCTATGTACTCAGAAGATATCAAAGTTTTTTGATCACATTGCATTTGTGTGTTTCAGGTATCCTGTTGATGAAAGAGGTACCATTAAATGAACCCCTAAAAAATGGCTACTCCTCAAGAAAAGGCACAATGTGTGTCATGGTTTATTGAAACAAAACTGGATGGACAGACTCAGCGAAACTACAGGACTTCTTTCTATGTGGTTATGTTAAAGATATGGTGTATCAAACAAAGATACGGGACATCACTAACCTAAAGCAAAAGATCACTGATGCCATTGCCACCATTGATGAGGCTATGCTATAATGAACATGGCAAGAAATAGAGTACCATCTTGATGTGCTTTGTGCAATTGATGGTGCTCATATAGAGGTGGATTAAATTAGTTAAAAAAAAAAAAAAAAAAACTTCAATATCTACTACTAATTTTGTAATAATTTACACATATTTGTTCATTTACTTTTGAAATAAATTTTTTCACATGTAAAGAGACCTTATGGACACCTTGTATGTTTTATAATTATTATTTTATTATTATATCTATCTTTAAGCTATGGAAGTTTTAGGCTTTGTCGCAGTAGGTAAATCTCAAAAATGGGCAAGATACCGGATGCTAAGTAACAAAGATTGGTCAACAGTCATCCATTAAGCTACTGCCCATAACATGTTATAAGAGGGCCCTAAATTAAAAGAGGTATATATTTAACTTCTATCAACATAATAAGCAAATACAAAGCAATATGATGCAAATAATTTCTAATTCATGGAGATTTAATCGATTCAATATAATGTTACCTGAAATGATGAATAATTAAAGATACAGCCCGCACAATATATAAACCTTAGCAGATTGTAAGATCTGTCTTTAGCATCCTGATACCACTTTCTAATCAATGTTGAATTTTGAACAAATCTGTGCAAAAAGTGGATCAAGAGCTTACCCAGCTTCATACAGATTTTCAGGAAATATCAGCTTCTAATTGGTCAATAAACACACAAGTGGGCCTTGCAATCCACCCACGTACAAATAATTTTTCCAGCGTGTGAACAATTCAAGTTTCCTGCTATTATCCTGGCAGCCTGTCATGTGGTTACATTAATTATAAATAGCAGACACAAGCTTGTTCATTCTCTTCTTTTCTCTTTTTTCCTGCAAAGATGTAACCTTAAAGGATTCCCCTCTTGACCGTGTGCGGTCAGACACCCATGAAAACATTCATGCATACACGTATGTATGAAATTTTCCAAACTACATTACAAACATACAAAACATTTCCAAATAAACAAGAACTTTTCTCTTTGAAATACTTTTCTAAAGTTAAAAGTTTATTCAGCATTTCTCAGCTTTATAATTCATTCAACTTTTGTGAGCTCAGATAAAAATATTTCAATTTCATCAGTAAAACTTTAATTCAGTCGAAGGGGCATAACACCAACAAATTAGTAACCTCTATGCATGTACATCATTACACAAAAATAAATATAAATCTTGTTATAAAACCATTTTTGTTCCTTCTTGTTTCATATTTTGTGGTATTTTACGTTATTATATAAATCGTAAAATCATGTTAAATAGTTTTCAACAAATGGTTATATATATTAACATATCTCAACATGTCTATATTTCTGAGATGTGGGATTCTAACTACCATATATACTCATATATCAAGCAACCTTTGAAGACCTAATTTTGAAGCTAATTTGACTACAGTAAATGATACATAGTTTGGTCTATGGCATAATGCCAGCAGTACATATGCATATTTTATATTTCATGTATGACGCAACCCCCTTAAAATTAGCTTCAAAAGTCACATATGCAAGTATATACAGTATTTACAATATTGTCCTCATTTTTATTATCATATCCACGTTTCTGCCATTGTAGATTGTCCTCAAGGACACATGGCCCAGAGGATAAAAGTGTTGGTTGAAGTAATCCAAAAATTACTTGACTGAAAGAGTTGTGAGTTCAATATCCAGCCACAGCAAAGGTGAATTTGGAGAGTTGAATTACTTGAAACTGAGACATCCAGAAAAGGCATGGCATGTGGAACTAGAACAATCTATCAAGGGTTCAGTTCAAAATTCCAATGCATAAGAAGGCTGGAGTGTACAATGGGCAAAACGTGGATATGATAATAAAGATGAAGACAACAGTCCAAACAGTATCATGAGAAACTGAGCTTGAAAGTATTTAATGTGGGAGCCCTTGAAAATATGAGACCCATAGCATTTGCTACTTTTGCTATTAGATTAATCTAGTACAGCATTTAAAGATATTAAGGAATATTAAATTGGCAATACAGCAAACCAATTTTTCAACTGTTCTAGGGGGTGTGATGATACAGAATCATTAGGGTTGGTTTATTAATGAAAAACTAGTGTATTCTTGATGGGAGTGACATCAAGGAAAATCTCATCGATCTGAGAAACAATCGTGAAATCCAAATGGAGTTCACCAATGGTCGCCTGGAGCAATTCTGGGCTTCTCAGTTAGAAACTTATCCTGTACTGGTAAAAAAAAAAAAAAAAAAAAAGCTCTCATTGTGCTGGTGCCTTTCATTGCTGCATACGTCTATGAAACTGGATTTTCCTGTCTACTTCACATCAAAACCAACAGTAGAAATCGACAAACATACAAATAGAATTCAGCACCAAGACACCAAGATTTGATGTCATCGCAAAGAGAAAATAATAGCAACAAAGTCACCGAGTTTGTTGCTCAACCATACTCATCCACAACACATCATGCTTAGTACAAGCACATGTTACCATAATTTTATTTTTTTGCTCATATACAAGTACAGTGTAACCCGGATATAAGAGAGATTTTCTCTGGTCCCAAATTAGAGCCTGTGTTAATGTATATAAAATAGACCAAACCCGGATATAAGAGAAACCCGGATATAAGAGAGATTTTCTCTGGTCCCAAATTAGAGCCTGTGTTAATGTATATATAATAGACCAAACCCGGATATAAGAGAAACCCGGATATAAGAGAGATTTTCTCTGGTCCCAAATTAGAGCCTGTGTTAATGTATATAATAGACCAAACCCGGATATAAGAGAAACCCGGATATAAGAGAGATTTTCTCTGGTCCCAAATTAGAGCCTGTGTTAATGTATATAAAATAGACCAAACCCGAATATAAGAGAAACCCGGATATAAGAGAGATTTTCTCTGGTCCCAAATTAGAGCCTCTGTTAATGTATATATAATAGACCAAACCCGGATATAAGAGAAACCCGGATATAAGAGAGATTTTCTCTGGTCCCAAATTAGAGCCTGTGTTAATGTATATAAAATAGACCAAACCCGGATATAAGAGAAACCCGGATATAAGAGACTTCTTCTCCGGTCCCGACAACTCTCTTATATCTGGGTTACACTGTAATATGGGTTTTTGTAATGCATTATTTTGTTATCAGTTATGTGAATAAAGACTAAAAGAAACACAATGGTTTTGTTATTTACACAGGAAATCAATATTGTTTTTCATCAATTCTGGAAGGTTGTGTGAGAACTCGTTTGTAGTTGGAAAGGAGGGGGGGGGGCAAACATGGAAAAAGTTTAAGAATCACTGCTTTAGAGTCTTTCCATTTCATCATTTGATTACCCACTATTAGTCCATAGATTTGTGTCATATAATAGCAAAAGAGAAATTGCTGCTATTTCTCTCCACAAAACATTTAAGCATGTTAAAATCAGTGTATTTTTTTTTCAAAAGTAACACACAGTAAAAGATGCAGACACAAGTATATATATGCAAGTCTTCTTCTATATGCCATGTTCTTTCAAGACATGGAAGATCGTGGATCTCCACAACTTCTTGTCCTTTGTAGCTCTGATTAAATTGTCTTTTCGCTATCTCTCCTAAACCGCATCCTGCCAAACATTAATTCAAGCTCACTAGATATGTTATGTGCTCTTGCCCACCATGTCTTAAATCTCTTGTTAGTACCAAATTTTCCAAACCCTCTTTCCACATTATGTGCTCTAGAAATGACAACTAACTTTCTGATGTTAGAACAAGTGTTTTTTTTCTTTACATTTTCTTTAAAACATTGTTACTGTTCACATGTTTGGTCAATGGTATTCTCAGTATCCTTTTGTAGAAACATTTCTGTTGCTTCTTTTCTTCATTTCAAGGAGTGTCCAGCATTCACTGACATATAAGAGGACCTATATTATATAGCAGTTGAGTAGTCTTCTTTGTTTCTGAGAATGATAATCATTTGAGCTGTCTGCAGAAAATAAAATGCTTGGCTATGAATGCTCTTATATTTAAGCTAACACACAAAGCTGAACAATAAATAAAACCAATGTAAATAGAATATTTAAAGCCAATGAAAGAACAAAAAAAAAAAAAGCCCAAGTTTCAAATTCTGCATAAGTGGAATTTACATCTAAATGGAAATTGTGTGTGTAAGAGGCATTTATATTTCAGGTTTGAATTGATGGCTGTCACAGTGTCTTTCGTATCAAATGAAAGACAACAGCACTTCAGTTTTGAGAGTTTGCTTGTCTACCACAATTTCTTAAAAGCTATAAAAATGAAAAAATTTAAGAAAAAAAAAAAAAACAAAAAAAAAACATTGTCATTGATTACTATTTTATTTTTAGAATTTCTAATGTGTCTCTCCAAACTGAAGTCTATAAACTGTATCCATTTCAGAAATCTCCTTTTAGACAAGATCTACAGATCCATATTTAGAGCATATACTGTCATTAAGACTGTTTTCTTTTTAAAAATAAAATATCTTGCTCGTGTTACATAATTAAATAACATCTGTTTGTTTAAACTGCAAATAAAATCAATATATAGCAATAAGTAGATTCATTGATGCCCTGAAAACTTTCACAATTGTGATCGCTATGTTTTTAGTTTAACTCTTGTAACAATTGCACATCATTATTTTCATATCATTATTAATGTTATTTACAGAATTTATTTAAATTTATTTCTCCTGATCTTTTGTATTCTTATCTGGCATGGTTTTCTTGCTTTACCTTTGTCTTTCAGGGAATTTCAACCTGAATCTTATATTTAATCTACAGTGGTATGATGGTGTCCATTTCTACAGTTATCTTGTTAATTTTTTTGTAATACTGCCCAGTTATTGCTAACCTTGTTTCTACTGAGGCTGAATTTAGAATCCAGCTCAGGCAGTGAACAAAAATTGTAAACTTTGTTTGAAGGAGAAAATAGCTATAAGAATTTGAAAGAACTAACACTTTACCATTCAAAAGATCAACCTTGAAATTGAAACCCATACTGATCCAAGACTGATTGGTTAACTGCTGTCCAATCAGGATCCCTTCTTGAGCCATGCAGTGAACTTGATCCTGAAATCTTCCTTTTTTACAACTTACAGCTATAGTCATCACACATTTATTGGAACCATCACCTCAGATGTTAATGGATTACAAAAACCACAAAGCCCACTGGTTCCTTGGACATCCTTAGAGTTAAGTCTGCAAATATAAATTATATTTGCAAGCCTTTTTACCT
The DNA here is from genome assembly GCA_903632075.3 of Acanthosepion pharaonis. NCBI lineage: Eukaryota > Metazoa > Mollusca > Cephalopoda > Sepiida > Sepiidae > Acanthosepion > Acanthosepion pharaonis. The sequence continues at coordinate 1,716,807 of CAHIKZ030005381.1, forward strand.
ATTGTGCATACACCCTTTTCTGTACAATAAACCTAAATTTAATACTGTCATGGTATATTTCTCTTTTTCAAGTGTTCCTCTTGTCTTTGACTTTGTGGAACAGGAAAATCTTTATAATAATCACCTTTCCAGACCAAAACAAATTACTAAATTAAAGCGGATGTAGCAATTTGTTAAAGTACATTTGATATTATGGCCCTCCTCCGAGACATTGCATAGCTGTCTGGCCTGTTCTCTCCCAAAGGTTGCCGAACCCTGCCTTAAATAATCAATAATAAATAATGAGTTAAAAGCAAACAAATAATACTATACAATACATACAAATAACTGCATTCTGATGTACAATTATCTCTACTCAATTTGAAATATAATTGTTGCCACCTACCCAATAACTGTTAAGTAATACAATAAACCAAAAATATCTAACCCTGCTACCCATGATGTCCAATTGAAAAGCATATATAGTCAAGCCACCACACACGGCCTGAAGATTGCATTTACGCATGAAGCAGACTGTCACCACTGTTGACCTTAGTGTCTACACACATACACACACACACCTTTTGGCAAGTTTTTCATGGTATTGAATAAGACTTTTTATATTGGCTGGTAACTTATAAAGGAACTTGCCAAAATTATGTTATGTTTTTAGTGATTTCAACCAGACCATTGTTGGCAATTTTCAAAGAAATGAAAGAAGAAAATAAAGAGATAACTAGTTGTTAACTGTCCAAACTTTGAAATAAACATGGGTTCACAGGCTATGAATGTGGAATAGATTTTAGCCTTCTTTTGATATAAAAGAGATCCAAGATTTGTAATTGCTTTTTTTTTTACGGTTGAAGTGGTGAAGTACTATTTAATTGTCATGCAAAATCTGATGGAAATTACAAGGGACACCAAAATTTGTTGTTTATTGCCACAAAACTAAAACATTAATGTAAAAACTGGAATCATATTATTAAATCTCCTTGTCAGATCAAGGCTTTCCGATAGATGGCATGCATGGCACCCAAATCATTTAGACATATCAAAACTGTCAGCTGTATGCAACTGATCAAGATCAATGATCAAAAATGGGTTCAAGTGAATGAACAATGTAGATCTTTGTGAGGACTATCTTCTTTGAGCCTTGTGAACTGGCACTACAGATTCACAAAGTGTATCAAAGAACAGAAACTACAATTAAAATGGATAGCACATAAATCAAAGAGAAAATAATGACATAATCAAGATGTTTATGTTCCACACTACTTCAAACAAAAGGCTAGGAAGGAAACCCCTATTGATACTTGAAAGAACGATAACAGTGGACTTGAGCAACATATTTTCCCGAAAAGCATTTTTAATAAAAAGATTTTATAAATTTCAACTGAATGTAGCATTAGCTGCTTAGTCCATGAACGCTGTTTCCTTATAAGGAAATGGATAATATTGTTTCTTGATTGTACCCTTCATAAAGGGAATTGCAAGTGATTCCTCAATTTCAAAGAGTGACAATCCCTTTTATTTTGTTTCATCTACATATGGAGGTGACAATGATTGTTTCTTGTCTTAGTTCTAAACAGAAATTGTAACAACACAGTTATGTGCCATGTGTGATACACACTTAGGCGATCATGTATCTTTCGATACATGACTGATGAGGCAGATTTTTTTCCCCGGAGTAGGTTGGCATTTCTTTCTGCAGTAGACTAGTTGAATCCAAGGCTATAGATCCCAGTCTGTCCTGCTACTTACCCATACCTAGGGGGGAGAAGAGGATGATTCATACCTTTCCCAAGAGTATTAGCTCATAAGTAAATGTAATAGATTCAACTGGAATTCAAACTCGGCTCTCAGATTCCTCAATCCAAGCCGCTATCCATTATTCCACTGTGCCTCTTGTAAATAATACATCATTATAGTAAGTATCATTCTGTTATTATATTTGTTATGTCATATTTATCATTGAACTGGCCATTTGCTATAGGTCTCATCATGTTTTCTGACTTATGAAAGAAAACTGACAGCTCATGGACAGTTTTATATTATATCAACTAATATACTTTGGGGTATAAAAAATGAAAATGTTGAATAGAATGGGACTCAACATTGCTTATTGTTGGGTGAAAGTGCAAATATTGATATAAGACTGCACCCCTCATTCAAAAAAAAAAAAAAAAAAAAAAAAAAAAATTATACATATATTATATGAAAAGATTACTTAACTGTTTAAATATCAATTTTTATCCCAACATTGAAGTTTCTTGGTAAAATTTCCAGTCTTCAGGGGTAGTAGTTTTGAATGGTATTTCCAATTTTTTCAATATTTTCTACTTTTTTTTTCCATGTCTTTAAATCCACTATTTACATTAATGCTCTATCTTAATATTCTTAATATTGAGCACTATACATAAAAATATCCGCTGTTTCTTAAATCTTATATATATATATATATTGTGTATTTGAGCAGCAATCACTCTTTTATGCAAGTTTCATTAAAAATGATTCACAAGGTGATTTGGTCAAGTTTTTTATATAATTTTTTCATGTGTTCTCATAATTTTTTCCTTTTCTGGACATAAATTATATCAAAATTGTCTGAATTTTATATATCCAAGTGCTTTTGGCAATACTTTTAGCCATTATCAAGGATAAATTTTATTTTACTTTTAACTTAATATATGCATTGTTTTATGTATGTATAAAATAATAGTCATCCTATAGTCAGTATCTCCCTTACTTGCATGTTCACATTTTTATCATTGTTATAATTACTATTACCTGCAGTATGGGCGAGGCTATTTTTTTTTTTATACTAATGTAAGATGACAGGGACAAACAAAATTTAGCCTTGTGTGAATTTAGTAAAGATTAATAAAACTGATTAAATACAGAATAAAATTTTTAAACTTAACATTTTGATTTTTACTGAGCTTCATAAATTTTTGGAAAAGTTGAAAAATACGGTTGTTTCAATTTTTAATTCTATGTTTAAAAAAAAAAAAAAAAAAATTCTGCTGTCTTGTTTAAAAAGAATATTGTAAAGTCTGTGTTGTGTTTATAAAAAATAATTCTATGTTGTATTTATAAAAAAAATTTTAAATTTTATGTTACGTTTAAAAAAAAATTTTTAATCCTATATTGTCATGTTAAAAAAAAAAGCAAAAAAACATTCAGAACAACTCTGCATTATTTTACTATCCCAAAAATATCTGATACAGCTAAATAAATAGCAAAACATTAAATTTTTTAAAATTTTCATACTTTATTTTTATTTCATACTTTTTTTTTTTCAAGTTTAATCAAATGTCAACAAATTATGAAGGAGAACATAATACAGGTGTTTAATACACCCAATTTATATATGTCCATAATCTACCCATGTTAATACGTATGTGATAGATGCAATTCTAAAATTAACAAAATCTAAAAATACAAAATAAAATAAATTTAGGTTTTAAAGAGTTACTAGATATCAATCTAAGACTGTCCTATTTACATTTAATATTATAGTATGGATTTTGGGTGAGGTAAGTAATGATAGTAAATTGCATTTGAATAAAACATTTAGACATTAAAAATCTTAAAATTATAAAATGGTCTATTTATTTATATAACCCAACACCTGACTATAACCATCTGACATAACCCATGCTGGTCACCAAATACAACACACCTGTCTAGGATTTGAATATCATACCTATGCTACATTTCGGTGAAGGTGACTTGCATTCGGTGCAATCAATTTTGCTGGTTTGTTTACCTTTGTTGGAAAATATTGTCTAGTGGATTTCATTCATTGTGTACCTGCCAGAAATTAATGTTCAGCACAGTCCTTTATCCACTTCTTATAGGCCATGGCTATCTTTGATCTCAGTGATACTTCAATCGTACTATCTCTTCAATGCTGAGCAATCTTGCTGTAAAAGGTGTAAACTTGCCAACAGAAGAAAAACTATTGAAAAATTATCAACAATTATTTAATGGTGAAATTTAAAAATTGTACAACAGCAATGAGGCCATTTAATCCCGATCATTTCTTTTCTACTCTTGAGGCACTGAGAGATGTCTTAAGAAATGTGGAAGTGCTAATGGACTTCTCCAGCAAATTTTCTTTAATATATGATGGACATGGGGAGACTTGCTAGTTTTCTCAGTAAGTCTTTGATTTCAAAGCATGTACTCTGACAATATCTGCATAAAAAATAAATGAAATATGCACACAGTTCAGTGTCTGCATATTTCATTTATGAAGACAGAAATGGACATGATTAATTATCTTCTTAAACAAAGAACCTCATGTTATATAACCCAGATAATTGCATCATAAAGTATTTTCAATTTTGACCTGGATTTCTGAATTCCAAAATTTACATTGAAATCAGTGTAAATACACCGAATAGATTGCTAAACAAAAAAACCCTAAAGTTGCCGAAAATCTTTTGAACTTTTGGCAAACTCATTAGTCAGGTCATAACTTCCTTGGGGTTATGGAGTATGGGCATCAGTTATGGTGACTCCTACCATATATACTTGTGTATCATGGTTGTTAAAATCTATCATATTTTTGTTTTATACGTATAATATCTGCATCATATATAAAGGAGCTTATTGTCTGTGAAAATGGAAAAATGGACAGAAAAATGGAATGGCCAACTTGAAACAGAAATCACAATTTTGAAATGGAAATTTTTTCTAACAATTAGATTTGCCAACAGCTATTTTTATTTGTTACTATGTTTGCCTTTCCTAACTCACTCGTCTGACAGATATCAAAGGATAAAGTCAGTAATGTTTTAATACATCCCCATTACCTACAGTCTCCCTACAGTTTACAGTATTTAGGAACCAAAGTTTATGAAGTAAAAAAGAAAAGATGGAGAGAGGTGCGGGTACTACAAAAAATTTGTCTTTGTTTCATCCATTCTTTTTCCTACATGGTGATGGAAATGGAGGTGCAGTTGTTTCAGAAAGGCAAATTTTACAAATTAGACTTTTTACAAAAATTTTAATTTTATTTTCTTGTTTTAATAACATTTATATATTGTTACACTGAGTGTTTATAATGAAGCAAAAACAGGATTCTATACTTAAAACCAAAAAAAAAACACAAAAAAAAACAAAAAAAACAAAAAAAAACAAAAAAAACAACAAAAAAAACACAAAAAAGGAAAAAAAAAGAAAGAAAGACAAAAAAAAAGAAAGAAAGACAAAAAAAAAAGAAAGACAAAAAAAAAAGAAAGACAAAAAAAAAGAAAGACAAAAAAAAAAAGAAAGACAAAAAAAAGAAAAAAAAAAAAAACAAAAACAAAAAACAAAAAAGACAAGACAAAAAAAAAAGAAAAGACAAGACAAAAAAAAAAGAAAAGACAAGACAAAAAAAAAAAAAAATAGAATTCCCCAAAACCTAAAACAGAATTAAGGAAAATTTGAAATGGAAAATCAGTCCCTCTACATATATCTAATCCTTTATGTACAACTTCAGGTGACTGAATTTAGACTGGTTATCAATCATGTCTAGAAAGCACAGTCCACTCTGCTATTTAACCCATACCTAGGGGAAGAAGAAAGATTCATAACTTTCTAAAGGTTACTTGTGCCAAAAGGGAATGTAGCAAACTTGACTGGAATTTGAACTCTGTTCATAGATTTCTCATTCAGAGCCGCTAACCATTACATGTAAATACACCAGAATAAAAGAAAGCTGAACTCCTGCATATTTTTAATCAGGTATTTCATAAGTTTGTGACCTATATTATAAACTATCTTACCCAAGCAGTCATTGCATAAGAACAAAATACAATGACATCATTGGAGGATAATCCAAATGATGTTCATAATCTTTAATCTGCTTAGACTATGTAATCCATTGACTGCCGCCACATAACCTATGTATACACATGTAATTACATCTGTAAGAAATCCTCATCAATACACTTAACACAACACACTTTACCATTAATCAGATTGCTCAAACATTATACAGTGAAAATTTCAGGTCAAATATTCATTTAAGAACTGCGTCAGGCTAAACTTAAAGATGCATGCACACACCATATATATATATATATATATATATATATATATATATATGAATGGGTAGGATAAAATTTACATACACAAATACTTTCATGTATGTATAAGTATATTTCTTCCTCAGGTGTTATGAATACAGTGCTCAATGCTATAACACAGAGTATAAGTATATATTAGTGAATATACATAATATCCAATGCTATTGACATTGGATCCTTTTGGCTAAGATCAAAGTGTAGTGTGTGTGTATATATATATATATATATATATATATATATATATATATGTGTGTGTGTGTGATCACAACATTATCAAGACATCATATACTTCATTTGCTGGATAAAAGTTCTACTGCACAACATCTAAAAAACACATTCCTGTCCAACTTCATACTACAGGAAAATACTTGTAGACAACACCAAAATACCACACTAAGAAAATAACCAAAAACTTAAAATTCTCAAGGCCCTCAAAATCAAAATCAACCAACCAACACTCAACAAAATTTATTACAACATGTTAAAATTCATATAACTGTTAATGCCATTCTACATTTCTACCAATTTCCAGTCAGCTCACTTACATCAAAATGCTTGTTTTGTAAAAAATTCCATAGCTACAATGGATAAATAACTATGACAGTGTGTTTAGGTGTGTTTTTTTTTTTTTTTTTTTTAAATAAATAAATAAAATCACCATCACAATGGAATGCAGACTTTGTCACCATTACAATAGATTTGCCGTTGTAAATTTACCCCTGAAGATGATCTTGGAAAAGATCGAAAGTACTAGGGTCAACAAAAACTATGATTCCTTTCTTGATGAATTTCCTCTTAACATAAAAAACCTGATTAGACAACTGGAGAGTATCAGTTTAAAAATAAATAGACACAAAATGTCTATATTGTTCAATGAAACATGTTTGAATGAAGCTATGCTCTCTTTCTCTTTATATATTAGTTGGATTGATGTGAGTTTGTGACCCTGGGTTTCACGCTATTTGCGATCGTCAGACAAATATGAAACCCAGGATCATAAACACACATCAATCCAACTAAATATGTTAGCTCTATCACTGACATTGAGCGCTTTCCAATAAGTACTGCACATATAATATATATATATATATATATATATATATATATATATATATATATATAAATAATCAGTGGTTTTCAACCTTTTTGCTGGAGCGGAACCACGAGGAAACATTCCAGTGGCTCGAGGAACCCCTACAATAAATTGTCTTATGCAAAAAAAAAGCTTTCAATTACTAAAATAAAATAAAAATACTCATCTTCAGATTTATTTACAAAAAAATACAAAGACAAACTTTAAAAATATTGTATACGTACATATGCAATTTTAATCTTGCTTCTACATGTATTAAAAAACTTCAGTTTAAATGGATTAAATTTATTTTCATTAAAAATTCAATGAGAAAATTGAGCCTGATGTTTCTTGCACAAATCTTTAATATTGGGTCGTGTTTTTGACAGACACACATGAAGTTCATCTTCCACACATATCTGCACAGGAGAATTAAAAATTACTGTCAATCATAGTACTTGTGTAACTTCTTGCGGAACCCCTGAGCTTTACTGGCAGAACGCTAGGATTTCCATGGAACCCTGATTGAAAACCACTTTTATATATATATATATATATATATATATATATATATATATATATATATATATATATATATATATATTATATATATATATTATTATATACACATTTCACATATATATAAGTTCAACAAAAAAGCATCTTGATAATGGCTAATAGATTAGTCAAAAATGCTTAAATTAAAGATCAAAAGAGAGAGAGAGAGAGAAGAGAGAAGATATAGTTTTAAACTATGCTATATTTATGGGTTAAATTGCTCACTATCAGGAATAGAGTGTATTGTAAATATAAAAATGGACATTGTTGTCTGGGTGTTGATTTCAGTGTTTCATGCTTAAATGCAATCATGTCATTGTGTTTAAGATTTTTTTACCCTGGTACCCAGACTACATGAATTTAAGTGTGCTACTAGATTGGCATCTAGGTCCCACTCATTTACTGTTGAAAGAGTTAAATGCGGCTGCCACTTCTACTCCAACAGTTTCTGTTCTTGCACTTCTCGCCTGTGGGACTCCCTTCTATTCACTTGCTTCCCTGATAACTACAATCTTCAAAAATTTAAATGCAACATCAATTGCAGATTTTTTTAATCTTTTGTCCTTTCCACAATCCTCCCTATACTCAGTCTTTTCTATCACTCCTTGCAACCCCATGCATACTAGTGACATTTCTGCCTTGCTTGGCATGAAATGATTAAAATAAAAAATTATAAAAGACTGTCATCTCTGAGTGTGAACTTCAATGTTCACTCTATAATATAATTCCAGTAACGGTACCTTCTTCTCCCCACACCTCTGAATAAGTCCTCTATAACATACTCCCTCTTTCTTTCTTTCTCTAAATAAACAGTATCCCACTACAAACTGATACCATAAACAGTTTGAAAAATCCTGCAAATTTTAAAATTATAATTTGTAGGTGAAAATGATCATTAACTAAAAGGTATCTTAATTCCTATTTTAAAGAAAATTTGCTCTGTTTAATGAAAATAAACATTGAGCACTCTTTTGTGAGTCAGTTTTAACCTATTTCAAATTCTATGTTGTGTTAATAGGACTTGCTTGGATTATACCAATGGTTACTACCTATATATATATATATATATATATATATATATATATATATATATATATATATATTTCTTACATCTATTCAGTAATTTTGCCTTTGTATTGGGTGAACAATAGTGTGAAAAAAAAAAAAAAAAAAAGACTTAATATGCACTTGCTTGTTAATCACTTACTGATGAAGAAACAATTTCTAGATTGAGCCACAAACATATAGGAGTATATTTCAAAACCCAGTGCTGTTGAATTTTGAATTCATTTCTCATTAGCAAGTAAAATTTGGCGAATTTATTTTTTTTTAAAATAGCATAAAAAAATTAGCAAAATTCAAAACTTAATGTTGAACTTTCAAAAGTAGCCCACTTTGGCAACACTGGTCTTCCGTATTAACTTCAAAGAGTCTCTCCCAGAAAGATGATAAGCACCAATATGGTATAGGGCAATCTGTCAAATTATATGCATCAACAGATAAAAACCAACTTCAATATAACTGGCTAAGTTCCATGTTTGTGTATGAAAACACTTTTTACAAGATTAATTCAAACAAATGAGAAGAATTAGGAAGAAAGGTTACACTGATCAGAAATCAGAGAGAAAAAGCCAATTAAAAATCTAAATTATAAGGTTTTTTTTTTTTTTTTTACTCATTTCACCTCAAGCAAGGCAATAAAGTCAGTAAGATGCAAGGAGGTTACTGAATGAAAAAGAAAAACATTAAGAAGCAAGAACAATAAAAGAGGAATCAACAAGATAGTAGATAATGATTGACATTTATCTTCAAAAATTTAAATGCAAAGTTGGCAGAAAAGCAAGAAGCCAGAAGAGTGTACCACAGGTAAGAAGTACAAGAAGAGAAATTTAGCAAATAGTGGAAATTGAACCAGCAAGGATCAAACACTTGTTTAACTTTGCAGGATTAAAAAAATCCAGTATAACTAAAATTCAAACAATAAATTCCCTCTTCTGCCAGCCTAGGGTCGATATGTTTAATGGTTTCTTAGATATAATACAAGTCGGTCAACTCAATAAATATATTTACATTTTATACTATTTGGTTAATTTTACATTGAATTGTAGGAAGGGTCAATTTCTGGGTTTTGGGCCACTTGTCAGCATTAGTAACATCTGGTTTTCAGACAGTGAAAAAATATTAGGAATTTGAGATTAATTACAAGAAATTAGTTATACATCAATGTCAGGATAAAAGCAAATTGACTACTTAAGGACCGAGCATAGATTGGTAAGGGAACTAAACCATCTGGACATGGTATGAATGAATGAAAAAGCACTCTGATACAATTACTATACTGCAGTATTGTACCAGCAAAAGATAATTCCATAAGCTTCAGTATTTATATTACTAGATATTCATATCTTTATAATAAAAACTGTAGGATGCTGAACAAGATATTCCATTTCAGTCTAAAAACTAAAAGGTCAAAGAATTCTTCATGTCATGCCACAGATCTATGGACAAGCAACAAATAAATTATCTAATAATTTGTGAGTTTTCCAGACTGCAAAAAAAATACCACTATCGATTACAAGCATGTAAATCAGTAACCATGGTCCTAACCAATATTATACAGTACTAGCAGCATGGCCCAGCATTGCCCGTGCTTGATTCAAAAATCGTACGACTCATATAGCAATCACTATCACTTGACTTAAAATATTTTTGCCCTTCCTTGCCTTTAAAGGAGTGTCCTTTGCCATGCTGATGCTACATGCCTTACTTCTTGCCTATCTCACACTGCAAATTTTTTCTAAGCTCTATACTAAACATTAAATCTGTTACGAAAAAAGAACTAAACACAAAACGATCAGCTTTAAAAAAGGACTCGTAACTGGAAAAACCGAATGAAAAAAGAATGTTATCAACATACTTTTTTTTTTTTTCACATCCAACCCAGTTCTGCGGAATCAGAATCAACTTTGAGTGTAAGCAAGCGAATGAGCCAATCGGAGTAAAGTGCCATGCAGATTTAAATTTTTCCCTACTTGTGATGAATGCAGCTATCAATTTTTTTTTTTTTGCATGCTAGTTAACATTCATGTCAGTCAGCTGTTGGCTCTCACGCCTGCCAATAGAATCTTCCTGCCTATTCGTGGCAGCCAGCTATATGCTCTCACTCTGGCCAGTAGAAAATGGCTGCAAACTACATGAAAACTGCCGTAGAAGCATGAAAAAAATCAATTATATCCACTATCGATGGGAGTTGGGAAATGCAATGTTGGTCTTGTCCTTCCCATTAACTTGGAGCATGTGCATGTAAATTTTGGTGCAAATCGTTACGTACACACATCCTGCCTTTTATAGATAGAGATTAAATAAGAGTAGTAAAAGAAGACTGGGAAGACAGGAAGATTTCGAGCCAGTCTCCACAATAGGAAAGATCTGCCCACATGAGCATTCAAAATTCTTGTATTTTGGCAAATGAAGACTAGTTGTGGGAGGAAGATTTAGTTGTACAAATCTCCCAATGAGAGGGAGAGAGAGAGAGAGAGAGAGAAAAAAAAATCAGCATTCAGAGTCCTGGTTTTTGCTTTTCCAACACCAAATATTGGCACCAGTAGGAAATAGACAATAGTCTAACACTTTGACCAGGCCATTGGCTTGCTGTAAATACATTCATGTACTTTTAAAATGTACCCCAACTTTCTAGTATAAATATAAGGAAGATGTTTATATTTACTAATGTTAGTTTAATATTGCACAACCAAACCAAATGAAGAGAAATGGGAGGAGGAAGACAGTGGGGATGACATGCTTTGAAAATCAGCATTGTTAATTTGGCTTGAACACCAAACTGGCACCAATAGGAAGTATACAAGCAAGTTCATGACTGGTTTTATATATATTATATTAGCAATTCAGTCAGTTGTGCCATACGTATTATATGCTTAGTCAATCATCTCTCTTTCGATTCATGATTTACGAGTCAGGAGATTTTCCTGCCATTTCTTTCTGCAGTAAACTGGTTGCCACCAAAGACTATAGGACCCAGTCAGTCTTGCTATTTAATCCATAGCTGGGGGAAGAGTTGGATTTGTACATTTACCAAGGGTATTTGTGCGTAAGTGAATGTAACAAACCCAAGTGTAATTTGTTACCAATCTCATAATCAGAAATAATCTTGCATTAATTTCTATGAGAGTAATTTTCATATTACTACTGTTTAATGGTGCTAGCTGCTGTAACAGCTGTTTTTGAGCACTTTCAACACTGACTCCAATGACTACAGGAAGTATTTAGATTTAGTCTTGTTTTTTTTATTCTGTAAAACAAAACCATTACAACTGGATACTTTCTAACCAAACCTCATACACTAATACACCAAGATATTTTGTTAATATTCAACTGCAAAAATCTCTTCACTGTTATATGTATATGTACATTTCATCTTGTTGTAACATGAGCTGAGACAACATTCATCATGGCAACCAAAGAGATGAGAGATTGGCTACTGTTCCAGGTGCTATTTTTCTGTTTTAGTATCATAGTCACACCATGTTTAGAAGATTTGAAGGAGTTCAAAGCTCAAGGCTGAAATATTGCACACCCAAACTAGCCACGTGTCACACAAAACAGAAAGTAACAGATTTCCATATTGATCAAAGTCATGGAATTATGATGAAGAAGAAGACCAAAATACACAAAGATTTTAACAAAATGCAGTTAGAGTTGTTGGTGACAGATGTTTCATTTAATATCTTCTTTTCTCTGATTCTAATGCTTAACATTGAACTGCTTTCTCACAGTAAGAATAATGAGAGAACAAAACAGCTTGATTTCCCACTTTTCATTGGTTAGGATAAGCTGGTGGTCTTGTTCAAATGCTGCTACTGTTTTTCCTGTATCTGTACTATCCATATTTAGTACATATCTTTTCTCTTTATCAGACTCTCCCAAAGTATGCCATATATATGATTCCATACCAATGGTGTAGCAGTACAATCTAGCCACTAATTCATGTTCTTAAGTGCCTCCTTTGTTTCAGAAAACACAAGGTCAGCTAGCCACTTGAGTGAAGAATGATAACTAACTTTCTGAAACACACATGACCTAGTGGCATTTTTTTTTTTTTGTAAAAGCTTTTCTCCAAAATTATTCTGCCAAAGAAAACACTCATCCAATGGCTAAGTATTTATGAAAAGAACTTAATCTCAAAGTTTCTTTTTTAATGATTTTTTTTTCTTTTTTAATTTGGTCGAGGAAGTAAATATCATTTTTACCCAGCTTGGCGGGCATAATAGGGGGGCTCAGGACCAGGACCATAATCAGTTACTAAATAGTTTCAAAGATAATATTTGGGATCAATTCCTTAAGAACCTCTCAACCCATTTCATTTTTCTAAACTAATTAACTTGTTCTTTTTCCATATTTAATTCCAATAATAATTAAATATAATCAACCCATCTTTCATATTTTCCTCAGTTTGATTCCATAAAACCAGGCCTTTCTACATTTAACTGTTAATCATCAACCACTGTCAAGCCTCCATGGGGCTCTACTCACCCAGCACAAGTGGATCACAAACCACTGTATTTTTGCATGCCTACAAATAATCTCATTATCATATAATTACATCATTAGAACATAAAATACAAGAGGTGTCTCAAGTTCCACTTAGAAAATGTCAGTGGCTTCAATTTCTATACTGCTGGAGGCAAAATTGATTTTTTGTACCTGTCTCCAGCTTCACATTAGTCTTTCTTGTAACCGAGTACATCCACTCAATTGAAATACAAGTAGCCATTAAGACAACCACTGGCAATTTATAGAAGTATAATTAATTGAAAGTTGGTCGGCTCGAGTACAATTGACACTATGCAAAACAGAAGCGATGTCTTATCTGGTCTAATGTTCTTTAAAAATGAATAAAATTTAAGTTTCCACATAACTGGTCAATGGATTTTTTTTTCTTGGTTTGCCAACAGAATAAGTATCAAGCTATCTGTTTGAAAATATTGTTATTTCCTCTTTAACATGAAGTGAATGATTTCAATGAAATATTGTCGGATAAACAGGAAGTTATGTGTGTGTGTGTGTTATATATATATATATATATATATATATATATATATATACACACACACACACACAGGTTTCATTAAAAATTATTCTTTCAGTTTAAATTAAACTGAAAAAAAAAAATCATTCTTGATAATGGCTAAAAGTATAGCCAAAAGCACTGGGAATTACAGAACATTTGGAAAGTTTCTACACACTCTGTGTCCAAAAAAGAAAGTACTTATTTGAACACAAGTTAAATAAAAAGCATAATCATAGTACCTTGTCTGTCATTTTTAATGAAACATGCATAAATGAAGGATTGCTGCCTAAATACACAATTTTATATATATATATATATATATATATATATATTATACTCGTTTGGAGAAACCTTAGTTATTTTGGCTTGTAATTGAACAAACCAATGCCCAAGGAAAAATAAGGGATAAAAAAAAAAAAGAATTAAGACCATGAAATTGAGGCGTAAACAATTGTCCAGAATTCAAGCTCTGAATCCAAAGAAAAAAAACTCGAAAATGAAGTAGAGCAAACCTAAATATGAATCTAAAGAGCCAGGTAAACCTACCTAGGTTTCACCTATATTGATCATTAGGGTCTTCCTACATATATATAGGAAAATGACTAACTCGCAATTCAGGAGTGTAAATGCAAGGTATCTCATTCATTACCATGTAATTTTTAAAACTTTTTTTCTCTTATCCAGATGGAATTATATCATTTGATTTTTATAATTACTGTTCATAATATTATTTAAGATTTATCCCTTGTTTTTTGTTTGGGATTTGGTTTCCAGTTCCTTCTAAAGTCTACTTCAACTTTATATTTCTAACATCTCCACCTAAGCTCTGAAATTTTATTTACTATATCTTTATTACTTTTTATTACTTTTTATTTTTTCCTCAATAGTAGAAGATAAGTTCACCTATCATCCAGTTGACACTCCTATGTCTTTTGAACAGGAGTAAAAGTTTATCCCTGGTTTCCTGTTCCTTCTAAAAACTTCTCATTCTCTTTCATTCCCAGTAGTCCCTTGCATCTTAGTGGCATTATCGCCTTGCTTGGGGTGAATAGACGAGTATAGGTTTATCCCTTCTTTCCTGTTTAGGATTGGGTTTCTGGTTCCTTCTAAAGTCTTTTCATTCTCTTTTTACTCCCAGTAGCCCCTTGCATCTTAGTGGTATTATCATCTTGCTTGGGTGAACCGATTAGAATATATATATATATATATATATATATATATATATATATATATATATATATATATATATATATATGTATGTGTGAAACTAATAGCAGGAAATGGAAGGAGAAAATGAATGCATTTCATCCTTCATAGGGAAACTGAAATAATATTCTTATAGATAGAATAAGATAAAAATGTATAGACAGTGCAGTAATTTCTGAACCTTTTATGTTATATTTGCATCCTGGTTCATACCAAATTTCCCCTTAACAAATCTACCACAATGCGAGATATTTAAAAACAACAGCAATAAAAACAAAAATGTTGAGAAGCAGGTTTAAATTTGAGAACCTTCACGAATATTCATCAGGTTGTTGAAAGATCAAACATACAGATAACACAAAGTGTCAGAATTCAAAGCCTGGCAAAAAGTAAAGTGAGCAAGTAATATTCAATAATTTTTCTTTCTTTTAAATGAGTATTGATTAGATTGTGTTATGTGTGATTGAGATGAATGTATCCACTGTACATCTTCAAAAACATGGGATGATGGATTTAACAGTTTTCTTTTGATTTTTCAAAATATCTGTGGTTATGTATGTTGGTTTGGGAAAGCAGTAATTTTTTCAGGAAAGATGAAATTGAAAATTATATATATAAAATTTATATTTTGAACATATTTACATGCAACAAAATAATTCCAACATTGCCTTGATAAAGTCCTTCAGAGGATGAAATGCGTTAGCTAAGAATAATTTTACCTCTTTTATTATATATGAATAAAAATACAGAAAAAACAAACAAAAATCTTAATATGCAATTATGCTGTATTAATATTAATATAAAGTCGACGTCGGACGTTTCGGTCTATTTAAGACCATCATCATGGACATTTTCATTTAAACATAATTAACATTAGAACATATAAAAATTTAACACAAAAGACGATGGACATAAGAGCACAACTAATCCAAACGGATAACTGAAATTTTTATATAAGATCAGAGTTCCGTTTAAATATGATCACATTGTCGTCATGTGGGCGATGTTGTTAAAACGTATTCGAAGATGATTTCCAAATATTAAAATATTAAAAAAGTCGATTGAACTATTTTAAATAAACAGTTCAAGAAATCCCTTCCATTGATATAGGAAATACGTAGTGATCAATAGGTTCTTATATCTTCATACAAGCTGTCGGATCTATATCCATATATTTGCTTATATATATATATATATATGTGTGTGTGTGTGTGTTTCATTAAAAACAACAGACAAGGTACTACGGTCAAGCTTTTTATTTAATTTTTCTTGTGTTCTGACAAGAGCTTTCTTTTCTGGACAAAGGGTGTGTAAGAACTGTCTGAATGTTTTATATTTCCAAGCGCTTTCGGCTATACCTTTAGCCATTAACACACCAACTAAGTCAAAATTACAAAGAACGAACATTACCTATGAATTCAAATGCCCTTTAAGGAACTGTGTCCCTGATCAAACCGGACTCATAAATAATTACATTGGCTACACAACCACATGCTTATCCAGACGTCTTATGTTACACCTATCTGATCACAGCTCCATCAGAACCCATTTAAACACACACTCAGATTTACCTGACACCATTAGGAACATACTAGTAGAAAACACAAATATATTAACTGCATCCACTTGCAAAAAAAGACTAAAAATAATGGAAGCTCTAATAATAAAAAAGAAAAAGCCAACCCTTAACAATATTAACTATGAACAAAGCCATAATGTGCTAACCGTATTCGGAAATTAAAAACATCCCTACTACACACTGATACATACACAGAACGCACACACTCAACTAAGCTGAAAATTGAATCATCCTTGATAATGGCTAAAGGTATAGCCGAAAGTGCTCGGAAATATAAAACATTCGGACAGTTCTTACACACCCTTTGTCCAGAAAAGAAAGCTCTTGTCAGAACACAAGAAAAATTAAATAAAAAGCTCAACCATAGTACCTTGTCTGTCGTTTTTAATGAAACATGCATAAAGGAAGGATTGCTGCCTAAATATACAACTATATATATATATATATATATAAATAAATAAATAAATAAAGAGGTAAAGTTATATATATATATATATATATATATATATATATATATGATTGGTGTATACGGAATAAACTCAATAAAATTTATAACATTTATATATATATATATATATATATATATATATATATATATATATGGTTTTAAAAATAATGGAATGCATTCTTTAAAAAAACCTTTTCATTCAATATTTCTTCAGAAAGATTTGTTGGAACAACAATAATGAAAATAGTAAAACTGAAAAAAGGTGGACACAAGGTAGGGGTTAAATAAGAAGCTCCTAGTGACTGTAAAACAGAAAAAATTTTATGCACAACCCACCCATGAGACACAGAGAAGAAAAAAAAACTTATTCTCCCTGCACAAAGTCAGTTGATGAAGTGTGAAGTAAACCACTTCTAAAAACTAAGCCCTGTGCAGCACCCTGAATGCTCTGTCAAAATATTGGAAAGTGCAACCCAGGTTGTTAATCGAATCAAGTCCAATCACTGACTCACAAACTGACCAACTCGAGAGATTACTGTTGCTAGCTTTACATTGTCTTATATAGGCAGGTACATGATGCCCAATGTAGGACTACAAGTTGGTTCATATATAAGGGAGGCATGGTGGAGTAGTGGATAGCAACTTGGATTGAGGAATTGGAGAGCCGAATCCATTATATTCACTTACGTGCTAATACCATTGGGAAGTATTAATCCTCTTCTCCCTCCAGTTATGGGTAAATAGCAGGACAAACTGGGTTCTATAGCATTGGATGGCAACTGGTCTAGGAGAAGGACAACTCTGAATTAAAAACCTGCAGAGGGTTGTTATGGGGACCTTGTGGCATGCAGTGCATCAGGTCTCTGTATTTGGCCCTTCAAAAAGATTGGTTGGTTCTGCACAAAGCCTTCACTACTCATATGTGCTAGGGTCTGGCTGTCAGTTCCTAGGAACTGAGCTGCTTGACCCTCATGTCCAATACAACAGGAGAGTTCACCACCATATATAATTCCATCAATAAAAAAATACTATTTTAGTCTGATAAAGTTTTTTTGGAGCACAAAATGCATTATTTGATAACTATTAAAAAAGTCAGGTATCAATTGTGTTTATGAGATCTAAAAAGATTTTTTTTTAAATATTCTGACAAATGTGGCTTGAGGATGGTCTAATGAATGCTGATCTACAAAAATCATATACCCCCAAATTCTTCTGTAACTTTTACGATAATTTTTACATATTATATATATCCATTAATCTGTTTTTCTTCAGCATGTATGATGCTAACCTCCAGGAAAGTGAATCATTGCGATTTCTCACACTAATATTCTCAGCTGACATGAAGTTTAAAAACTATATTGAATCCATTGCTACCTCAGCTAAGAAAGTTAGTTTACAGTTTTGTGCAAAACAATTTTTCTCTCCAGAATCTCTTACATATCTATAATCTACCATTCATCCATGTTGAGAATATTGCTGCCACATATGGCCCCGTGCCCCTGCTATTTACCTTGAGCTACTTGACAAAATCCAAAGAAGTATCAGCAATATTATAAGTAATGATCTGGCAGCTTGGCTTCAGTCACTTTCCCACTTCCATAAGGTTGCCTCTGATTTTTCTGTAAAGACTTTCATGGTAATTGTTTACATGAAACTCTTTGCACTATGCTAGCTAGACTTTTTGAATTTAAGTGCAGTACTAGGTTGATGTTGCGATCTCATCAATTTACTGTTGAGCTGGCTAGATGTAGCCGTAAATTCTATACTAACAGTTTTTCTTGCACTTCTTGCTTGCAGAATTCCTTTCCAGCTCCATGCTTTCCAGTCAAATTTAATTTCCAAAGATTTAAATGCAACGTCAATCACTATCTACTGTCCTTCTGAATACTCCTTTCTCTTCCCGCTCATTTTCTAACTAAAAAAAAAAAAAAGACTAGAATGCTCAAAAATTAAACAACATGTCTAGAAAAAAAATGGAAATCAAATAGCAACAAATGGCTACAACTGAAAGAAAAAAAAGGAAAAAGGCTAAAGATTGAGTGTAAAGTGGAGAAAAAAAAAAAAAAAAAATGAAGGACAAATAATCCCGACACCCTACATGTATGTGCAAATGGCTAAATGTGTGTAAATGCACACAATATGAAAAAACTGCACCAATGATAAGTGCATATAAAAAAGAAAAATCAAGAAGTATAAGCAGTCAGTTGCTGATACCCCCTGACGAAACTCAGTAGTCAGGATGCTGAAGGTAACATCAATCAGCTAAGTCACAAACCTATATCAGGTCATCCCATAAGTTCTGTCCAAATTTTGAATAAAGAAAACAAGTGACCAAATGTTAATTTAATTACAGATTCAATCAACAATGTATTTTCCCTGATTATCTATGACTTCCTTCCATCTATTAACAAGCTTACTAATTCCATTACTGTAAAATTCTTTTGGCTTTGATTCGAAGAACTCACAAATATCAGTTTTAACCTCTTCCTGTGTTACAAAAGCTTTTTCTACCAAATGATTCTGTAAGCTACAAAACAAATGGTAGTCTGAAGGAGCAAGATAAGGAGAATAATGTGAATGAGGAATTTTCTCCCAACTAAGTTCTTCGATCTTTTGTGACGTGATTCTTGCTGTGTGTGGTCACGCATTGTCTTGATGAAACATCACCCCTTTTCGATTCACTAGAGCAGGTCTTTTTTTCCTCAAAGCTTAGTTCAAACACTAATTGCTGACAGTATATTTGAGCATTAATTGTTGCATTAGGTGGTAAGAATTCAAAGTGGATCATTCCTTGGCAATCCCACCAGATTGAAAGAAGAACCTTTTGCCCATGAAGTTCCCTTCTCAGCTGTGGCTGGAGTCTATCCAAAAAAGGCGAAACAAGTTGGCAAGAATGGAGAGAAGAGCAGATGTCAACTCGGGATTTGAGGTTGTTTTCAGACAATTCATGAGGTACCCATTTTCCAAGTTTAGGAACTTTTCCAAGTTGTTGAAGATGACTATGAACAGTTGTACGGTTTGAACTGACAACCACTGCCAATTCCTCAACTGGACGTCCGGTTCGATCTTCATCTTCAAGGGTGAAATCTCCACCTCTGAATTTTGCAAACCATCTTCTGCAAGTTCTTTCATTCATACATTCCTCTCCATAAACTGAGTGAATGTTTCTAGCTGCTTCGGCTGCTGAGTTTCCTTTCTTGAACTCAAAGCATTATGTGCCTCAAATGATTCTTGGGTACTTCCATGATAGCAGGGTTTTAATCAAACAAAATTTAATTTTGTTGTTCTCTGAAATAAAATTTGATCAGTTTAAATGCATCTAAACATAAAAATAATGTTCAGCTCCATTAGACATTATAAAATACTCTTTAAATTTTGTTCATTTTAACAAAAAGTTAAAATTTGGACAGAACTTATGGGATGACCTGATATATAAACATTGAAATCAACACTCAAAGATTGTTTCATGCTAAATGCAATCACCAGACCATATATATATATATATATATATATATATATATTGGCAGCATCTTTTCATTCAGACATGTCTCATTGAATAATTTAGACAAATTCCGTCTATGTATTTTCAATAGGATCCTCTCATATTCATGGACAAGCTCCTTATTATCCTTATTAAAAAAAGGAGAGAAAATTACTCTGTTGATACATATTCATTTATTCAGAGTGTTGTTTTTTTTTTTTTTTTCCTAACACAAAATTGTTATATTCATTAGAAAGAAAAAAAAAAACAAAATCCTGATGATGACAT
Source organism: Acanthosepion pharaonis (assembly GCA_903632075.3). NCBI lineage: Eukaryota > Metazoa > Mollusca > Cephalopoda > Sepiida > Sepiidae > Acanthosepion > Acanthosepion pharaonis. Next base: position 1,737,586 of record CAHIKZ030005381.1, read on the forward strand.
TGTGCTAATGTTGAAAGTACTTGGAATAAATGAATATGTATCAGCACAATAATTTTCTCTCTTCCTTTAATAATGGCACCAAGAATGAGGAATTTTTTTTTTTTTTTTTTACAGTCAAACTAATGTCATCATCTCTTATCACAAAGTTTTGGCTGTTGTGCACCCTGAGATTCTTCAGGTATCTTTCAATCCAGGTAACCATCAGGGAATTTCAAAGTGAGTATCACGAACTCAACCAGTATTTGAACTTCAATCATCACCTGCATAGCCACATGCACCACTGGCTCCTGATATAATTCTCATTCATCAGAACTATGAAGAGTAGATAGCCAAATAAATCAGTCCAACTAATCAAGGATGACTGGCATATAAAGTGACATAAGAGAACAAGAGAAATAGGCAAAGCCTTGAACACTTATCATTTCAACAATTGAGCAAACAGATTTGATCTTCTATTTGAGCCTAATTGGTAAACAGTGACTCACTAATCCTGCTTGTAATAAGGATCAAGGAAAATATATTTAATGAAAGGTAAGTAGGTAGGTAAGTATAAAGAAGAATGAAAGGCAGAGTAAAAGTAATAAAAATAGACACATACCATATTCAATCAAGAAAGCAGTCAGAAAGATACAATGTTTTCAGAATAGCCTTTATATTAGAGACCCCTAATTGATAAAAAGGGGGAGATAGTAGGGGGGAAAAAACTCCTCCGAAAGGGGAGATGATAGTGGCAAAAAAAAAAACTCCTCCGAAAGGGGAGATGATAGTGGCAAAAAAAACTGTTCAGAAAGGGGAGATGATAGTGGAAAAAAAACTGTTCAGAAAGGGGAGATGATAGTGGAAAAAAAAACTGTTCAGAAAGGGGAGATGATAGTGGAAAAAAAAACTGTTCAGAAAGGGGAGATGATAGTGGAAAAAAAACTGTTCAGAAAGGGGATATAGTGGCAAAAAACTGTTCAGAAAGGGGAGATAGTGGCAAAAATGAAAAAAAGAAAAGTTTATGAAAAATTTTGGGTCAAAATTGAATTTAAGAAGATTACCTTAAGTTGATTGAAAAAGAAAAATTTCAAAAACTTTTGCAAATTTTCAAATTTGAAATTTTACCTATTCTGCCAAGAAATTCAAAATTTGCAAAATTAAATGTAAAATAAATAAAGTTGCATTATTTGAAGTCACACTTGTTTTATCACAATGGAGGGAAAAATGACTAAAACATTGTAATAATAACAACAAATATGATGATATTAGTGTTATAGCATACCTATAGGCAATAATGGGTATGTCTCCATTCCCATAAATACAGTAGTGAATACTGTATGTTGGCCAACCATTGGAGATTCACTGTGGAATTCACTTGACTCACTTGTAGCAGTTGACTACTTTGACATGCTGCTGGCAAATCTTATGTGTGTTGTTCTTGTCTGAAGTATTATCATTCATTACCAACCTTCATTTCATTATTCTATTCAGTAACCTTTCCTAGGTTATAACAATTAGCTTGACTGTAAATGGTGTAAACTCCTCATCTCAGAAATTCTGACAAAAATAAATGAATAAATTTAGTTTTTCTATCAAGTACACCTTAATAAATTTTTCTTTGATAGTTTTTATCTTTTGTTTCCCCACCCCAACTTTTGTTTATTTCTAAGATAATTTTATTTTCATCTTTTTTGTGCTCATCTCCATAACTTGTTTCTACAGGAACTGCAATCCCTGTATTAAAAAAAACAAAACAAATGAAGATAGATCAGGTGCAATGACCTGTATCAACCATAACTAATTTCTTTTGAGAAAAGATTCTATAAAAATCTAACATTTATTAATCATTTAAAAGGTGTTTATTTCTGAGGTATAAAGATTACAATATATACCTTTGTGTTCATAAAATCTGCTTAAAAATTCTGTCATTTGGCCAGTAACAAGAAATTATATTCAAATTGAAAAGAGCTAATATTATCCATCACCTTTCTTAGTTATTATTTTGTCTTGCTTGCATTCAATACAACAATGAATTATAAGACAATGAACAGATCATGTTTAAAAACCAGGTTTTACAAGAATCATTTGTCCTGATTTCTAAGATGAATTTGTGTTGAGCAATGAATAGGAACAATAAAATAATTACAATTTCAGATTGTTCCTTATGACATTTAAAATATTTGTTTTAAAATGAAATTATAGCTGCATCTAATGCCAAAACTTAAGGTTAATAGAAAAATTGTTTTTGGTTTATTTATTATAGCATTACTATATCTTTGAAAAATATTTAAGAATTTGCGAAGTGAGGAGGACAGCATTTGTTTTTGAAATGCTGGGTCATTTTTGAGTTAGCAGAGACTGGCACAGAAAGCAATTATTTGAATCAGTTTCACACAAACTATTTCAGCAAAAATGATAGAGGGGAAGATTGACCTAAAACGGTGCTCGAACTCAGTGACGACTGGCTGGGATGATGATAATGCCAGTAACAAAAGAGACCAAGTCGGCACAAATGCAGAAGAGATGGGCAGAGCCTGTCCACCTTTATGTAGAAGTACTCAACAAAGGCGACTGTCATCTCCGTGTCATTTATGTGACCAGGAGATCAGGGAGGAGTGTAGAAGAGAACAACACCTTAAGAAGGACACTGTCTCGAAGCTACAAGAATTTGAGTATGCAAGTGAGGAGGACAGCATTTGTTTTTGAAATGCTGGGCTGTTTTTGAGTTGGCAGAAACTGGGATAGTTAGAAAGCAATTATTTGAATCAGTTTCACACGAGGATCATTTTTTCAAGCAGTATGAAAGAATATTTTTTCACAAATGAAAATGAAACAAAAAAGACTATCTACCATGAATTTTACATATTAAATAAACCAAAGTTATCCTTACAAGGTTATCATTAGAAACAACAATGAGAATACTTGTCTGAAATAAGCATTGACCTTTTTTTTTAAGCATCTCAACCCTAAGCAAGGTGGAAGTGCCACTAGTATACAGGGGGTTACAGAGAGTGAAAGTAAGAAAGTACTGTGTATAAAGGGAATTGAGGAAAGGATGAAAAGAAGAACAAGGATCAAAGCATCAGAAGATGATTGATCTTGCATTTAAATTTTTGAAGCAAGTAAGAGGAAAGGAGCTCCACTGTCGGGAAGTGCAAGACAAGAAGCTGTTGGAATAAAAGCAACAGTTACATTTAACCGTTTCAACAGTAAAAGGGTGGGACTTAGATGCATGCTTAAATTCGGGTAGTTGAGGGACCAGGGAAAATAGCTCCTCAGAGCAGTTGCTATGAGAATATTTATAGAAAAGGCAGAAGGAAGCCATATCACATCATTGAGAAAGTGACTGGTTGAGATGCCAAATCAGGACTGACTACATTGCAGATCCTTCTTTGGATTTTATCAAGGACCTCAAGATGAACAGCAGAGGCACCAGACCATATATAGCAACAGTATTCAATGCATGAATCAATGGTAGATTTATAGATGTACAGGATGGACTTGTCATTAATATCTTTATTTCTTATGGCTCACAAGTCTTAAATACTCAGGAATATAAGTAAAAATTTTACAGTCTTAAATTCTTGGCATTAAGTACTGGGCTATATTTTGAAAAGGATCCAACTATTCAATATTAATAATAAAATATCTATGTAGAACAAAGGTCCTCTTCAAAGTAGTGCCCTTAGGACTTTGCACAAATCCTTTCCACTTTTCAAAACACTAAAACTTTTGCAACATGCTGACACATGTTGAAATCTTCACAGTATTTAGTATTTTTGAAGTTATCACTAACATTTTTTATAAAGTTTTATAAACTACATTTTGTTCAATTTTGAAAACCAATCGATAAAATTTGAATAAGCTGATTTGTTTGGAAAAATGCTTTGACAAAAGCCCTACTTTGTGGTTTAATAATTTCTTTAAATTAAATTTTATAAGACTTCATGGTAAACAATATTTTTTTAAGAAAATTTCTTTTTTTCCTTTTTAACAGTCAAGAATACTTTCTTAGGATTTCTTACTCTTGAGCATGCAACATACAACTGAACATGTGTAAATATTTCTTACTGGAGCCAAATTATATATATATATATATATATATATATATATATATATATATATATATACACACACATGTTGGGCACCTCAGCTTGATGTAATGGTTAGCAAGCTTATCTTGCTAAAACAGTTATGACTGAATAGTGAGTTCAATCCTCACTGGGTACCCCATACTTTCAGCCTTGTGCCACATCTAAGCTACGCATAGAAAATCTTTTTGGCCAACTCGACATGGTGTAATGGTTAGCAAGCTTGTCCCGCTAAACCAATTATGACTGAGTAGTGAGTTCAATCTTCACTGGGTGCCCCTTATTTCAGGCTTGTGCCACATCTAAGCTATGCTTGGAAAAATCATTATATACACACACACCTTACTAGTTTGTGACTGGAAGGGATAATTCCGAAGAGGATATAAATCCAGGGAAAGCTCAATGTACACTACAGAGCATTATAAGACAGACTTTAATTATTCATTTCATATATATTATTATTTATATAACTTAGTAGTTTGATATATATATATATAAAATAATATAACTTAGTAGTTTGATATATATATATATATAAAATAATATAACTTGGTAGTTTGATATATATATATATATAAAATAATATAACTTGGTAGTTTGATATATATATATATATATATATATATATATATATATATAATGAAACCAAAGACTAAGTTTTCTATTTTAGAGACTATTAAGTTAGATCTACTAACCTATAGTTGGTATATATACAACCAGTCCAATTTTTTTTCTCTCTGAAAATAGCAACTTTTTTGCTTAACTTGAGCAAATACACTCAAATCATGATTAGCAATTAAATTTTTTTTTTATTTTAGCAGAAGCAATTTTTTTTTTTTTTTTTTTTTTTTTTTGATATTTATTTTATTTCCTCTGCTTATAAAATTAATTTCCTTTTCAGGATTTTATTAATTTGTTACTTTCAAAGCCTATCCTATCCTCCATCACCATTTTCTAACTGAAGATCTCTGGGGATTGGGAAGATAAACAGAAGGCTACTTCATTTTTCTTTATTCTAATGACCAACTAACCTTGTCTGGGTTCAACACAATCAAATGTATAATGCTAGCTATACAACTGAATATATTTTATGTGTGCAAAAGTTTACAGTCAAAAATGAATTTTCAACAGTTTCTACGCTTCAAAAAGAAGAAGTGCTGGACATTTCTGCACAACTAATTTAATGCACTCCCCAAATGCATTTATGATGCAAAGAATGTGATGAATCATTTTATGTCAATTCTAAAAGCAAATACAAAACCCAGACATGGATATCTTTGACTACTTAAAAGGGCAATGTTGAGTGTTTTTGCCACAAGAAAGAAAACAGTTGGCTGTACATAAAGTGGCTTTTCATTAGAAGTAAATTAACATTACAGGTCATACTAACAAAGTAAAAGCAGTTCGATATATGTTACCCAGTCTATAAGTGATTGTTCATTCTATACACTTTCAGCTAATCTATTAGCCATTTCCAAAAGTTTGGGTTGTGGAAAAAGTGCATAATTTGCTGATATATAGACATGTTCTTAAGTCCTAAACATGACCAGCACATTGTGGCTGTTTTTAGTTGATATTAAGGGTTGGCTTAAAAACAACATAAAAACTTTTATGTGCTGTGTCCCTTCAGGACGTAGATGATCATGGCCCTCCACATCTTCCTTTTGCTCAAGCTCATCATGTATGTTACATGCTGCTTTCCTCTGTCCCTCAATCTGTCTTGTGAGGATCAGGTTTTTTACATGCCCCAAAGTTTCAACTGCTTCTTCCTGATGTTAAGTCTAAGTTTCCTTTTTGTTGACATTTTCTTCAAAACTTTGTTGCTCAATTGTTCAGTCCATGGTATCTTCAGCATCTTTCTATGAAACACATTTCTGTTGCTTCAAGTCTCCTCTTCATCTGTGAGGAGATCATCCAGCATTTGCCACCATACAGGAGGACAACTATCACATAACAGTCCAGTACTCTTTCCTTTGTTTCTAATGAAAATTTTCTGTCTCTTAATACTCTGCTTAGCTTTTGGAATGCATCTTTGGTCATCTAATACATCTTCAGTCCAGTACTTTTTTGCCTTGTTTCTAACAAAATTTTTCTGTCCCTTAATACTCTGCTTAGCTTTTGAAATGCATCTTTGTCCATCCAAATACATCTTTGGATCTAAGTGTTGCACTTTCCAGTCTCTGCTAGAACACTTCCCAGATATTTAAATTTCTGTACTTGTTTGTTTTAGTAATGCATAAAACACTTGTTGAAAGCACAAATACAGGAATCACACGAGAAAAAGTCCAAATAACAGACGCCCTAAATATAAACAAAATCAAAAAACAACCTTTAACAAAATCAACTACAAACATGGTTATGATGTTTTTAAGATGTATAAAACAATATGTCCTACTGGGAGCAAGGTACAATTGAAAAAAGAATCGGGAACATGGTTTACAACATTTAGCTGTCCCCCCACGTGGGGTCGCATGTGGCACAAGGCCGAGTTTTACGTGGTCACCCGAGCCCGTAGGCCCGGCCAAAAATATAGCCTTTGACTCACCTAGGCGAGTTCGAGAGCTGTCATAACCTCCCCAAATGAAACCTTGCCCTTCGGCAAAGCTTCGTCCAGGTTCCTCTCTGCTAACGCAGAGAGTTTGGCAGACGGCGTGGACTGTAACTTAATACAGTTGGTTTACATAGTACAGAGCCAAAAATTCTCACATAAAAGACATGTAAATCAAATAAGAAAGAGGCTGTTAGATGATTCTAATGGTCCACCTCAGGAAGAAGTGATGGATACAATATTCGACACATTTGATATGCAAAGGCCGCAAACAATGTCTGAACCATGAAAATCGACCAGGAAAAGAAAAGTCACAGAGCCTTTGATAATAAATCCAAAGAGTAAAAAATACTAAAGACCCCTGCAATGAAAAAGCTTTGGAACGGGGGGGGTGGGTGTTATGGAAACTTACCTATAACGATAATTAACTCTTCCTGACACTATAAATACTACGCCTCTCAAGAGGTATAATGAATGAATGGTGTAATGAGTCAAGACAATATTAGTTCACTCTAAACCAGACGGACAGTCATTACTAACACCTTCAACTTCTTGTACTATATTTCTGTTGTAATATATCTTTGTTATTCTACTCTTGTGCTTGTGTTGTTCTTCCTTGGTTTAACCTTGGACCATAACTGTGGTGCGAGGATATTAGACCATAACAGATGTAATGGCCATGTTCATGAATTAAATTAAAAAAAAAAAAAAAAAAGAAAGAAAAAAGTCTATCAGAAAGCTACAAACCATTTGCAATTGCACAACCAAAATCCTTGAAAATGATAGATTAGTCAAAAGAACTTTGAACAAACCAATGGCCAATTTCTCCATACACTATGTCCCAAAAGGAAATATTTTTTGCACTCAAGGAAAACATAGGATATGTCTGTCAAAGTTTGTTTTTTTACTATCAGTCATTAGTCATTTTAAATAAAAGATGTATTAGAGAGAGAATGCTACCCAAGTACACATACATAAGAAAAAAATTCCAAACTAGGAAAGAAAAAAAAATTCCAAAAGGCAAATGCCTACCAAAGCCGTAAATTACAGCCGATGCTATCCAGACAGAGGAAAAATGCTTCAGGCACAGCTTGAGTTGTTACTTAAGTTTCATGTATGTATATAATTTTAGGGTAAAAACAATGACAAAGTGGAAAATGATTTTAGCTGTCTGATTGTGAGATATCTTCTTTACTGGTTGTTTTTTGTTTTTATCATGCAGGTGCATTATCCATATTAGTGGGTCCCCTTCCAGGTAACTGGCAAGCTGCATGCATGGCAGTTTTCACTCCAGATCTCCAAATTCATCCATCTTGGGTTGACTGCAGAGATTTCCACTTTCTGCGATCATGTTCTATCAGCTCCTACCATGACATCTTGGGTCTCCCAGACACTTTCTTTTAACCTGAAAGTCACAGGCACACTTGATAGCACTGCAGTATACTCCACATGTCCATACCAGAAATCAATATCAATCAATCTTTCATCTCTCTATCTCACTCTCATCTCTCTATCTCACTATCTCACTCTCATCTATCTCACTCTCATCTCTCTATCTCACTATCATCTATCTCACTCTCATCTCTATCTCACTATCTCACTCTCATCTCTCTATCTCTCACACTCTCTCAAACTCTCTCTCACACTCTCTCAATCTCTATATCTCTATATCTCACTCAATCTCAATCTCTCTCAATGAGCTCAAGATCCTCAAGACCAAACTGTGCTAACAACTTACCTGATCACATAGTAGCCACATCCATCTGATCATGTCATTATGCTGGAGGCTTGGCCTGGTCATGAGCCAGGTCTTAATTGCGTGGATCATCATACTTTGAACGCAAGTGCTGTAAATGCGGTCACACATCATGTGTGAGAGGTGGCAAGAAGAGATGACCGAGAGTAGCTTGTGGAACTTCCTCCAGGCATTTTTTTTTACCTGTACTATGGTTGCAAGGTAAGCAGCTGCCTCCCACAGAGAGCATGTCTCCTAAATTGCAGAAGAAGGCTACCACATCCAACTTGTCAGGTTCAACCAAGACAATGGCCCATGGCTTGCCATCAATGGGGTGCACAGATCCCAAACATGCACATTTAAAATCTAAATCCACCACTGCATTTCTTGTGCACCCAGAACTTGCAGTCATTACAGAATATGCTGTTGCTTCCTACCAGCACAACAGTGCATGGGAATCTGCCCAAGCTTTGCAAGGGGTCAAGCCCTATGCCACAGATCATCATCGTCTTCCCTGCATATACTTTTAGCCCCCTTCCTCTCCACAGCAAGCAAGGAGCCTCCTGACACACTCATCAAGTGAATCAGTGATGATCACAGGGTCATCGGCAGAGACGTCCTTCCAGTGGACACCAACACAGAAACTCACATGACGGGACCTCAAGCACAAAAATGAAGAGCAGTAGACTGAGTACCAAGCCCTGATGGACACTGACCTTCACCTCAAACTCTTGGCTCTACCCTTCACCAACATGGATGCAGCTCCGACCATCAGCATACATGCTCCTAACCAGTCTCAATGCCCACCATATAACTTTCCAAGGAACATGGTCAAACAACTTTTCAAGATCCACAAAAGACATGAAGAGTCACCTGTCCATTGCCAGGTATTTCTCCTGCAACTGCCAGACAATGAAGATTACATCTGTCATGCCTGGTATAAAGCATATAAAAACTGGTTGACCACTACTGCCTGAAGAAGCACATACAGTGCTGAAACATGATTACACTTATGTAGCGGTTTATGACATTTTTTTGTTGTAATTGTTAATAAATATCATTAAGCTCTAATCTGTATTGAGCACTTTTTTGAAATACAATGTTTGGACATTGGTATTAACCTATATATATATATATATATATATATATATATATATATATATATATATATATATATAATTTTTATATAGCAGAACAATGTTAGAAAATTAATGACAAAGTAGGGGAAAACTTTTAAAGTTTAAAATTCCACCATCTCTCTTTCCTGCACATGTTTAATTGCATAAACATGACTTTTAGTCTGATGAAATTGTAAAGGATGAACCACGTCATACAAAAAAAATTTCCACTTTGTCATATATATATATATATATATATATATATATATATAAATGGCCTGACGATTGCATATAGCATGAAACGGACTGTCGCCTCTAAGTGTTGACTTCTATGCTCACTTTTATATTTACACACGCTCTATCTCTGATATCGAGCACTTTATCCCATAAAATAGCACACCTTAAAACTATATTTCTTCATATATATATATATATATATATATATATATATATATATATATATATATATATATATATATATTATATTGCTAAACGTAAAAAACAACGAACGTCTATTATGTTTGATCATGAGCTGTTTTAAATTTCATGTAGTGGCTTTAGTTTGGGGAAAAAACTGTCCAACATTTGTATATTTTTTTTATTATGCTGTTCCTTGACCTAAGCTTTCAGCTCCCATGAGCCACCATCAGAGTGGTTATATGGACATTGCAACAGAGATGTTCAAAGTTGACATCCTGTTAGGTTTACAGAGAAGTTTTCTATGCAACGATAACAGTCATGTAATAGCAGAAGCAGGTCATAAATTTGTGATGTGGTTCTATGACATATGGATATATAATCCAATATTATTTAACACTAATATAAATGTTATATTTAATAGAGACATGTTTGAGCAGACACCTATTTTTTCTTTTTTTCTTTTTTTTTTTTAAACAGATTTAATGTCTACCAGCCTGGGTTTTTCAAGAATCTTCAATCAAGAAAACGTACCCTTTGGCAGGATTTGAACCTGAATCACCCTTATATAGAGGAAAACATTGTACAGCTCAGAGTGCTTTAAGATTTCAGATGAAGACATAATTACTACAATTACGAAGGAATGCACATATCTCGTTAAGGTATTTTGATGGTCATATCTGCTACCTGCCAAATATCTGCCCATATCTATAAACCCTGCTGAAGAGTAAATTTTTTTTTTTTTAGGGCACTTGAAAAAAATAAAAAAACATGTTAATTATTCTGTTTAAAAATCATATCTACTCAAACATGCGCATCCACTAAATATGTCTATAGTAATGAGAATACAGTATTTCCAAAAATTTATATAATTTCATAACGTAATGTTTAATAAATAAATGGAGCATCTCTCAAATAAGAGTAGCCAATAAAAATGACATTTAAATTGATACAAATCTGTCAGATTAACAAATATCCATTCTAAAAGAAAATCTTTGTTTGGATACAAAACTATGTTCAGATATGAAAGAATTTGGAGAAATCTATGACGAGAAATTTCATGCTTGAAAAGCATGAAATCTGACTTCACCTGACTTTGTTCTTCATGGCCAAGTGGAAAGGTGCACCAGGCTGAACAGTGGCTTCTTCCTTGAGAAATGCAGGTTTGATTCCTGCCAAAGAGCACACATTTTTCTTCAATATCTCGAACATTCAGGCCAGTAAGTGAAAAATTAATAAACGTACTGTTTAAATAAACAAACAAAGCCTCTGTGTCCTGGGTATGACGATAAACTACATCCATGTCCCGGGTAACACAAACTATGCCCAACAGCAAGACCTCTGATCAGGAGGTTTTGAGGAGTGTGGAACCACCTCTTAATTGCTGGTGTTTCCAGGTTCACCCTGACCTGTGGTGGTAGCACCTATTAGGGTCCCAGCTATGAGAAAATAGTTAACCCCCAAACTGGGGTCAAAACACTAAGAAAGACTTTGTAAAGAATTATTACCAGCAATACATTTTTGGGAAAAAATAATTACCAGCAATAAAAATTTTGTTGGTATTAAATAACCCATTGAAGTTGATATGCCATAAAACAAACCAAACCAAAGCCCCTACTCAAATATGAGTAACCACTAAAAATAATATTTCAAGTGATACATAGCATTTCATAATGAAAACTCTTGACCAAATCTCATTCACAATGTTTTCAAATTTTAACAGCCTGTGTAGAAACAACTCAAAATTCTGTTTAATGTTTTTTCTTTACTGTTATAGAGTGAGCGAAAAAATTTTCTTCCTCCGTATGAGAATGAATCACTCGTCGCCAATGTGTTGTAGAGTAGTTTTCACAGTGGAGGCTTATATTTCACAGAATCGGTCCTAAAAAGGTTCAACGTAAAAAACGTTAGGAACTTGAAATAATAGTTAATGACGCAGCAATCTAGTTGTGGTGGTTGATACTTTAATGTCCGACATCGACTGACTCACCAACTCACTGCTGACTGCTACTACTACTTATTATATGTGGGAGAATCTATTAACAATAGAGTAGGAGTGTTTCAGTATAACATTTACAAGTATAGAAATAGCATTCACTTGAAAAGAAAAGGTGTTTTGTATGTTAGAGTATGCTTGAACATAGTCAAACAAGACTGTACAGTGTGCAGTTGTGAGACAAATGCACCAACTGCAATGCAGATTTGGGCATAGCACAAAAACTTCAATGAGGAAATCTGTGTTCAGGGCAAAAGGATTTGGATGACAACCAGTATCAGAAGAGATAATTGAGAATATTCAATAAACATTTTTGAAAATCCCCAGGAAGCCCATAAGAAGAGCAAGTCTGAAAGCCCAGATTCATCCAACGGAAGTTTGGCATTTCACAAGGAAACACTTGCAAATGATACACTATAATCTGCAGCTTCCACAGACCTTAAAGACAGATGACACGCAAAAGCACAAGCAATCCTGTGTCAATATGCAAAAGAAACTTGAAGACAGTGAAGAGTAAATCCTATGATGAATCTTATTTTGCTCAACAATAAATCTGTTTAGTTTCATTTACCTAGACTAAGTAACTACTCAGATATTTACATCAGAAATGATATCAAATTTTTTGAAAAACCTTGTATTAGAGATCAAAACCATCTTTACAAACCTTATTTTCTAGATCAAAATAATACATTCTCCCATCCTTCCCATGATGCTTTGAGTTTGTCATAGTTTTAAAACGGTCAATCACCAGAGTTTATTTTATTACAGTATAAAGTAAAAAGAAGACAATATAATCAAGTTACATAAGAACATTCACCTGGCAACAATCAGTCATTGTCACACAAAAGTACTTCACTAATAGACTTTGTATAGATCTAGTCTCCAAACAGGTTATCCTTGCCCCAATTATGGACAAATATTTTATAGTAATGATAAAACAGGTATTTGCATTGTTTAAAAAAAAGCTAAAGAAATCTTTTATTTTTTGAAGGAATTTCACTTAGCACATTTACTACTACAAATATACATGTGACTTGTAAAATGTTATTGCAGTAGATACACATGCACCCATGTCCAGATAAAAAATAATTACAAAAACATGCTGGCACAAAAGTAGGTCACAGGACATGAGCGAGACAGATCAACAAAGTTTGTTTAGTGGCATATCAACTATTTATTTAAATTGCTTGGGCACATTAGTAATTTCTTTGATAAATGTATTGCTGGTAATTTTTTTTGTTACAAAAACATATTGCTAGTATTTTTACTATAAAAATACTTGTACTTTCATACATTTTTGACCCTAGTTTGGGGGGTACACTCTTGCTCATGAGCTGGGATCCTAACAAATGCTACCACACCAAGTCAGGTTGGATCTGAGAACAACAGCGATTAAGAGGTGATTCTATGCTCCTCAAAACCTCCCAATCAGAGGCCTTGCTGCCAGATGTAGTTTATCGTCATACCCAAGATGGACAAAGTTAGTACCAAGGATGTACTTTTTATCATCCTTTACAGTTTAATACATTTTTTTATAGTGATTTTCCAAGCATAGCTCAGATGTGGCACAAGGCCGAAAGCATGGGGTACCCAGTGAGGATCGAGCTCACTACTCAGTCGCAATAGTTCTGAGTGACACACGATTGCTAACCATTACACCATCTAGGAGGTACCTAAATATATTTTTTTGTATGTTTTCACTTGTCTATTATTATATTACACCACCTCGAGGTACCCAAATATTATATTACACATTACACCACCTCGAGGTACCCAAATATTATATTACACATTACACCACCTCGAGGTACCCAAATATTATATTACACATTACACCACCTCGAGGTACCCAAATATTATATTACACATTACACCACCTCGAGGTACCCAAATATTATATTACACATTACACCACCTCGAGGTACCCAAATATTATATTACACATTACACCACCTCGAGGTACCCAAATATTATATTACACATTACACCACCTCGAGGTACCCAAATATTATATTACATTACACCACCTCGAGGTACCCAAATATTATATTACACATTACACCACCTCGAGGTACCCAAATATTATATTACACATTACACCACCTCGAGGTACCCAAATATTATATTACACATTACACCACCTCGAGGTACCCAAATATTATATTACATTACACCACCTCGAGGTACCCAAATATTATATTACACATTACACCACCTCGAGGTACCCAAATATTATATTACATTACACCACCTCGAGGTACCCAAATATTATATTACACATTACACCACCTCGAGGTACCCAAATATTATATTACACATTACACCACCTTAAATATTATATATTACACATTACACCACCTCGAGGTACCCAAATATCATATTACACATTACACCACCTCGAGGTACCCAAATATCATATTATACATTACACCACCTCGAGGTACCCAAATATCATATTATACATTACACCACCCAAAGGTACCCAAATATAATATTATACATTACACCACCCAAAGGTACCCAAATATTATACATTACACCACCCAAAAGGTACCCAAATATTATATTACACCACCCAAAGGTACCCAAATATTATACATTACACCACCCAAAGGTACCCAAATATTATACATTACACCACCCAAAGGTACCCAAATATTATACATTACACCACCCAAAGGTACCCAAATATTATACATTACACCACCCAAAGGTACCCAAATATTATACATTACACCACCCAAAGGTACCCAAATATTATACATTACACCACCCAAAGGTACCCAAATATTATACATTACACCACCCAAAGGTACCCAAATACATTTTTTTTTTATATATTTTCATTTGTCTACTATTTCTTTTTCTTATTTGATTTGGTGATGAATTTTCCTTACATTTGGAGGCCATTTGTGCACATAAGAGTGGAAGATAATGGTTAACCCTAGCCTTGAACAAGGTAAGATTGTATTGATCAGGGAAACATCATGTTGGGAGTTGGTTCCACAGGGCAGAGGTTCATGGAAAGAAGCTGCTCAAGTGGAACTTATTTCTCATGGAGGGAATGCTACTATGTAAGTGGTATGGCATGTTCTTGACTTGGCAAGACCTTACAATCAGAAAGAAACAATTGAAATTTGTAGGCTACATAATAAAGGAGGGCTTGAAAAAAAATTAACAATCACAGGACATGTTGAACCCAAAGGTGACAGAGGAAAGCAGCATATAAACTACCTAACAAACTTGTGTAAATGGTTGGTAGAACAGGGTTTAGGAGATATAATAAAAAGACAAACATTGCTAACATCTACAAAATTGGCGGGGACCATGATTGCCTATATTCTAAAGCAGGGGTCGGGAACTCATTCAACCCCGTCGTGGGCCGGACGAAGGTCATTAATGAAAAATTAAGGAAAATTACATATGCAGACCCCTGTCAACCTAAATAAAACCATAATGAAAATGAACATTGAGAAATCAGAAAAATAAAAGAAAATCTAAAATTAAAAAACACCTAACAAAAACTACTTTTCCTCAAGGAACGTCAAAATACTTCAAAGTGAAAAAAATCAACCAAAGTGAAATGGATGAAATTATGACATGTAGGTTTGAAACTGTTATTGAAAATTGTTCCACAAACAAACCACACACACAAAAACAAAGCACATATACCCATACATACAAGTACAAATAGTTGCAAACATATACACTTACGTACATACACATGCGGTATCATCCACACATTTATGAGGCATGTATGTATAATGCTCGTATGTTTAACTGTCTTTAGATTTCTGCTACCTCGCATGTCAGTCCCTCCCTGGCCTCTTTCACTTTATCGTTCCTTTCGCTTCTGTTATCTTTTAATGTAGCCAAGGGTCATAACAAATATGTATCCATTATTTGACATTAAACGTAGGCAACGCAACCTGGTAAAATGAAAGATAACTGGCAGATAGCCTCGTCTCTCATGTTAAAAATAGAGTCATTGGTAATCAGGCTCGCGGGCCAGTCAAAATGCCTTTGCAGGCCGGATCCGGCCTGCAGGTTGCCAACCCTTGTTCTAAAGGGACAAGGTATGTATAAAAATTATCTTCAGAAGACTTAATTAAATTAAAAAAAAAAACATCTAGAAAATAACCTGAAAATTAAACAATTATTCAAATCCACTGAACCCAACAGTTCAACCTCTACTCTCATAGCAACAACATAATAAAAAAGGAGGCATTACTTTTGAAACAAATGCCATAGTCACATAGTCACAAAGGCGGGAAGTCACTAGGGCACAAGAGGTTACAGAAGATTTGGAGCAAGATCAGATAGGAGTGATAGAGGAAAGGATGAGGAGAAGGATAGTGGATAGATCAAGGCAACTGGAGATGTCGATTGACATTACATTTAAATAGTTGGGGATTATAGCTCTCAGGGAAACTGGCGAGAGGTGAGAGACATGAAGCTATTGGAGTAGAAAAGATGACTACATTTAGTAGTTTCAACAGTGAAAAGGTGAGAGCGGGATGCCAGCCCCGTAGGGTGTTTGAAGTCATGAAGTCTGGGAACCAGTGAATGCAGCTCCTCGGAGCAATTACCATGAAAGTATTAGTAAAAAAGACAAAGAGAGGCAACGACGCATCTGTGAGAGAGTGACTGTAGACGAGATGCCAGAACAGGGCCAATTATATTGCATATCCGCCTCTTGAGCTTATCAAGAACCCCGAGGCAAACAGAAGGGACTCCAGACCATATATGGCAGCAATACTCCATGCAAGGGTGAATTGTTGATTTGTAGATCTGAAGGAACGATACCGAGGAGAAAATTTCCTGGCGCGGCACAGGGAGCCAACTTTCCTTGTGGTGGATGAAGCAATTGACTCGCACACACGCACACACACACACACACAAAAAAAAAACAATCAAATACACATTTGCTGATACCAAAACACCTCCTTAGCAAATCAACCATGGTGAGATTTGAACTCTGGTCTCATGACGAGAAAGCAAACACAAACTCTGCCTTGCATCCATATATACATTATGGACACTATTACAAAGACATGGTAATGGATAGTAGCTCAAATTGAGAAATCAGAGAACTGAGTTCAAATTCCAGTAGAGTTCATTACATTCACTTACATACTAATACCCTTGGGAAAGGTATGAATCAATCTTTTTCCCCCCAGCTATGGGTAAATAGCAGGATAGACTGGGTCCTATAGGAAAAACTAAACACAAAACTAGCCTGGATAGGCTTGGGCTCTGTTTGTTTTTTTTTTGTTTTTTTTTAAGAGCATATCAACCTAAATGGGTTATTTAATGCTGACAGATTTTTTACTGCTGGTAATATTTTTTTTTTTTTTTTCAAAAACGTACTGCTGGTAAAATTTTTTTACCTTCAAAAATCCATTTCTGGTAATATATATATTTTTTTTTTTTCAAAAAAGTATAGTCGGTAATATTTTTTTTTCAAAAATGTATTGCTGGTAATGTATTACTGATGATAATTTTTTTCTTCAAAAATTTATTGCTGGTAATAACATTTTTTACAAAGTATTTCTGGTATTAAAACCTGTTTTTACACTTTCGTAGTGTTCTGACCTCAGTTTGGGGGTTAACTATTTACTCATAGCTGGGACCCTAACAGGTGCTACCACTCCCAGGTGAGGGTGGACCTGGGAACACCAGCAATTAAGAGGTGGTTCCACGCACATCAAAACCTTGTCATCAGAGGCCATGCTGTCAGACGTAGTTTGTTGTCTTACCCAGGATGCAGATGTAGTTTATTGTCATACTCAGGAAACACCATTGCTACTGCAGCATCAGTACATGTGGTACCCCTATGATCCTAATGGGTTAGGAGTCTTGTGATCATGACAATATTATAACTTTGTACAGAAACAGTGTAATCTTGCCAGTTATTTGTCTATATTGTGGTTGGCTGAATGTGTAAGTATCCAAACAGTTAACAGAACAGAAAATGGAATTGTAGAGCCAAGTTCAATTTCCAGCTGATTTTTGCTTTCACTTTATATTCATGCATTTGGGAAAGGCATGAACCACCTTTTTTTTCTACCTAGCTCTGGGTTATAGGAAAGTGGACCAAGCTCTCTAAACACATTTCTTTTTGGCAACTTACCTATGGGAAAAAAAATCTAAATTTAAACCACAGAGAAAGCACAATACAAAAACTGTACTACAAGGGTATGCTGAAAAATTCCTACAGTTGACTATGACAGAGTTATGCTATTGCATGCATTAATTTCAACTCTTCTTATGAATAACTGTCTTGTTTCTTTCCAGGTAAACTGATATTTGGTTGTTCAAAGAAAACTTCAAATGTAACTAGTAGCAACTTCTCTTACAAAAGGACAAAGTTTGTCATCATAGTGTTATCAAGTCCCTGCAGAAAAAGGATTTGCCACCAAGGACATACATGCTGACATGGTTGCTGCATTAGGGGAAGATGCACCAGCTTTATCAACAGTGCAAAAGTGGGCAGCTGAATTTGGGAAGGGAGAGTTTTGATGACCAAAGGTCAGGACGTTCGGCAACAGCCACCACCAACAAAAACATTGACTGTGTTCACCACATGGTGATGGATGACAGGCAAATCAAATAACCAATGCTATTAGCAATCTCCTGTGAGAGAGTTGAGAATATTCTGTACTATAAACTTAGCATCTCTCTTCAGAATGGTTTTGAATTAAGAGTTTTCTATACCATATTCCTTCAGGACACGGAGAGTTGTGGCTCCTCAAAAATTTCTTTTTATTATCTGTGAATTACTATGACTTCTTTGGAAAGATGGTGGCATTGTTAACTAGTGCCTTCTCTATGGTTTTGAATTCTAAGATATCCCCCTAGACTGGCTGTCATCCAAAGCTCAAGAGTTGTCTGCCCTGCTATTTTGACATAACTAAGGGAACTACACATGCACGCAATCAAGAGCCTTTTCTTTATTATCTATTATCTGTGAATTGCCATGACTTCTTGCAATAGATAGTCAAATGGTTTCCTGTTGAGTTCAAATTTATAGTTATCCTTCTGCTACAAAAAAACTGGAAAGCCCACTCTGCTCTGCTCTTTAACCCATATACGGCAGGGCAGAAGAGATGGATTCATAAATCTCCCAAGAACATTTTTGGGAAAAATGAACTTGGTTGGAATTTGAATTCTGTTTCTCAGTACCACTTTCCAGGCCAATAAGTAGAACACAATCCATATATTCTGTTTGCCCTACTCAGACTAAAAAAGCCTAGTTTACTTTCCTATTTAACCCATAAATAAAGGTATGAAAAATATGGATTTACACCTACTACAACAGCAATAGTGTGCAATGAATACAAAAAGCTTTGGCAGGAATTTGACAAGGTTTCTTTTGCTTATTGATTCTGTTTTATGTGCCAAATGCACCTTAAAGCAGAAAGAGAAAGATAGTCAGAGAGAAAGATAGTCAGAGAGAAAGATAGTCAGAGAGAAAGATAGTCAGAGAGAAAGATAGTCAGAGAGAAAGATAGTCAGAGAGAAAGATAGTCAGAGAGAAAGATAGTCAGAGAGAAAGATAGTCAGAGAGAAAGATAGTCAGAGAGAAAGATAGTCAGAGAGAAAGATAGTCAGAGAGAAAGATAGTCAGAGAGAAAGAGAGAGAGAAAGATAGTCAGAGAGAAAGATAGTCAGAGAGAAAGATAGTCAGAGAGAGAAAGATAGTCAGAGAAAAGATAGTCAGAGAGAAAGATAGTCAGAGAGAAAGATAGTCAGAGAGAAAGATAGTCAGAGAGAAAGATAGTCAGAGAGAAAGATAGTCAGAGAGAAAGATAGTCAGAGAGAAAGATAGTCAGAGAGAAAGATAGTCAGAGAAAGATAGTCAGAGAGAAAGATAGTCAGAGAGAAAGATAGTCAGAGAGAAAGATAGTCAGAGAGAAAGATAGTCAGAGAGAAAGATAGTCAGAGAGAAAGATAGTCAGAGAGAAAGATAGTCAGAGAGAAAGATAGTCAGAGAGAAAGATAGTCAGAGAGAAAGATAGTCAGAGAGAAAGATAGTCAGAGAGAAAGATAGTCAGAGAGAAAGATAGAGAAAAAAATTTATAAAACAAATGAGATCATTCAACTTTAATCCAGACAACAGAGTAACGTTTACAGTACTATCTGTCCCATAACAGTTGTGATATATTCATATACATTTCATGCAATAAATATAAGTATTATGGGACAGAGGTAGTAATTGCTTTTTTTAATTTTATGAAACATTTCAAATCTGTTTCCCACCCTCAACTATTTTAATGCTAATAAGAGAAAATCTTTTCTCATGCTGGCATGATGAATAGCTTTAGTAGCCTTTTTTTTATCTCTCTTTAATATGCAATATAACAGTAATGTGCCTACCGCTCATGTAATTTTCTAACTACAGCAAAGCTTATAATTATAATCGGTCTGCCATTAGCGATTTATAGCTGAGAATCAGCAGAGAAAATCTTTGGATGTTAAACATATCATTATGCAATCTTTCACTTAGTGATGTTATAGTCAGCAATAGAAAATCTTTTGTGATACAGACCAGGTGAAAATTTTCTCAATCTGAAAGAATTTTCCCATTTCAAGTGTACAGTATCAATTCCAGTTGAACCAGGACAATCAAATGCCTCAGGTTTTTCATCCTTAGTTTCTGCACTTGACATATAAAATCTTGTTAATTTCATCATCTGCTTTTAAAGGAAGCCAATAAGGGTGTTTAAAAAAAATTATACATATTTTATAGATTCTTTTCTCTAAAGATTTTTTCATCTGCACATTTAAAAACTATATCTGACTAAATATATATATAAAATATTGCACAGAGTGCTATTGTTAATAAAAAAGTGCTCAATGTAATATAACAGATATACATTATATATTAATAAATATACATTTTTATCTTCACCAGTATCAACAACACAATCTTCATATTGATCATTACATAATATTATCCATTACATAATTTAAATATATCAGATAATCTTAATGGTGGTGTGGTCCATATTTATATAGAGATTGTTGTAAAAAAAAAAAAAAAAAAAAAAAACAAAAAAAAAAAAAAAACCTTCATTTATATTAAAATTAACCTAAATATAATTAAAAAAATTAAAAGTTGTGCTACTGGTGAGTATATATATATATATATATATAACATTTGTCACTTAGCTGATTGATCTGTCATGGGTATGACGATAAACTACATCTGCGTCCTAGGTAAGACTATAAACTACGTCCAACAGCAAGGCCTCTGACCAGGAGGTTTTGAGGAGCGTGGAACCGCCTCTTAATTGCTGTTGTTCCCAGGTCCACCCTGACCTGGGGTGGTAGCACCTGTTAGGGTCCCGGCTATGGGCAAATAGTTAACACCCAAACTTATGTAAAAATAGGTTTTAATACTAAAAATACTTTGTAATAATAATAAAAAAATTATTAGCAGCAATAATTTTTGAAGCAAAAATTATTATCAGCAATACTTTGAAAAAAATATTACCAGCACTAAAAATTTTGTTGGCATTAAATAACCCATTGAGGTTGATATGCCGTAAAACAAAACAAATTAGCTGACTGATGTTATATTCAGCACCCTGATTCCAGAGTTTCATAAATGAACCTTTTTTTTTTTTAATCATTCAGTCCACTCAGGAGGAATCAGCAACCGACTGCCAATTTTGTTATCTTTATATTAAGTTAAAATATAAGTTGTGTGATTTTTATTGGTGTTAGGTTGATTTGTGTGTTGCTTGTGCATACATATGCATATATGTCCCCAAATGTAAAACAACAAAAATAATATAAATTCAAACACTCATAACATTGATTTAAAAATGGGCTCAATACAAGTGTAGAGTAATAAATATTTATTATAAACTGTTATATTGGAACATGAAAGTTACTGCGACAAAAATACATTTTTGTTTTGACATCTAAAGACGTCTTGTCAGGCAGTAACTTGCATGTTCCAATATAACAGCTTATAATAAATATTTATTGCTCTACTGTGTGTGTGCATATATATATATATATATATATATATATATATATATATATATACACACACTGTCATCCACATACAAGCCTGTTTCACTGTATTACAGCTCATCAGTATGACTAGACATCCGACTGCTTCAAGTTGGGATCAAAACTCAACAGATTTGGCATCAGTCAGAGATTCTACCCTCAAGGTATTGGTGCACACCAGAGAAAGGGAAATTTTTAATGTATTATATATGCAATGTATACAAACACCAGTAGCCAAGAGCACTATATATATATATATATATATATATATACACACACATATATATATATATATATATATACACACACACACACATATATATATATATATACACACACACACATATATTATATATATATATACACACACACACACATATATATATATATATACACACACACACACATATATATATATATATACACACACACATTATATATATATATATATACACACACACACACACATGTGTGTGTGTGTATACATATTTCTTCTTTTCATAATTTTCTTGTCTCTTTATACTCTCTCTCTCTCCTTTTTCCTTATTTTCTTTCGTCTCTGAGCACACATTACAACCAAAAGGTTTGGGGCTACCTTGCATTTTTTTAAAATACACCCTAAAAAGATAAAAATAAATAAATAAATTAAGTAAATTATATATAGATGAAAATAAAATATATTCAAGCTTTTCACTTATAGTAATAACTCGTAGAAATATGAAGGGTTCAGTTTGAGAGATGCTATGCTACTTCTGCACAATTGAAGCACCTTCATTTCCTCCCTATTCCAAATTTAACAAGAAAGTTCCACTCAAACATCTTTACCGCCCCACCCTCCCAAGTACTGCTAGTCTGTGGAACAGACACGGATATTTCCCTGAACACTAAAATCTCAACAATTTCAAGTCCAGAATCAGTTGTTATTATCTATCCTAATAATCTTTACTTCTGACAATGATGTACAAGGCCTGTGAGCTATAGACAGTTACAGAGTAAGAGGCAAAGTTGATGTGGATATGAGAGAAAGACAATCATTAACATTAGACTTGAACAGCTCAAAAGTGTAGTGATTGGGAAAGCATCCTCTTGGGAGATGATTCCACAAACCTTGAAATAAAGTACAATAATATTATACGAGTATAAATATGGTCTATATGCACTTCAGTAAATTTAAAAGCACACATGCATACTTCCACCTTTGCTATCGTCACAGAAAACTTATTTTCCCATTTTTTAAAAATTTCTCAGACCTGCATTGATAATCACTGCTTGAAACAACAGTACATTGTAAACTGACATATCTTTTATGTACCCTGTCCCTTCAGGATGTGGGCTGTTATGGCTCTCCACAACTTCCTATTCTTTGTAATATTTTTATTTTCATTATCACTCCTACTTTATATTCTGCCATCTATTTACACAAGCTTGTTTCTCCTCTTGCCTTCAATATGTCCAGTGAGTGTCAAATTCTCCAAGTCCTCTTTCCTCATGTTCTATAAATTTAACTCTTTCCAACTATAAATATAAGCATCATTTTTACTTCCATTTTTCTTAAAACTTCCTTGTTTTTGACATCTTTCTTTCAAATCACATTTCTGTTGCCTCAAGTCTCTTCTTAATCCAAGTAGATTGTCCAGCATTCACTGCCATACAGGAGGATCAATATTACACAGTCACAAACTTTAATATTCCAAATTTAATGTTTATATTAATTTTTACACTTTCTAGTTCTGGAATCTTTTATGAACACTTTTGTTGATGCCACCAGATCTTCAAAGATTCTTACTATAAGCAAGTTCTTTTTTTCCAAAGACTTTTTCTCATCAATGCTTAATCAAAATGACTTCTGATTGGCACCTGCTAACCAAAGTGGAAAAGGAAAAAAATAAAGCTGGAATTAGTAAAGAAGTTTTCTCTTGGGTCATATAAATAATAAAAGCTAGAAACAGGTGATATTGTCTTCCTGCCATTGATCAGTCCAAAGAAACTATCGTATGATCAGCTAAGATCTATTTTTGTAGCATTGGATTATAAAAAGGTGCCAAGGACAAATTTATAATGGTTAGTAAGATATTTTGGTCTGACACTTTAGAACACTGGTTCTCAACCATAATTTTTTTTTTTTTTTTTTTTTTTTACACATAGACCACTTTTACACTTAATCGTTGTTGGTGGACCCCCCCATAACCTTTCTATATATATATATATATATATATATGATCGAAATAAAAGTATAAAACTTAATATTACGAGACATATTAAAAACAGGCAAAGCAACCGGTTTCGTTCCCGCTCTTCAGGCTTCAACAGGAGATTTAAAATTAACACAGAAAAATGTACAATAAAAGGAAGTTGTGAAAAAAAAAAAAAAAAAAAAAAAAAAAAAATCGCCCGTTTTTAATAAGTCTTGTAATATTAAGTTTTATACTTTTATTTCGATCATTAAATTCTGTACCTACAAAAATATATATATATATAAGCTTATTTTATTAGAAATAATAAATGTATATGCTTTATTTTGAAGTAAAACTAATTTAATGAAAATAAAATTTTATTTAAAAACTATATTCTAGGGAACATTTATTTACACTAGTAAAGTAACTCACAATAAACCATTTTAAAATATGTAAGTAAATAATATATAAAAAAAAAGAAAAAAAAAGCACAGATTTATTCAATAAGATCCCCGTGGTTGATGTTGCCAAAAAGGTTAATACTATTAGTCCTTCCTTTATATATAATCCTTCTATAATTTATATATTAAAACTCACACATATATAAAATATATATATATATATATATATATATATATATATATATATATCTCCTTTTCAGTTTTTATTCAACTTTAATAATCAAAACAGCTGGCAAAATAAAAAGGATGCAAACTTACATCACCTTATTTCATTTTCTTCTATTTTTAGTATTTTAATATGGTGTAGATTACTGTAGAAATTTCAATTCTCGGTTGTAAAAACCATTCCAAAGTGAAATTGCTCTATGGTCTACTAAAATATTACTATGGACCCTTAATTTGATATTTTTTTTTGAGTGGGCCTCAAGTAATGTTATAAGGTCCCTGGTTGAGAACCACCGCTTTAAAATATAAGCCAGTCCGAGATAAATCCAAGATTCTATCTCAAATGATGGTTGTATGTTCTTCATGATTTCATGTAAAAGAAAATTTTTTTTTAATTTAACACAAGAGCAAACAGAGTAAGCAACAGCTGGGCAGTATTAAGTGGGCAAGGATGAGATTTTCCTGGAGATGAACAGTGGAGCAGGGGTAATCTGCTCCTGTGGATTAAATGAAGGGTTCAGCTGAAGATATGCTATGCTGCTTCCACAGTCAAAATTTCTAAATTATAATGAGAGAGTTCCAGAAGTGCTACTTTGTGGAACAGACTTCCATATTTCAAGTCAAAGGTTAATTATTATCTATCTTCATATTCTTTCCATCCTAATACCACCACTCATGTTTGTATCATACTTTAGTCATCATAACCATTTTAAGTGGTTCCCAAGGTTTGTATTAAACAAACTTTAGTATTAAAAAAAAATAAAAAATAATGCCAAGATACTATCACCTTTTCGGTCCTGTACAGATGAGTTGATGAACATCCTAACTGACCTTTATATAGACAAGAACGTTTTCAATTATTTACAAAAACATATAAACAAAAGGTTAAGCCATTAGGGAAACAGAACAGTATTATACTGAATACTATATTTTAAGCTCTTCCACAAACTTAAAAATAAAGGTTGATACACTTATTAATTAATCAGTACTATGGTGATTAAATGTCAGAGTGCTGCTGTACTAGTTAATCAGTATTAAAAATCAAACTTGATTCCTAGACACAAGAAAATTAAAATGAAGACATCCTTAGTAAGCCTAAGAAAGAGAATGACAACAAGGCTTCAGCAACAGCAGTAAGAAAAGAAAAGCCTTGGTAAATGTAGTCAAATGTGACAAGCAGATTATATTAAAAGGTTCCAAGTTCTAGACTCTGGACTGTCCCACAGACCAGTAGATTAAAGCATTGTTTCATAAATTTGGTGACATAGTAAATGGAAGTTCAGTCCCTAGGTTGAGTAGACTTCAATAGAAACAGGGCAAACAGTAACAGCAATACTAGAAAAGAACAAAGCAAGATATCTCTAAACACAGTGGAACGAGATCAATCTACCCCTGTAGATTAAATAAAGGGATTCAGTTTCAAATTCCTTGAAGGTAACCTGGATCAACAAACACCAGAAGAAGGCTGAAGGGCTCAATAGCCAAAATTTTGTGACAGTAACGACAAAGATAAGAAGAATAGCTTAAGTTCTATAAATACTTTCATGGTAAATGTTTTGATGAACTTTCCTCTATGGTACTTAGACTTTATGAATTTAAGCACAGTACTAGATTGGCAAAAAGGTCTCATTATTCAAAAGTTAAAATGGCTAGGTGTAACTAGCTCTATGCTAACAATTTTTTCTTGTATTTCTCACTTGTGGGACTAATTTTCGGCTTCTTGCTTCCCAGTTAACTTTGATTTTCAAAATTTTAGATGCAATGTCAGTTGTTATCTTCTGTCTTAATTCCTGTTCTTTTATTTTTCTCAACCCTTAATAGTGTTTTTTTTTTTCCTCATATTCTCTCACTCAGTAATACCTTGCATCTTACTGGCTTCATTGCCTTTCTTGGGGTGAAATGATTTTAAAAAAATGTGTAAATAATATAAATAAAAATGATCTAACGTTAACATCACCTCTCCTCATTACAATAAGAAGGCAAGGTCAAGGATCACACACTGACATATGTGGCAATATGCCAGTGGAACTGGTCATTTCTTATCATAGCTCTTACTTTTTGTGTGTGGGATATCATGATCTTTTTTGAAAATATTCTGCCATGCCTTATCTCTGTGGATAATTCAGTAAAATCAACAAGTAAATTTTTCGCTTCAGCTGAACAGTGTCAATTTCCAATTAAAAGAGAGCACCCAAAATGTATACATGGAAACTGATGCCATTTTTTTTAATGCCGTGTCCCTTCAGGACATGGGCGACCATGACTTTCCATAGAATTTAATTATTTAATGCCAAAATCTAAATATTTTGTATGCAATTTTTATTTTTGGAGATAACAATGGCTTTAGTGACAAGTCTTACTAATTAACATCTATCTTGGGGGGAGAGGTGGATTCATACCTTTTCAAAGTGGATTTGCATGTAAGTAAATATAACGAACCCAACAGGAATTGGAACTCAGCTCTCCAATTAATAATTCTGAGCCATTACCATTACACCAGTCAGTATTCCTAAGCAGTCACCCATCTAGGTGTTGACCAGGCTCGATGTTGCTTAACTACAGTGATTGTATGAGAACCAGTGTTTCAATGTGATGTGGCTGTAAGCCAGAGCAGGGTGGGTTTGAGAGAGATTGCAAAGAGACAAATGTTATTAACAGCTACAAAGGACAGGAAATTGTGGAGAGCCATGATTGCCAATGTGCCGAAGGGACATGACCCATAGAAGAAAAAGAAAAAGATTAATATTTAAGAATAAAACAAAAACATACACTAGTAAAAAGCCAACAGTAATGGAGAAAAAAAATAAATGAAACAGCCGCCAACAGGAAGGAGAGATCTTTGAAATAGTCAATAACATTAAAAGAAAATAAAAACATCAAAAATATTAAATAAAAGATAATACAATAACCAAAAGGATTTAATCAAATGTCCATTTTGCGCTGATGAGAGGGTGAGTCATTGCATTCTGGAATAAACGGCTTAATCAAGTCCAGAGCACAAAGAAATGACAGGGGTTTTATTGACTCATGTAGGGATCACTATATAACCAAAATCTAATCAAAGAAAGGATGGTAACTGCTAAGTCAATTTACAAGAGGTGCAAAAAAGAATTATTTAATTTGATGACAATTTTTCATCAAGAAACCTTGGCAAATATATCCTATAAAGTAAAGAGCAATCTAAGGGTTCACAACTTTAGTCACATTCAATTTTGGAAATGGTAGGCATTAATAGCTTATAGGCAGAAACATAATACTGGATTTTTCTTTTTTTTATAAACATAACACTAGACTCTTTTTTTTTTATAAACATAATAAAAAAAAAAAGAAAAATCCAGTATTATGTTTATAAAAAAAAAAAAAAAAAAGAAAAAAAAGAGAGAGTCTAGTGTTATGTTTATGAAAAAAAAAAAGGCTAGTGTTATGTTTATGAAAAAAAAAAAGTCTAGTGTTATGTTTATGAAAAAATAAAATGTCTAGTGTTATGTTTATGAAAAAATAAAATGTCTAGTGTTATGTTTATGAAAAAATAAAAAAGGCTAGCGTTATGTTTATGAAAAAAAAAAAGGCTAGTGTTATGTTTATGAAAAAAAAAAGGCTAGTGTTATGTTTATGGAAAAAAAAAAGGCTAGTGTTATGTTTATGAAAAAATAAGAGTCTAGTGTTATGTTTATGAAAAAATAAAAGAGTCTAGTGTTATGTTTATGAAAAAATAAAAGAGTCTAGTGTTATGTTTATGAAAAAATAAGAGTCTAGTGTTATGTTTATGAAAAAATAAGAGTCTAGTGTTATGTTTATGAAAAAATAAAAGAGTCTAGTGTTATGTTTAGAAAAAATAAAAGAGTCTATTGTTATGTTTAGAAGAAAAAAAGAAGAAAAAGAATCTAGTGTTATGTTTAGAAGAAAAAAAAAAAAGAGTCTAGTGTTATGTTAATAAAAAAAGAAAAATCCAGTATTAACAGTTGACACTCTTTTATAAACATAATACTACATTTTTCTTTTTTTTTTCTTTTTTTTTTTAATAAACATGTCACTTTCTTTACAAACCTGATTTTCTTTTCTAGCCTGTAAGTAATTTGTGTCTGATTTTTTGGGATGAGGAGTTATCATTATTTACATTATTTATATTTGAGTGGTTGTTCTCATTTTTGTTGTTATCACTACATTTCAACTGTTATGCCCTCCAGCCTTCAACACGTGTATATTAATCTGGGTAACCTATGAATAATTCTGAATTGAACCCCATAGATTAAGTGTTCAGTTCAGAATTCCCACAATCAATATACACCAATAAGTAATACATTTTGTTTATATTCCTATAATGCCACATTTTATTTATATATATATATATATATATATATATATATATATATATATATATATATATATATGTATGTATGTATGTATGTATAAACTTAGAAAATTCTCAAGACTGCTGCTGTCAAACATTACCAAAATATAAATTTACACCCTCGATTTTTTCAAATATCTCCATTCCTGAAAGAATTACTCCTTTCCCAAGCCGACATACATGGCTATGTAAATGTTAAAAAATAAAAAAAAAATAAAAAGTTTCATAAACTCAGCTTATTTAAAATATACAAGACATAAATTAATCCCGAACTAAAATAATTTAAATATTAATTTGCATAAAAATTTCAAGAACATCTTTTACTCACTTTTGTTTATTAGACATTAAATTATGTCACTTAGCGTACTCCATAACTTACCTTAATTTTTCAGTTTACCTGATGAATATTTCTGAGTGCTTAAATTTTAAAATTTTGCAAGACACTTTTGCTCTTGTCTATAAATACTTGTTACAAAATAAAATCCTTACATTTGTCTTGATAAAGTTCCTCAGAGGATAAAATGTGCAGACCAATATAAGTTTTTCTTTTGTCTTTATTTAAAATTAAATTAATTTTGGCTTCTTTAAATAATATTTCTTCACAAACTATAAATGCTAAATTTTTTTTAAAGTCATTTTTATTCCCCACCACTCCATAAAAATTTTACATATAGGGACTAGTTAAGGCGTAATTGAAAAATTGTGGAATTATGATGACTATAAGAATATTTTGAATTTCCTGTCCTTTGTAGCTTTTAATAAATTTCTCCTAAACCTTGTTCTGCCATCCATTTACTTATTAAATAGGTTATGCATTGTTTTCCTTTAGGTAAGTTAAAGATAGAGCAGATGATGACGATCCAATCCCCCTGCTCCAATTCATAGCTGCATGCCACAATGTAAATAATCATTTAATATTATTACATGTTAATGTACACTTACTGATGTAAGGTGGGGACAGACAGACAAAATTTTGCCTTACACATATATAAGATGACATGATGAAAGTTGGAAGTGGATGTGTAATATAAGTAACCAAAAGCAAAGAGGATTTTGATAGAAGGTAGTCACAGACTTGTTTATGTTGCCAAATTAAAAAAATTAGTCATTCAGTTTCCTCTGATTGATGAGTGACCTTACCTCATGATTATATGAAGGGAAAAAAAAAAAAAAAAAAAAAAAAAAAAACAGGAAATACTTAATGTGGGTAGAAGGGAAAAGATCTGAAGGACTAACAGAAAAGGATAATTATATGTGTGTCAGGGGGAGGGGGGGTGTCTTGAAAGCTAATGTACACAATCCCAACCATGAAGCACAGGTATGACATGTGGGGATGCTTTGCTGCAAGAGAAACTGGTGCATTTCATAAAATACATGGTATCAAGAGGAAGGAAAATAAACAGCTCACACTGAATAAAACATCATTCACACAAGAGAAGTTACATTAAAGTGCTTATGATATTTTACTATAATAATAATCTTACTTATTATAAAACACAGATTGTGTGTGTGTGTGTCTGTACGTTTATATATTGGATCGGATTTCCTACATTTTTCAACCGATTTCAACAAAACTTCACAGGACTACGTAAAATTACCTTGTGGTGGTTCTGACAGCACCAAAAATTGGAAAAAACAATTGTTTTTGCATGAA
The DNA here is from genome assembly GCA_903632075.3 of Acanthosepion pharaonis. NCBI lineage: Eukaryota > Metazoa > Mollusca > Cephalopoda > Sepiida > Sepiidae > Acanthosepion > Acanthosepion pharaonis. Next base: position 1,768,301 of record CAHIKZ030005381.1, read on the forward strand.
ATCAATTTGAAAACATGATTAAGAGCCATCACAAGAATGAAAGGGGGACAACTCATATCGAGTTATACTTATTATAAAACCCAGGTTGTTTGTGTGTATGTGTGTTCATTTATATATGGGATTGGATTTCCTACATTTTTCAACCGATTTCAACAAAACTTCACTTTTTTGTTTTTTTTTTGTTTTTTTTTTTGGCAGGTAGTGTTTCTTATTGTCTTGCACACTTTTTTTCTTTATTTTTACATTCAGAATGCTTTAAAAATTCCATTTACAAGACAATTGTTTATAATAAAATTCTATTCAATCGATAGACTCATAACGATTGAAAACAATGTTTTTGTTTGAGTTTGACCAATTCGTAAAAAAATAACAAAAAAAAAAAACAAAACAAAAACAAAACAAAACAAAAAAAACCTAATTAAGACATGCGTGTCCGTCAACCTTAAACAATAATCTTTGTCAATTTTATTTTTCAGTCTTTATGATGGTCGATACTTGATCTATCTCTTACTGTTACATCCCTGGGCAACGCTGGGCTCTACTGTTAGTGATAAATAAAAAATTTAAATTATTAAATAAATTGCAATCTATTTATACGGTCTTATTTCCAAAAGCATAATGACTAGACCATGTCAAACATCCAGCTTCTCAAAGAAAACCAGGATGCAGACAAAGGATGTCTAACTACCACACAAACACCACATTGGTTCTTGACTGCAAAAGTACTTGAACAAAAAAATGAACTGCATACTGTTTATCCACAACCATGAGCATAATACTCAGCACCTTATCTACTTGTTTGGATGAATAATTACTGCCGACCTATATATATATATATATATATATATATATATATATATATATATATATATATATATATATATATATATATTTTGGGAAGAAATATAGTTTTAATTGCTATATTTATGGGATATAGTGCTCAATATCAGACATAGAGCATATGTAAATATGAATATAAAAGTGAACATTGAAGCCAACAAGTTGCTTCATGTCAGTCTGACGATTTCACCTCGCATGAAACAGCCTGTTGCCTCTGAGTATTGACTTCAATATTCACACACAAACACACATATATATATATATATATATATATATATATATACACACACACACAAACATTTGAATCATTTATTCATTTTTTTTTTTTTTGACACTTATGTCTTTTATGGGAGATGTTGTGGCTGGGGCAGTTTTAACTTTGTGGGGTGGAGAGAGAAAAGGAAAAAGGGATGGAAAAAGAAACGAAGGGGAGGGAAAGCAACGGAGGAGAGAGAAGAAGAGGAATGGGGAGATGAAATGAGGACACAGTTGGATGAGAACCCAGTGAAATGGAAAAAATATATAAAACAATTTTAAAAAATAAGTTTACCTTGACAAGTGTAGCAGATTATCTCATGTCCACAAAAAAAAAAAAAAAAAAAAAAAAAAAATTTAATTTACTAGAACAACTCCTACAAGAAAACAATTCACCTGAAGTATATGGTCAGAACACTGTTATTGTTTTGGTGTTAAAATTAGCACTGAAACAATGTGGGATAACTATTAAAAAAAACAAGTTGAAATCAATTAAAACTTATAACAATAGAACACATGAACTCTATCTCATATATATATATATATATATATATATATATATATATATATATATATATATATATATATATATATATATATCACTTTAAATGCTATTTTTAGTAGATACTCATATTTGAATAGATCCCAAGAGACAAGTTTAATTCCTGCTGAAGGGAGGAAAGTTGTTTTTTTTGTTTTGTTTTTTTTATAAGATTTTTCAAACATTCAGGTCACTAAACAAAAGTAAACTGTTTAATAAATAAATAAATAAATAAAGTGCCTACTTAAATACAAGTATCAACTAAAAATAATTTTTAAAGTGATAAAAATCTGTCGGATTAATAAAAAATACATTCTAAAAATTCTCTTTGTTTACATTCAGATATAAAACTATGTGAAGATATGAAAAAACAAAACAAAACTTCAAGAGATCTATGGCAAGAGAAGTTTTGCTTGAAAGCATGAAATTGGCTTCGCCTGACCATGTGACCTTTTGTGGTCAGGTGGGCTAAACAGTGGCTCCCTCTGAGGGAGGTAGGTTTGATTCCTGCTGAAAGGCACAAATTATTTTTTTCAAGATTTCTCAAACATTCAAGTAGGTGAAAATAAATAAATATACTGTTTAATAAATAAATGGAGCACCTAGGAATATCCACTAAAAATAACATTTAAAGTAATACAAAATTATATATATATATATATATATATATATATATATATATATATATATATATATATATATCCATTCTATTGCAGTATGAGGAGTTAGGTGGCCAGATATAAAGGGGGTCATGTTGAGCACATCGAGGTGGTGTAATGGTTAGCAAGCTTGTCTCGCTAGAACAATTACAACTGAGTAGTGAGTTCGATCCTCACTGGGTGCTCCGTACTTTCGGCCTTGTGCCACATCCAAGCTACGCTTGGAAAAAAAAAAAAAAAAAAAAAAAAAAAATCACTATAAAAGGGTCATGTGATCGCAGAAATTGTCTGACAGCCATGACTGGCTTCTCTTGCTTGTGACACATGGTGCAAACTCCTGTTGCCAGACATAGGGTCTTTCAGCAGCCACCCTCTTGACATGAGGAAAAAGGGCTTGGAAAATTTTACACTCTCAGGACAGATTAAAGACAAGACGGATAAAGGAAAACAATGAGTAACCTACCTAGTGAGCTTCAGTAAATGGACGTTGGAGCAAGGTTAAAGAAAGATAAAATTTATTGAGAGCTGCAAAGGACAGAAAATTGTGGAGAGCCATGATCATCAATGTCCTGAAGGGATATGGCACATAAAAGAAGATCAAAAAAGAGAAAGAAGAAAACTTTCCATCAAAGTATATCAAAAAAGAGAGAGAGAGATGAAAGAATGAAGCCTCTTTATATCAGTGTATATCTAGAAAGAAAAGAAACAAAGAAAGGAAGAAAAGGAACAAAGAAAGGAAGAAAAGGAACAAAGAAAGGAAGAAAAGGAACAAAGAAAGGAAGAAAAGGAACAAAGAAAGGAAGAAAAGGAACAAAGAAAGGAAGAAAAGGAACAAAGAAAGGAAGAAAAGGAACAAAGAAAGGAAGAAAAGGAACAAAGAAAGGAAGAAAAGGAACAAAGAAAGGAAGAAAAGGAACAAAGAAAGGAAGAAAAGGAACAAAGAAAGGAAGAAAGACCTTAACCTTCATGAAAGTATCTAGAGAGCAAACAATAAAGAAATAATGTTTCTTCACACAAGAGTCTATAGAGAGAAATGAAGAGTTTTTCTTTTTCACACAAATGCTTGTGTATGCACATGTTTATTAAGTGAGAGAGACAATTCTTTTGAAGATATATAGGTTATCAAATGAAAAATTTCTTTTAAATAAATGTCTATGCAAGAAAGACATTGTTTTTAATGAATATTTGTTTGTATTGTATGAGAATAAAAGGTAGATTGTGCTTTTGTATAGACCCATGCATCCTAAATATGCAGTTGGTCGTATGTATGCATGTATGTTCACCTGGGTAGTTGTCAAATGAGTATTTGCTGCTTGCTTCATTCATGTTTATTGTCATTAAAATCTATGAATAAAGATTTGCATTAAAAATGAAAAATGTTTTATTATTTAAAAAATAAAAAATAAACATAAAAACTTCCAGCAGAGTTTGTTCATTCAAGCTGTATGTGCAATTTCTCCAGTTTTCTAAGTCAATCCTCTCCTGGGAAGGAAAAAATGAAAACAAAGCAACATGGAGATAAACACCAAAGTTGCAAGATGACTTGACGTTGCCTGGCTTAAAGAGGTTTCAGATCATCAGATTTTCTTTGATAGGTTATCAGATGATATATTTTTGTATGAGTAGTAAACAATTGACCCTAAAGTTAAGTTTTTATTGCCCATTTCAAAGCAATCACCTTAGGCACACTATATATATATATATATATATATATATAAGCAAATATATGGATATAGATCCGACAGTATGAAGAAAAATATACAGAAAAAACAAACAAAAATCCTAATATGCAATTATGCTGTTTTAATGTTAATATAATGTCAACGTCGGATGTTTCAGTCTAATAGACCATCTTCAGGACATATTTAGTTTTAGATCAAAATAAAATTCTTTTCGTTTTTCATTCAAAATACTCAAATTTTAGGAATACGTTTTCACAACATCGCCCACTTGATGACGACATGATCATATTTAAATGGAACACTGATCTTATAAAAGATTTCAGTTATCTGTTCGGATTGGTCTTGCTCTTATGTCCATCGTCTTTTTCATGTTGAATTGAATATGGTCTATGTTATGTTTTATGAATATGTCCTGAAGATGGTCTATTAGATCGAAACGTCCGACGTTGACATTAAACATTAAAACAGCATAATCGCATATTAGGATTTTTGTTTGCTTTTTCAGTATATTTTTTTTTCATTATATATATATATATATATATATATATATATATATATATACCCAATGTTCAGGACAGAATATATATATATATATATATATATATATTTTCCATGGATAGAAACATTTATATATATATATATATTTAGAACCCAATGTTCAGGACAGTTTAAGAATTTTATATAATATAAATATTTTTTCAAATGCTCTATTTTATGATAAAACATTTTAAAATAAATAAAAAATGTCTTTAATAAAGAAATTTTTAGTTCATTTATTACATTGAATCATAATCATCATGGAAGATGTAGTTTATAACACAATCTTCGACCTTGTTGTCTATTGGTTCAAACCTGTAAGTGGTTAAAATATAAACTACATATGAATAAATGTCTATGAAACCAAACAAGTAGCGAAAATGGAATATAAAGTATTTCAACAACGTTTTTAAATTTCTTTAATAAATAAAATATATATATATATATATATATATATATATATATATATATATATATGGTGGATGTACAGTGACGTACTGGACATTTGCATCCCAAACATTTGTGTCCTTAGACAAATGTGTCCATGGATAATTGTGTACCTCTGATAAGTTTTTTGAAGTTACTATTTTTTTGTTTTTTTAAAGAGTTGTTTAATATAGAACTTGACACATCAATACTTTTGATTACTCTAAACAAGCAGAAAGGAAGTTACCATAAAAAAAAAAAAAAATTTAAAAAAGAGAGAAAAATGCTTTTTAAAGCAAGAGAAAATTAAGCTCGCAGTTTCAGTTCATTGCAGTAGTGTGTACCACAAACATCTAATAAATACTGGATTTTATAGATTATATTTCTATTTGGAACTCATGGCTAAGTTCTGAAAATCTGGTGGAAAAATATTCATGGTGAGGAAAATTACAGCTACCACTATCATAAGAAAAATGCCAATGAAACAAAAACATACTGGCAATCTTGTAACACTGTTAATCTCTCATTGCATTTTAATTTTTTATTTTATTTCCTTTTTTATAAATTTATGATTACTACCTAGGTTTTTTTTCAAAATTTATGATAATTGCCTTTAAATGCTTCAAAAAAAATTATCCTGGTATGCATTTGTCCAGGACGTAAATGTCTAGTACACAATTGTCCTAGAACCAGGCATATACATATTGATCTCACAAATACTACTATCCATACTAGATTCAGTTCAACTTCCCTGTTCAAATTCTCCAATATGTTGGATAGCATCTCATACATGTGTTGTGAGGAAGAAAGGACTAACTATCAATAGCAAGAAGACAGAATGTATGATTGTCAGCAAGAGGAACTGTTTGAGCTAGGAATTAAAAAAAAAATATCAAGTAAGTGCATTAGAAAATTGAAAGATGTCTTCCAAAAAGCTAAACAAAGTATTAAGAAATAAAAAAATTAGAAAAAAAAAAATAAAAAAATAAAAGAAGAAGAATGTTAAACTGCTATTGTTGCATAGCCCCTCATGCTGTAGGCCTCTTGATCACTGCACCAATTAATAGAATGTTGTATCTTCTCTCTCTTCTCCTAGCTAGTCGGTTTTGGTTTGGAGGTAAAAAGACATCAACAAAGGGAAGTTTAACCTAACTAGTTTATTAACATCAACATATACATCACTACCTATCCAGTGGGGTCACTCTCACCGCACAGGAGGAGCAGATCCCAGACACAAAGGAACACACCTACATTGCTTGATGATAAACTCAACACACTAAAAAACCCTTTTTCTATCATTCCCATGCTAGTTCAGCCAATCAAAACCAACTTCATTTATTTTGTCTTGTATCTGATCCCGAAGGTTAAATTGAGGAAGTCAGTGCAGAAATACACTCCCCTAAAAAATAATAATCTGCAAAACTTATTTAGCATGATGTAATATCAATCCTCCTATATGGCAGTGAATGCTGAACAATTTCCTCACAGATGAAGGCGAGACCTGAAGTAAGAGTGATGTGATTCTGCAGAAGGATACTGAGAATACCATGAATAGAAAATGCAAGCAACAGGGAAAGACAAAGAATAATACCATTTCTGAAGGTGTGTGTGTGTGTGTGTGTGTGTATATATATATATAAGTGAACATTGACATCAACACACATAGGCGACAGGTTGTTTCATGCTAGATGTAATCATTGGCCTGACAATTGAGTCTAGCATGAAACAGCCTGTCGCCTCTGAGTGTTGACTTCAATATGCACTTTTATATTTACATATGCTGTATCTCTGATGTTGAGCACTTTATCCTGTAAATATAGAACACCTTAAACTATATAGTCAGTGGAAAGTGGAACACATGAGCCCAAGAAAGTATCCAGTGTTGCTCTTCTGGAGTTTAGTATCAGCCATGCTGATGGCAGGCAGAAAAGATTCTCTTGTTGTATAGCCCCCTTGTGCTGGGGAAGTCTTGATCGATGGCTCCAAGTCAATAATAAGGTTGCATTCTTCTCTCATACTTGTCATCTCCCAGCTGATGATCTCTAGTTGTTTTGGTTCGGATATAAAAAGACTTCAACAGAGGAAATTTTAACTTAGCTATTTAATTAACATTGATGTATACATTTTCTAACTAGCCAGTGGGGGCCGCTCTCTCTCTCTCCACCTGGGAGACGTTTCCAGACACAAAAGTCAACACATTTACATTGCTTGACGGTTAAGAAACAACTCTCTGAAAAACCTTTCTCTATCATTCCCACACTAGCTCACCCAATCAAAATCAACTTCCTTATTATGTCTTGTAACCAGTCCCTAAGGTCAACCTCAGAAAGTCAGAGCAGATATACACTTCCCCCTAAAAATAATAGTCTGATAAAGTATTATTTAATACTCTGTGGTGATTAAATGAAAGCAATTTTATTTTAGAGGTATTAAAATTTACAAGTCATTTCTTGCCCAAGTTAACTACTCATTGGAGGTTCTTTTCTAGAACAGTTGCCATGTTTACTTTATCAAGTCTGTTGGACTTGTTACATCTACGATACATATATTTTGTTTAGATTCTGCTTGAATAGATTTTGCATTTGCAATACTAGTAGAACAACCTATCTATATAAAGGCAGTATTAATTTATAAATTTATATTTTGATGTATAATTCATAGAGATATTAATAAATGTATATATTTAATATGTATTCATTCATATTTCTCATTCTGAAAATAGACTTCTTTATTCATACTTTTTACAATTTTAGTCTCCTCCAACAATTCCATTATAAATTTTAAAACAGATTTTATACACTTTGAATATTCAATTATTTCATTCATTTTTTTTTCCTTTTTAATTCTAAGTAGTTTTTTTTCCTCATAATCCATTTTTCAATTGAAGTATTACAAAAAAAAAAAAAAAAAAGACTGAATGAAAAAAAAAAAAAAAATGAAAGAAAAAGATTAAGGCAGCAGATTAAATATTCAAAAAAAAAAAAAAAAACTCTGTAAAAGCTAGTATGTATTAAACATAGCTAAAAGCATTTTTAAAAAGAGCATTGGCAATAAAAAAAAAAAAATAATAATATATAGAAATAGGTGGTACCCTTCACCTTGGGTAAGAGAGACAACAGAAGGGATGGTGTTTGGAAGCAGCAGAGAGAATAAGAAATATAAGGGGTGGGAGGAAATGATTGAAAGGAAAGTGAGCCTGGTTGAAAGGGTGAGATTAGAAAAGGTGTGGGGAGGGAAAGGGGATAAAAATTTATGAAAAAATAAAGGTATAACAAGCAATGAAAGTTCAGTGGGGGGCACTTGGTAAAAAAAATAAAAATAAAAAAAAAAAAACAAGGAAAAAAAAAATGGCAAGTGATTATCTAGAGAGTCATTGAGGCACTGAAGTCAGGGGTAGCAGTGTTAAGTGAATGAAACAGACTGTCAGAATTTGAAATCTACCTGCTCAGTCCCACTTACACTAGCCACATATCCATATAGAGTGCAAAAAGACACTACATATAATGAACTAAAGGAGAGACAGGCAGAGTGAGTGAGTGTGTGTGAGAGAGAGAGAGAGAGAAAAATAAAGTGTGTAGATTTTAGAAGGAAGAGGAAATAAAATAAATAGCTAAGGAAAAAGAATTAAAAGGAAAAAAAAAGAAAAAAGAAGAGAAACATTAATAATCAGATATTTGAGAGTTTGTCTTTCATTAGCCAGTGAAGATCAAATTGAATTTCTAAGAAAGAAAAAGCAGTAATAATCTATTTTTCCCTATTAATTCAGGTCATTAATAATTAGATGTAAAACAATTCAGTTTTTATTTAGAATATTTTTTTTTTATCTCAAACCTTAGTTCTGTGTTTAGGGTTACAATTATTCTAAAAATGTTTAATTCAGGATACAGACTTACTGGTCAAATTCTAACTTAATAAAAAGAAAAAAAGATTAAATAAAGTGGTCTGAACAGAGTCATTAAAATCCACAACTTTGTGTAACTGAAAGCCACTTTCTGTTGTTGATAACTGACCCATTCCTCAACTTTCTACAAATGCGTAACTTTCTCAGTATGGTTGAAGAAGGCTGTAAAATGAATACAGAAAAGCTTGTGATAAATGGCTGAAAGGTTATTTCCATAATTACATTTGAAAAATTTGTTAATAAAGTAAAATTTTATTACTTTTATCAAAGATTAAATTTTGCTATCACAAAAATTACAAAAGATCAATATTTTTAAAGTCAGAAATTGGTTTCTGTCAGATCACCAGATGAAATAAAATTAAAAATAATAGCAACACGATATTTTGAAATTGTTAAAAACAAACATAAAAAACTAAAGATATTTTTATGCATACTCTAAAGATACGGTAATTAAGATGGAAACAAAGAACTTAATTGAAATTTACAATTATATATCTTCTTTAGCAAATATTAATTCACTTTATCTTACAAAAAGAACTAAATAAATCTTATACACACACACACACACACACACACACACACACACACATTATAATTTAAAATACAATATAAAATATAAAATAGCATATTGAAAAGGAGGCTTTAAACATTTGCGTTTAAAAAGGTGCAATCAAGTGCTCAATACAAAATCCCAAAAATTTGAGTTGTAGAGCAAAATGTAATCAGGAACACAAACATTCAAGCTACCACACTACCCAGGTTTCGACTGTTAGGTCTCCTCAGGCATGTAGGATGAAAGATTTTAGTTGACTCCACCACCATTATATATGGATACCAGAAGTAGATACACACACACTATGAGCCTGTAAGTGATTCTTAAGGCCAGCTTCACTTTTACAACCTCTCTTACACATGTGGCAAACAAAGTTTGTATGACTTATGTTGGTAACTTGCCTGTCCATGTGATATTTGAGTACCACAAGAGACTTACAAACCTTGTCACAAAACTCGCACAAGTAACCTGCAGGTCTTTCTAGTAGGGTTGCATTCACAGGAATTTACACCTGACCTCACTGGTGTGATCTCATGTAACTGGCAAAACCAGCTGTCGAAAGGGTGACTTTTCCACAAATACTGCAAGTCTGTTGGTTTGCCAATAACTCTGGGACAAATTCTCCCTAATGGCACACGTTTTGCTGGAATGCTTAATCCTTTTTCTGCTCAAATTTGTTGCAGCATTCCCAAATCAACCTTCGCCAGCCAAAGTCTCCCAGTTTTCAACATTAACACCAAGAGTCTTTAGGTTACATTTAACTATATCCTCGAAAAAATTTTTGGGCTCATGAGTACCTGTATATATATATATATATATATATATATATATATATATATATATATATATATATATATATATATATATAAACACACCAATTTAAAAAAAAACACAAAGGCACTTTTATCTTCAGGACTACTTTCGGCCAATACTTCATCAGAAGAAAAATATTGGCGTAGTTTACGATGAGAAAGAAAATGGAAAGGACAATTCACACAGTAATGAGAAAGAAAAAAAATAGGATTAGGAGGTAAAAAGGAACATAATTATGGAACAATTAAAATATATATGTAAAATTATTTATGAATAAATGATTGTCCACTTGCCAGTAATTTACAATCACCTGAGGAGACACATTGGTATGTGTTGAAGCATGACTGCAATTGTGTAGTGATTTTTACATGTTGCTTTAATATCTTAAAATAAATAATACTGCTTTACTATGTATTGAGCCCTCTTTTATATTAAGTGTACAAACATTAAAATTATATTCTATTTGTTCTCATCTTACCTGGAGATTACATATGTTTTTACACTTATAATATTAAAAAAAAGCAGTATTAGCTTCATTTTATTTTTATTAGATGAAACATTGTCAACTAGTAGTAATATTTTTTACTAGTATTTACTTTTATCTTAAGGTGTTTAAATTTCATCTTCAGTTGCAATCTTTCATGGTGCACTCATTGTCATAGATTGATGACCTGAGGAAAGTCTTGTTATAAAAATCAACTAAAATGTTAACATGAATGTAAATACAACTAGTCATAAATTTATGATATAATCAGTGAGGTGATACACATAAAATAACAAATTTATATTTAGCAAAAGAGTTTGAAAAAGACTAAATCTTAAATTTCAGGAGTCAGAAAATTTTAACTATCAATGAGTGTTGAAATTTTCACAGTATTTGATATTGTTGAAGTTATCACTAACATTTTTTTGTTGAGATTTACAAACTTGATATTTTGTTTAATTTTGCAAACCAATTGATGAAATTTGAATAAGCTGATTTGTTTGAAAAAATACTATAGTGATCCCTAAAGTAGTAGAATTTCATTGCTAATTTCTCGTTTTTATTTCAGGCCGACAAGTGTATCCCAGAATGGCACATGGCCTGACACTGAATGAATATGTGGCAGTCCATTGCCCAAGTGCAAAGATGGTGACAGTATTGATGGATGTTGGATTTAACGGCATGTCAACTATTAGTATTGATGGATCTCTTAATTCAATAGATGCCAAAACCAACAAAAATTGTGGTTTAATAATTTCTTTAATTTTATAGGACGTCATGGTAAACAATATTTTTTAAGAATGTTTTTTTTTCCTTTTTAATAGCAAAGAATAAATTCTTAGGATTAAAGATATGCAAAAAACAATATTGCATTTTTATTAAGTAAGTATTTGTTAATTTAATCATTAAATTGTTTTTAAAATAGTGGGAGTTTTTGTATGTTAAATAATAAAACTTAATCCCCCCCCAAAAAAAAATTATTAAAAATTTATTGTACTTAGCTACATACCCTAGTAAAATCAACTGTACTCTGTACCCCCTTACCTGTTTCCACTTCTCCCCAAAATTTGGTTTTGATTGGTCAATGTATGACTATTTAAAGGGCAAACAGACTAATAGAAGTCACAGAATTTTATATATATATATATATATATATATATATATATATAACACATATATAAAAAGAATCATTTGTAGGTCACACGACTTTTCTTATCAAATGAAAATCAACCTTTGTCAACCAATAAAATTTAATCTGCTTTACTTATTAAACTCTTGAATACCTATCCCTTGTTACACCCTACAACCTATTATTGCAAGATGACAATGGTAGGAGAGTGAGCAGAGCACAGGGTAGAGAATAAAGAAAAAAAGGACAACACCCAGTGGTTTATGCTTCACTCTTGCTAAGAATTCAATATGAATGTCTATTCATGTGTTCTTTATTACAGACTGTCGGTTTCACCAGGTGATCCTATTAGTACTGTTCTAAAACAGATAGTAATACAGGATGGGTGAAAAGAAACTACCGATTGAAAATTACTTATATTTTTTGTTAATATCACCAGATTTGCATGAAACAAAATATAGTGATCCCTAAAGTAGTAGAATTTCATTGCTAATTTCTCATTTTTATTTCAGACCAACAAGTGTATCCCAGAATGGGACATGGCCTGACACTGAATGAATATGTGGCAGTCCATTGCCCAAGTACAGAGATGGTGACAATATTGATGGATCTCTTAATTCAATAGATGCCAAAAAACAAAAATTGTAATTCAAAGCCAATGACGTCCTGAGTATGGTGATTAACTATATTCGCACCCTGGATAAGATGATAAACTATATCCAACAGCAAGGACTTTGATCAGGAGGTTTTGAGGATCGTGGAACCACCACTTAATTGCTTGTGTTCCCAGGTCTACCCTGACCCAAGGTGGTAGCACCTGTTAGGGTCCCAGCTATGGGCAAATAGTTAACCCCCCAAACTGGGGTCAAAACACTATGAAAGTGTATAAATAGGTCTTAATACCAGAAATACTTTATAAAAAAAAAATTGATTACCAGAAAAATTATCAGCAACACATTTTAGGAAAAAAAAAAAAAAAAAAAAAAAATTTACCAACAATACTTTTTTGAAAAAATATTATCAGAAATATATTTTTGTACATTAGTCAGACTATTGTCCTCATCTTTGTCGCCATATTTGTCACAACATTTCGGCCGTTGTACGCTCCGGCCTTCTTCAGGTGGTTGGAATTTCGAACTGAACCCTTTATTTCAATCATATTTTTGGTATATTGGGTCCGTACCGATCCTTCAGAGTCGGTCTATATTTCTGAGATGAGGAATAAAATAAATAAAGGATTCAGTTCAAAATTCCAACCACCTGAAGAAGGCCGGAGTGTACAACGGCCAAAACATTGTGACAAATATGGCGGCAAAGATGAGGACAATAGTCCGACTAATGTACATACTGTACATAATACCTCATCTCAGAAATATAGACAGACTCTAAATATAGTTTTTGGCAGGAAAAATTACTAGCAATACATGTTTGAAAAAAAAAAAAAAAAAAAAATATTACCAGCAATAAAAATGTTGTCAGCATTAAAGGTTGATATGCCGTAAACCAAACGAAACCAAAGTCAAGTATGGGATCTGTGGTAGATACGTACAAAAGCAGTCATTGGATAAACACTGGTACCAACATAGAATTTTAACACTGTACTGTGCTTCTGCCGTTATATTGTTCAAAACAAAACATGTTTTATGAAAATCGACCAACAATTAAATGATAAACATCCTATTTTTTGTGTAAAAACTGATAAAAACTCACTTTGCTGATACCCCCTGAAAAATGGATGGACATGTCTGGAGTCAGGATGCTGAAGGTAATATCAATCAGCTAAGTGACAAACATTTACTTATATTAATTCTATACGAGAGTATATATAGTAAATATTTGTATAATTCATTTCTAAATGAGAAAAATATTAGTAGCTGAATATGCTATGTATTTAGAGATTCTTGATAAAAGAAAGAAGAATATGCAATGTTATTGGTCCTGGCTTTGCATCTCAGCTTCACTTACTTTCCCACTGCCATAATGTAGCTTCCCTATGTCTTTTCTATAAATATTTTCATGGTAATTGCTCTGATGAACTTTCCACTTTAATGAGCTTTTTCAATGGAGTTCCATTTTTAAATTGTACATATAGGAACTGGTTAAGACTACATAGAGACATTGAAGTATTGTGGTGGCTGTAGTAAGAATCTGTTTTGGTGCAAGGAATACTGTGGTATGTTTGGGTCAGTAATTGTGGCCAGCTAAGTTTAAGATGAAACAGATTGAAGACTAGCCTTCCCCTATCTCTCTCACTTTTGGCTTTGTGCCACATTTTTCATTAAAACAAAATAAATATTGCTTTCCTCTTTGGTACATAGACTTTATGAATTTAAGTCCAGTAATAGATTGGCAGTAAAGTTTCATTTTACAGTTGAAATGACTAAATGAAACCAAGTTTTATTAACAGTTTCTTCTCACTTGTAGAACTCTTTGGCCTTCTTGCTTTCCAGTCAACTTTGATATTCAGAAATTTAAATGCAATTATCTTCTATCTTAATTTCTGTTCTCACCCCTTAATGTTTTTTTTTTTCATTCCTCGCACTCAGTAACCTCCTGTGTCTCAGTAGTTTTAATAAAGCAGGAAAAAAAAAAAAAAAAAAAAGTATATTTGTTCAGTCAGTTTTTTTGTTAATATACTTGAATTAACCATTAACAAACAACATTTATGTGTTATGCTTTCAACTTATTTTATAAGTTGAAAATAAAAACAAACACAAAATTTGCTCACAACATGAAAGGTAACAATAGATGAAAATTTTCTGATAAAGACATTAAAAACTTTTGTAGCTATGAATAATTGGGATGGGCTAAAATTCTTTATATTGAAAATACATAATTCTTAAAGTATTGTAACGGTTAGGATGAAAATTAAGAAAATGTGCATAAAATTTTCAAAAAGGTAACTTAATGAAAACATTTAAATAAAAGTAACTTGTGATTTTTATAAAAACGAGAATTTCTGAAATTCTCATGGTATTTAGTATTGTTGAAGTTATCACTAACATTTTTTGTCAAGATTTACAAACTATGTCTCATTCAATTTTGCAAACCAATCCATGAAATTTGAATAAACTGATTTGTTTAGAAAAATACTTTGACAAAAACTCTACTTTGCAGTTTTTACACCCCCAAGTAAAACCAACTGTACTTTGTACCCCTTACTTGTTTGCACTTCTCAAAATTAGATTTCAATCAATGTGTGGCTATTTTGAAGGGTGTGATGGACAGACAGACAGAAGTCACAGAATCTTATAGATTACAGTAAAATTTAATTTGATTATACATTTATTCAGTTTTAAAGCTTTAATATGTTAGCCATTTTATTTCCTAAATATTTTAATAGACTTTTATTATAATTTGAATCATTTCACTTCAATCAAAGCAATAATGATTGATTGATTCATTCATTCATTTTCTATGGCTTATTAACGCATTGCAGATTATTTTAAAGCCAGAAAATATTTTTTTTATTTTTTTTCAAGGCAAATATTAGGATTTCATTTTGCAACAAGTATTTATAAATATTATAACTTCCTATTGTAAGGCTATTGTTATAACACACTCATACTTGGTATAATGTAATTTGTTAAGTATTCTCTATACAGAATGCTTAGTCTATTGGCATAACATCTGTATTGTTAGTATGAAGATTGACTCCAATATGACTAGTATGACTGCATACCATGGAACTCTTTATAGCCTTGGATGAGTTCACAAAGTCACCAATTTTGAATTTGTAAATATGCTTTGGAGAGATCCAGCTTCGAAAATATTTTTCAGCTATTCAACTTTGAAAAAATTTCTTGCACACACACACATATATATATATATATATCATACTTATTATAAAACCCAGGTTGTGTGTGTGTGCATTTATATATTGGATCGGATTCTCTACATTTTTCAACCGATTTCAACAAAACTTCACAGGACTACGTAAAATTACCTTGCGGTGGTTCTGACAGCACCAAAAATTGGAAAAACAATTATTTTTGCACAAAATCAATTTGAAAACATGATTAAGAGGCATCACAAGAATGAAAGGGAGACAACTCAGAGTTATACTTATTATAAAACCCAGGTTGTTTGTGTGTATGTGTGTGTTCCTTTATATATGGGATCGGATTTCCTACATTTTTCAACTGATTTCAACAAAACTTCACTTTTTTTTTTTCGCAGGTAGTGTTTCTTATTGTCTTTCACACTTTTTTCTTTATTTTTACATTCAGAATGCTTTAAAAATTCCATTTACAAGACAATTGTTTATAATAAAATTCTATTCAATCGGTAGACTCATAACGATTGAAAACAATGCTTTTGTTTGACCAATTCGTAAAAAAAAAGAAAAAAACTAATTAAGACATGTGTGTCCGTCAACTTTAAACAATAATCTTTGTCAATTTTATTTTTCAGTCATTATGATGGTCGATACTTGATCTATCTCTTACTGTTAACATCCCCGGGCAACGCCAGGCTCTACTGCTAGTATATATATATATATATATATATATATATATATATATATTAGCTGGCTTTCCCTGACGATCCACTTAGGTGAAACCTGGGTAGGTTTATCTGGCTCACTAAGTTTATATATATTATACACATTTGTATGTGAGAATCTACATATGTTCACAAGCCTATAATACAATAAAAATGATTATTGGGAGGCAAATTTGTATTTTTGAATTATTTTAAAATAAAAAAAATTAAAAAAAAAATGAATAACTTTTTTTTTAGTTCAGATGAGATAGCAAACTGTCAGCTTAATTTTGACAATATTAAGCAAAGCTGATGCGAGTCAAACACCTCTGTCTATTTCTGCATAGAAACTGACATTAACCAAATGCTTGAGAAAATATCAAGCCAAACGATGAGGAGGAGGATAAGTGGAAAAAAAGAAAAAAAAAAAAAAATCAAAGTTCTATCTGCATAGAGAAATTGATCTTCTCTGGACAAAAGCAGAATGAGAAGATATCAAGAGGTTGCAGTTAAATGAGAAAATGAGATTGTGAAAACAATGGAGAGTGGAAGGAAGAAAGGAAAAAAGCTGATTTGTTAAAGGAAATTATAAAATTATTGAAACAAGATGGAGAGAGAGAGAGAAAGTGGAGGGGAGAGAGAGAAAGTGGAGGGGAGAGAGAGAGAGAGAAAGTGGAGGGGAGAGAGAGAGAGAGAAAGTGGAGGGGAGAGAGAGAGAGAGAAAGTGGAGGGGAGAGAGAGAGAGAGTGGAGGGGAGAGAGAAAGTGGGGGAGAGAGAGAGAGAAAGTGGAGGGGGAGAGAGAGAGAGAAAGTGGAGGGGGAGAGAGAGAGAAAGTGGAGGGGAGAGAGAGAGAAAGTGGAGGGGGGAGAGAGAGATAGTGGAGGGGAGAGAGAGATAGTGGGGGGAGAGAGAGAGAGGAGGTGGGGAGAGAGAGATAGTGGAGGGGAGAGAGACGATAGGGGAGGGGAGAGAGAGATAGTGGAGGGGAGGGGAGGGGAGAAAGTGGAGGGGAAGGGAGGGAAGAAAGTGGAGGGGAGAGAGAGAAAGTGGAAAGAAAGAAGAGGAAAAGAGGAGAGAACTGGAGCAAAGACAAAGAGAGGGAGAAGAGGAGGCGAGAGAGAGAGAAGAGGGAGAAAGCAGGAACAAGAGAGAGGAGACAGAGAAAAGAGAAAGAGAGAGAAAAGAGAAAGAGAGAGGCAATAGCTGAGAGGAATTAAGAAAGTGGGAGATTAGAGCATGCAAGCCAATAAGTATATAACACCTACTAAAGTGCAACTCTCAGCAAAATAAGTATTACGAGTTAGTACTCCAATTATCATGGCCTTGCACCATATGAAATTAAGTTCAACATGTATTTCTAATGATAATTCATGTCCAATAATGCATCTTTAAGACCCAATAGCCAAACTCATCCATGCATTCTTACAATGATGAAAATTATAAAGAATCCAATTACAATGAACTAAAGCCTACAAATCTTACATTTTTCAAATAAAATAAAAAGAGTGAGGAAGAAAGAGTCAACTAAAACTGATAATGGTGCTGTTTCTTCACACAAGTGTTGCCAATTTCATAGACATATTTAAGATCGTTTTGTTTTTTCTTTAAATTTGTTAAATTGATTTACATGTAATCTTGCATAGTCAGCTCTCTCAAAAATATCAAAAGAAAGAAGCATAATTCTTTTTACTTAGATTTACATTGACTTTCCACAGGATAAAAGAACAGAAAGGCAGTGTACTTGTGGAAGGGTGGGGGGGAAATAAGCAAGAAACAATCAAATTACAACCCATTCATTTATTGTAATGCATTTCTCTACTTAAAGTGGGGGAGAAAAAATTATCTTAATCAACATCAATGTTTATTTTCCAGCAATGGAAAAACATTTTTCTTATGTTATTTACTATTTATAATATTTTATGTTATATTTTGTCTCAAGATCCAAGGATATGTTACTATTATACATCTGCTTTTAGGACCAGTTTCCTTCTACTTTTTTTTTTTATTTATCACACAGATAAATGTCATACGCATTATTATGAGATTCTTTTGGATCAGGTAAATAAGATTCTTTTTTTTTTTTTAAATAAACAAAAAGCTATATCTTGTGCCTGACAAGTTGGGCAATCAATGAAACTTGTGTCGCAAACCAAACATAGGTGTGTGTATATATATATATATATATATATATAATTCCAAGTAGGACATTAATCCAAATAGAGCTCTATGTAAGTAAGAGAGCAATATAATAATAAGTAAAGACAATTCTTAAAAATCCATTTCAGTTATAATTTATTTCATGAATTTACAGTTTCAACTTTTAAGTATTAGAGATTTTATACTCTTCAAGTAAGAATTTTTAAAATTGATCCAAGCATTTTAAATGTTCACATGCCTTTGGTATATACTATTACATCTGTGCATTATGAGTCATGTCCTTTCAGAATATGGACACTCCTGGCTCTCCAAGACTTCCTACCACTTGAGGTCCTTAGCAGTTTTTCTCCTTTTAGATGAATCCCACACAAGTTCTGCTTTCTATTCACACAAGCTTGTCTGGTAGGTAGCTCAAAGCCTTCACCTATATCTCTTGCCCTCAATATGCCCTGTGAGAGTTAAGTTTTTCAAGCCCACCTTTCTCATTATGTATGCAAGGAATTTCAGCTGTCTCTGAGCATGTGTTCTTTCTGTTCCCATTTTCTTTGACTTTCTCAATGCTTACTGACTTTATCTATGGAATTATCAGTAATTCCACATTTTAAGTGATACTGAATTACCAAGATGAAACATTTGACCAATTAGATTGGCTTCTAACACTTTGGGTCTCTTTATTCATTCAAATCATTTAATTATAATTTTTTTTTCTTTCCTTCTTCAACCTGTGCACTTGGTATAAATAAAAAGGATAATATATCAAGTAGTCAGTCCAAGTAACAGTCAGTGATAGTCTATGTGATACTCTAAGTAGCAACTGGATGTAATAGTCCAAGTCAGTCATTAAGAAATCTTCCTGTGTCTAGTCTATTTGCTGTCATATGAACACTTTTTATAAGAAAATGGTTTTAAAAAATAAATAAATAAATAAATAAAAATATTAATATGGAAAAATTTAGATGTGCAGGTGGTATAATAGATTGGAGTTGTTAATATTTTTAGATTATAAGCGGGGGTGGAGAAGATAAGGATTTAGTGATAGTTTTACTAATTAACCCATAACTGGGGGAGGAGAGGAAAAAATGGATTCATACCTTCACCAATGGTATTTGTACATAAGTGAATACGACAAACCCAACTGAAATTGGGACTCAGCTCTCTGATTAACAATATCCATTATACCACCCATATATCCAACAATGTAGTTCTACAGAAGGATGTTGAGAATACCAATGACAAAGTTTTAGAGAAAATGGAAACAAAAAGGACACTTACACAGAACACAGAAAGAGATAGTTGAAATTTCAAGGACACATAATGAGGAAACAGGGCTTGGAAAATTTGATACTCACAAGACATTGAAAATAAGAGGGGCAGAGGAAAGTAGTGAATAACCTACCTAACATTCTTGTATAAATGGTTGGCAGAACAGGGATTAGGGAAGATAATGAAAAAACAAATTTTACAGGAAGTTGTGGACAGTCATGATCGCTCTTGTCCAGAAGAAACACAGCACATAGAAGAAAAAGACAGTCATAATACCAGTACATTGAACATTGTAGTATTTGTTTATATAATTTAATTTATTGGATGCTAGGAAAGTTGGTTCACTGTTGTGTTAGATTCTGGTGAGAAACATTGTCTATCTTATACATTTACAAGTTTACCATTCATTTATGCATTGAATATTGTTGTCACATTTAGTCTGTTGCTTCTGTTATATATTCAGAGATTCTTTATAAAAAAAACAGAAAAATCTGCAATGTTATTGGTCCTGACCTGACATCTTGAATTCACCATCCTAACAGATTCCCGATACCTTTTCCCTCTATTATATATATCATAAATTAATTGATTTAAAATATGTTTTATTTTTCGCTACACAGTTCTAACCATGTTTCAAAAATGGAAGCTAAAAGCCCAAAATTTAATTTTGTGATTAAAGACATTAGTTCCATTTCATCCTCAAGCGAAATTTGGAGTAACTTAAAATTACTGGGTTTTAAATACACAGCTAAAACAAAATTCATGTTTAAAAGGTTACAGATAAATCTATTTTTTTTAGACAGGGGTGTCTGGGTGTTCAATATGTCTAGTCCATTATATATATATATATATATATATATATATAAATAATGGACTCTCCTATCGGTTTCAACGTATGAGGATCTGACAACTTAATTGATTCAGTTATGAAATTTTGTGTGGAACTTAAGACCCGCTAGTGATTTACAAAAGGAGGCCGCATATGGAGCAAGATTAAGGATTGTGGAGTGAGATCACTGTTAGATTGGCTGACCTTTTAGATTCTGCTCTTACTTCTTGAAGACGATTTAGACAAGCTGATTGAAAACTGCTGAGTCTACTAAAACATGTTGATCTCCATTCTACCTGCTCCAAGGCTAAGCACTCGAGGGTGTTATGAGGTATATTAGCTGACAAGTTGTTCTTCAGTTTGTTTCTGTATCTTAGCCATGAGCGCCCTCTATTCCCATAGCCCTGGTCTAACTGGCTGTATCATTAGGATCTTGGGTATCCTGTCATCAGACATTCTCAAGACATGACCAGTCCACCATAACCGAGACTGTATGAGAAAAGTCAATATTATACCTGTTAAACAGGTCTACATTAGATGTCCTATCTTGAAGGTTAACTCCACAGATGGCAGACATGGAAATTTTTCTAATACGTTTTCCTCTTTGGTACCTCAACCTCATCAATTTAAGAATAGTACTAAATTGGCAATTAGGTCTCTCATAATTTTACTGTTGGAATAGCTAGATGTAACCATAAGTTCTCTTCTAATAGTATTTTCTCTCTCACTTCTTACCTGTAGAAATCTCTTCTGGTTTCTTGCTTTACTGTTGAGTGTAATCTTCAAAAATTTAAATGCAACACAAAATCACCATCTTCTGTCTTTCAGAACATTGTTCTTTTATTGTCCTCTCTACTCACTAAAGTTTTTTTTTTTTTCATGCATCTTAGTGGTACTATCACCTTGTTTGGAATGAATTGATTTAAAAAAAAAGTCAATGTTTTTAGGGTGGACAGCTTTTAAAATTGTTTATTGTTAAAAGTTCACTTTTGTCTTCAATGAGGATTTTCTTCAATCTGATTAACCAATTATACTTTTAATCCCCTTATATGACTTTAATGATTTTATCATTTTAACTTTCAAGGGCTAAAAGCAGAATGAAAAAAAAGCAGGTTCAATGTGGTCAAAATCTATTTGAAACGTATTTAAATAAGCACAAGTAATGATATTAGTTTGAAAAGATCAGCAATGTTTAACCTTTGTGCCAGCAAAAAAAAATGATGTGTCAAAAGGACATTCAGAGTGAGTCGTTCAACTCTGAACCGACTGTTCAGTTGTACTCTCTTCCCACGGACGGAGGAACCCGAAGGAGGCTACGCCGAAGGGTGGAGTCTCCTTCGGGGAGGTAAAACCGGCCCTGAACCCGTTTATACGGGTTCAATGGGCATATTTTTTGGCTCGGAATGCCCACGTTAAAAAGGCCTTGTGCCACATGACACCTTCGTGTGTGTGTGTGGGGGGGGTGACTGAATATCGTCAAAAGGACATTTATTTCCTTGGCACCACTATTACTGTATACACTGGACGCCCTCAGCAATGGTTGTTTTTAAAAAGTGATTAAAATTTGAGAATGACAACAAAAATGTTAAACACTGTATATACTCTAATGTGAAATTTAGTAAGGTTTTTTTTTTTTTTACACAAAAAAAAAAAAAAAGATGATTGCACTATACACAGGTAATTTTTTTTGAAGGAGTTAAAAATCATGCATTTTTGTGGTGACCAATTACACTATACACAAGTAAATTTTTTCTGAAGGGTTAAAATTCAAACAAAATTTTCAGGAGTCACACTACACATGAAGTTGGCTTATACATGAGTAAATACAGTAATAAATATTGCATTTCAGTTATATGATCACTGAAGTTAAGCAACATCAAGGCTGGTCAGTACTTAGATGGGTGACCACTTGGGAATACAAGTTCTGTAAGCTTGAATATGCATGCAGTGGATAATGACTTGGAATTGTTAATCAGAGAGCCAAGTTTTCATTGTGTTTGTTATATTCACTTATGCACAAATATCCTTGGGAAAGGTATGAATCCACCTCTTCTCTCCCCAGCTATGGGTTAATTATTAAGGCTTATATCACAAAATCATGATGTAAAAAAAAAAAATCTTACACGTTTTCTGGCTTTCAATAATCTGCAAAGAGTTGCTAAGCAATAGAAAATAAATCAATCAAATATTTATTAGCTTTACAGGCATGTCATAGATTTTTTCTTTTCTACATTCTTTGGAATATAAATGTATAGAAATTAATGTGGCCACAAAGTGAGGGATCAATTTATATATTGATTTTGATATGGAATCGATCTCCCACTTTATATCCACGTTAAAATTCTGATTAGGTGTAAATTCACCTCTTCTCCAAGCCCCCCACAGCTTGAAGACATGCTGATAAAGGGCACCATTCTGAGTGGTTACATTTCTGAGTGTTTTTTTTTTCTACAACTGAGCATGTTACTTGAGTGACATCTCATCATGACAGATTTTACCGGTTAAAAGAACTTGTGAATTCTCGGAAATACTAACAGTACTACAGTAAATGACTTAGATTGACTTTCAAGATTTTTTTTTTTTTTTATCTGATTGAGAGTCTCAAGAAGAACGAGGACATTCATTGCAAATTTTCAAACTGACATGTTGGCTTAACCATTTAGCATTCAATCCATCCAAACCTGACCCATAAATATCAGCTGTTAATGATCACCCTGCTGTAAACCAACCCCTTGTATACTCTGCCATAATATATAACAACATCCTTGCAAATAATGCAGGAAGTCAAGCAAACAATGAGATTGACCACAAACAGCTAGACTTTGAGTGTGTTGAATACTAAAGGGTTAAAACTGGGCCATTCATTGACTTCTCCCATCCAACTTTCATTGTTTGGTAATTAAAAGCCTAACTACAACTTCAGCAATATCTTGCAAACTCTTTACTCTTCCAAATGTTCTTTTATGTACCATGTCTCATCAGGATGTAGACGACCATGACCCTCCACATCCTCCTGTCCTTTGTAGCTCTTAATAAGTCTCATCTTTTTGATATTTCTCCCCAACCCTGTTCTGCCATCCTCCTGACTCCAAGTGCAATGAATGAAGTCACAGCAGCCCTTCTCATAAACTACACGAATATCATCTTTCACTTACACCAATATAAACTTTCTACATAAATGTCCAGTAAAGTGTTATAGAGTAGTTTCACAGTGGAAGTTTGTATTTCACTAAGTCGGTCCTAAAAAGGTTCGACATACAATAACGTTAGGAACTTGTTATAATAGTTAATGACGCAGCAATCTAGTTGTGGTGGTTGATACTTTAATGTCCGACATCGACTGACTCACCAACTCTCTGAGCTCCCTGGCTTCCTACTTATTATATGTGGGAGAGTCTATTAATAATAGAATAGGTATGTTCCAGTATAACAAAAAGACTACCTTACTCTACAAGTAGAAAGTGAAGCGGCTAGAGATCAAAAGATTCACCAACTGAATCGACATGCCAATGAACATAAAAGATATACAGACTAAAAATAAGAAAGATTAATTTCTATGAATATTAAAAATAAAAGTTTACTACAAAAATAGCTTAGACAAACTTTTACATACAAAAACTTTGTTGTCAAAATGTATATAAATTGCAGTTTTTAATTTTACCACAAAAAAATAAAATGTTTTAGATTATGCAAAAGCATTTGATAAGAACTGTTGGAACTGCTTGTTAACCTTAACATATTTGGGAATCATATTAGAATAATCCAGAACCTATGCTGGCAGCAAACTGCCTGCACATGTATAGAAAATGAATTCAGTAAATATACAAAAATAGAAAGAGATGTAAGACAAAGATGTGTCTTCTTACCAGACTTATTCTACCTATACAGTGAGAGAATTAGAAATCCTTCCAGGATTCATTATTGGTAGCAACAATCTTAACAACATATGTACATGACACAGTGTTGATAGCAGGCATATAAAGGAAACTACAAGAATACCTCCAGAAGATAGTGAAGGAAAGCAAGAACAAAGGACTAAACATCAATTGCAAGAAGAATTAATGCATGGTTGTTACCAAAAGGAACAGCCAAACATACAAATTACAAATTTGAGATATCAAAATCAAACAAGTACAGAAATTTAAGTATCTGGAAAGTGTTTTAACAGAGGACGGAAAGTGCAACACTGAAATCCTAAGGTGCATTGGGATAGCAAAAGATGCCTTCCAATTGCTGAGCAAAGTATTAAGAAATAGGAAAATTCCATTAGAAACAAAGAAAAGAGTACTGAACTGTTAGAAGTGAATGCTGGAAAATCTCCTCACAGATGAGGAAAATAATTGAAACAACAGAAGCAGGGTTCTACAGAAGGATGCTGAGAATACTATAGACTGAACATGTGACAAAATTTATAGAAAATGGAAACAAAAAGGAAACTTTGTACTTAACATCAGAAAGAGACAATTGAAATTTCTGGAGCAAATAATGAGGAAAGATGGCTTGTAAAACTTAACACACACAGGACATATAGAAAGAAAGAGGGACAGAGGAAAACAATGATAGCAAGCTTGAGTAAATTGTTGAGAGAACAGAGTTTAGGAGAGATACAAAGAATAGGAAATTTTGGAGAGCCATGGCTGATAAACTCCTGGATGAAAACAGCACATAGAAATGAAAAAGAGATAAGTAAATAAATTAAACACGCAACATTAACAATAAACAGGGTTTTTTTTTTTTTAAATGTTAATTTAGTTTACAGTTCTCACAGAGAAACAATTTTATTTTTAAATTAAACATTGAAATGAAAATGAAGTTTTAGCATATTGTTTTTGGTTTATGAACATAAAATATTTTCTACATTTATGCTTCAAATTTTGCATCATCTGTATAATAAATGCAAATGTCAGTGTGTCACACTTTTTCAACTTTAGTCCTAAAGGCCGTAACCCAACATATACCATTTTGGAATCAGGTCAACTCCATGAGCAAATGAAAAATATTCCAGGCCGAATCTGGACCCACAATCCTGAAATTTTGGATTCCCAAGTTTTCATTACTGCGACTGTTTTCGGCAATTTGGGGTCAGGGGGGCGTTTTGTTTGTTGCTGTTTTTTTTTGTTTTTTTTTTACGTGATTTTTTGCGACAATTTTTTTTTTGTACGATAATTTTAATAATATGGGAATAATTGAAATTAATTGCGAAATCCAACGAAAGTCACCCATGAAATAAAATAAAAATAATTATTTGTATGATCGAAAGTAAGAAACTTCGTACATCAAATTGTCTTTTTAAAATAAATTAAGTGGCGACAGAATAATTATCGTTGAACTTTTAAGGTAAAAACTTATGCAATATTTAAATGCAGCGATCAATTTTGATCTCTGTTGTTTATTATTGCCTATCGCATTTACTCCTCCCTACCTATGATGAAGGCCCCATCAAGAGCCCTCTGCAGAAACTAGCTTAAATGCCGTCTAGGGCGGCTTTTAAACTAGTAAATTTAAATAAAACAAAATGCAATTTGAAAATCCCGGAAAAACCCCAATAATAAATTAATTAATCTTCTTGCTAAAAACTATTGATTTAGTACTTAATTGTAAAGTTAAAGTAGCTACAACATTAAGTTTTACTATAATTAACTTATTATTTATTAGGTAACATTGATTATTGCATAATAAATATGTAGGATTCAATATACTCGCACTAAAATTACGTAAGTAGTCAGAACCGGTTCGTTATTGCTTAGCTTTGTTACCCTTCACAGACTACAATTTAGGTGTAAAAAAAAAAAAGAAAAGAAAAAAGTAGCAACGTCTTAATTTCAGTAGAAATTATGAAAAAAAAAAAAAAACGAAACAAAACAAAACGGTGAAAGATAACAGTACGTTGTCGTTAATAAATAATTTAATTTGAATCACACCACTGTGTTTTGTTGTGCATGTATATGCACACAAATTTAAGCTGTTGTCCTTAAAAAAAAAAAAAAAAAAAAAAAAAATTTTTTTAAATGTATTTTCACAATCACTTTTCGATTTGCGTAATAAAAATCGGTTATTCAACTAGAGCATGAAAAAGCAAACAACACGAAGTATTTATATGCTTTATATTTTCATTCAACGTTTGTATTGGAGTAAAACATTTATGAGTAATTCGTCTATTTTCAAGTTATTTAAAAAAAATAATAAAGAATTTATTCTCATGCTAAATTCGAATTCATGCATAGAAATGTAATAAATAATCCTTGTCATTTTTTTCTTTGTTGCTTCGCTTTGGTTGGTCATTGTGGTAAAAACAAAAAAAAACAAAAAAAAATTAACTCCAATTAAGACAAAAGTTCATTAGACAATTTATGTTATTCCTGGAAAAGAAATCATGGCATTTATGAAATGGCACTACTAAAAATTCTAGTCTAACCAGTTTGTAGTTTTTTGTTTTTTTTATTAGAAACTAGTTGTAAAAACGAAACTTCAGAAGCTACCAGGCAGTCATGCATAATAATTTGCCATTTAAACTTGTTAATGGGATGATAAGTTTTTAATTTGTACTAAAAAATGAACCAAGTTATCTTTCGTTCTTTTTTTTTTATTTTAGGAAAAAGAGGAAAGGCCTAAAAACATTTATTTTTACTGATTCTATTTTCTACAAGCGAGCAATAAAAATGCTTGAGCTTTTTTATTTAGTGTAAAAAACTGTAATACAAGCAATACCAAGTAATTTTGCTAGTTAATCAGAGTAAAAAGAAATGAAATCTTTTAAATCTGTTTGATTTTATGCCACAGCCACACTAATCATTTTTGTAAAGAAACAAAAGTACGCCTTCTTTCACTTTAAAATAAAAATCATTTAAAAAAAAAAAAAAAAAAAAAGTTGGATAATAAATTTTGTAAACACCACAAGAAATTCCTTAATTTATTAGACAGACTAAAATCAGTTGTTTTCATAACGTCTTTTGAAATAAATTATTTCCATAAGAAGACGGGTAAAAGCGTAAAGAAGACGTTCTGTCCATTCATGAATCTTCTTGACTCTTTTTTTTTAGTCTTCATTTTTCCACTACTGCTTTTTCTCTCTCTAGGCGACCCCTCAAATTGAGTTGAGTGCACTGTTTTTAAATCTGTTTTACTATCCAAATGTTTATTTTGCAATCAACTCCCACTGGCAATAAGAAACATAAATTGACCGAAGAGTCACTAAAAAATAAAAACTATGTAAAACTGTTACCAGACCAATTGTTTGTCTTTTTTAAAACCAGATTTTTATATACCCTGTATAAAATTGTGTGGGAGTGTTTGAGTCGTAACAAGAGAGTACGACTTGAAATAAATAAAATAATAATTTACATGACAAAAAAAAAAAAAAACGTAATTAAAAATTTAAAATTAATACTGACAAAGTTATTTTATTAATTAACAATAACATTGATCATTTCAATGTGAAGTGAAGATGCAAGGAAAGAAAATAAATAAGCATTTTTAAAGGTATAATAATTTAATAATTTTAAATGTTACTATTGAAACTCAGCCCATCTCAGAAATTTAGTCTTAAAAAAAAAAAAAAAGTTGTATTTCACATTTATTCTTGTTCATGATTATTAAATAAATAAATACCATGGCACTTCTTAAATTGGTCCACTCATAAAAATAGAGAAATGTGGCCGGGGTAGGGAGTTTAATTTTTTAAAGATCTTCCTTAGGCCGCGACACTTATCAGAATCGAACAATACGGAGTTATATTAGAAAGGGGGCCTCTTTTTATTATCGTGGAAACAGTGTCACATCGATCCCTGACTTTTACTGTTTACAGAGTTATTGGTTTTCATAACCTTTTCTTGAGACTTTTTTTGCGTATGAAAACACTTCTTTGGAGGGGGGGTTAAATAACGAACAAATTTTTTTTTTTTGTACATATTAAGATAAATTATTGTTTCCGGTTATACTCCGTACAAAAACAAAAATTTTTAGAAAGTAAAAAAAAAAAAAAAATCTATCAATGATGCTTTTAGCTGAGCACAATCTTAGTTTCGATATTATAAATAATAACAGAAAGTAACAACCTAAAGGCCAATAACTCTAAAAATCAGGGATTGATTTGACACTGTATCGATAAACTAAATAGAAACTAAAAATTAAAACAAGAACCCCGTTCACTAAATCGATAAAATTTAATATTTTTCAATTCTGGCAAGTGTGACGGTCTAAGGAGGAAGGTCTCTAAAGAATGCTAATTTTCAAAAATTATTTTCTCCTCCCTAAATATTCCCCCTTTTTTTTTTCTTTATGAGTGGACCAGTCAGTGCCAAACCAAAATAATGATTATTTTTCAAACTTTACAAAAAAAGAAAATACAAGTTTCTGTTTACAAGTATCTTAACGGGAAAAAAAGAAAGGTTTTATTTTCAATATAAGGCTTAGTTAAAAGAGGACATTTTAAAATAAAATTTAAAATTTTAGTTTTTTATGACTTTATTTTTTAATTTCAGTTTATTATCCCTTCATCTAGGACACCTAGAGGCGGTGTAATGGGTAGCAAGCTTGTCTCGCTAGATCAGTTATGACTAAGTAGTGAATTCGATTCTCACTGGGTTCCCCCTACTTTCGGCCTTGTGCCACATCTATGCTACGCTTGGAAAAATCACTATCATCCACCAAAATTAAGGACTAGTTCTGTTAACTCAGTCATTTTTTTTTTTTTTTACAGCCACGTGTTTGGTTTAAACTTATTGTCAGTTTATTTCTGGGAGAATGGGTAAAAATTGTTTTTTAAGCTAATTTGAGTTTTTGTACAATTGAAAGAAAAAAAAACAATAGCTTACTAACCAATAACCATTCATTACCTTACGATAGGGTGCCCGTTTTTAAGAGAGTAAACTTTCAAGAATTTAAATCACATTGAGGGCAGGGGGCTTTCATTGACAATGTACAATTGTCAATGAAACCAGTACAATATGAGGTATCGGTCAAATGAAGCAGAAAATTCGATTTGTTTTTGTTTTATCGAACAGTTTTTACGTTGTAAGATCTTACACCCCGGAAGGAAACAAGAAAAAAATTAGTTATGCATAAATTTTTATTTTTCAAATTAAGTAGGACTTTAATAATTTGAAAGGAGAAAAAAGTTAAAGTGTTCACATCAAAAGAAAATAAACTGATATAGTCGAACACTTGACAACAGTTTGCTAGCTAAAAGACAAACCTCAGTTCGTGTTTTAGTTTTCAATTTCATTAATAAACACTTTTTTTTTTTTACAACCATTTAATTAACACTCCTTGTGATGACGTCCAACATTTGTTTTTAAATCAAATGAGTGCGTTAAAATAAAAAGGGAAAAATGTTCGAAATGAGGGTACACTGTCTGTAAAAATCGTGTCAGCAATCAATTTTATACCATATGACTATTCGATTACGTTGTAAGAACGTAAAGCTATTAATAGAAGCATGAGTGTTGTATGGCCTTTTATTAGTAGAAGTAAAAGTATAATGTAGAAAACGAAATTGTCTGAAATGTTTTAGCAACCGGTGTCTTTGGGAATTAAATCATTTTGACTTCCTTTCATAATCAAGTATATCACTCCTTTCCTTAAGTTTGGTAATACGATATTAAAAGCCCCAAACACTATGACATCATGTTAGTAAGAAAAACAAAATAGAAACTTATTTTTTTTTAATTGTTGTAATGAATGTAAAACGGAACCCGACCTCGTGATGTCAAGCGTAAAGAAAAGAAAGAAAGAAAGAAAAAGTCTGTAATGGAGGAAAAGTGAAATTAAAAGTACATAATGTGTTATTGAAAAAAAAAGTTAATTCTTAAAAGAAGGTTAACTGAGAAAATAATTAAATTGTGGGAAAAAAGGAGGTTTTAAAATAAATAAAACAGCTTTATTGTTGTGCTTAAAATAAAAATAATAATAATTCTAGACATATTTGAAGGAAAAAAAGCACTTGCTTGGAAAATATTTTTTTTAATTATTCTAAATTCAAATACAGTGAAAAAAAACATGGACTACGACTGAACAAACTAGTGTCGAATGATAAATTAAATTTTGACAGGCATCATAGTCAAAGAACCAAACATTTGTAAGTTTTAAATTAGTTATAAAAACAACTTTAAATTAAAAAACAAAAAAAATTGTTTCCAAATTCATGAGACGATGGCAAAAACAATTTAAAATGAAACCCTAAACAACATTGAGTCAGTTACTAATATACATTCGACACACAAAATTCGAATGGGTAAAAAAAAAAAAAATATTATATAAACAACGTGAATTTCATGATTTCTAAGATATTATTTTATTATTTTTTTTTTATAAAATTAAATAAAAAGATAGTTTACAAAAGAAACAGGACCTAAGTGAAAATGTCCGAAGTTAAATAAACATAAACACATTTTTTAAAACATCCAATACAAAAAAATTAGGTTATTAAGAAGAATTAATAAACATTTGTAAAAAGGTTATTAAAATAAGGTTGTTTGATTGAATTAAAATAAATTCTGGATGAAATAACTAAGTAATTTAACTGAAAAAACATTGTTAAAATAAGAAGAGATTAAATAAGTTAACGAATATTCTTTTTCTTTTAATAATTTTTTTCTGATGAGGTAGAATAAAAACAATTTAAGAGGAAAGTTATTTTAATAATTCAGTAAGTAAATAATAACCTACAAGGTTGTTGTTTTTTTTTTTTTTCAATATAAAACATGATGGATTTTTTAAAATCAAAAGTAGAATTTTTATTTTATTTATATTTTTATTTATTTATTTACTTCCATGACATTTGTTTTTCATTTTTAAGTAACTTACACAGTAACTAGTAAAACAAACACCTTGTGACTTTGTAAGTGGTAAATAAAAGGTAACTTTTATGAAAATAAAAACTATGTTGAAAAAAAAAAATATGTAAAGGTGAAAAAGGGGGAAATTTTCGAGAGGGTAAAAAAAGTGGAATTTTAAAACTTACCCATCGGCAGGAATGTCTCTAAGCTGAAGTCCGAGTTTTACGACTTGATTCGAAAAACTAGGGTAATTCTCGTCGTCAGCCAAATATGACTCCATTTTTCGTTCTTGTCTATCTCCACAATTTCTAGCCGGGCTTTTGTCGTCTCTTTTTCTGGCCATAATAGACAGAGGCTTCCAACAAGAGGTCGACAGGGCAGGGCTAGTGCACCCAGTTCGGCCTCTCTCGCTACTACAGCTACCACTCGTGGCCCTGCTCGGAACCGGACTCGAATCTAAAGTGCCACAATGGTTACCTGCAGACGTGGAGTATGATGTATTGTTGTTGATAGAAGTCCGACGTTTCTGATTATGAGGGCACTTGCCTCCAACCGCGTCTTTCTGGTTACGATTCTGACCCTTTTGGCCGTTGTCAGGGTCACCACACCCCGATTGGTGGTAGTTGGTCCCCTGAGTAGTGATTCGGTGGCTGCTGGTACCCGTAGTTGTGGTTGGGGTGCTTCCGTTTGACAGGTGCTGAGGTTGACGGTGGCAAGGTGCGACTGACGACGAAGACGTCGATATCGAAGAAGAAGAGGAGGAAGACGACAACGAGAAAGAAGAGCACGAAGAAGCTGATGAAAACAAAGATGCTAACAAGGAAGAAGTATTGGAAGAGGAAGAGGAAGACGACGGTGAAGTTGCGTCGTTATGGTGACTATTGCTGTTGGTGTCTGTAGAGGCCTGACGTCTGTTCGAATGAAGGCCTACGATAAATCGCCTCTGTCCCCCACAGGTCATAGCAAATGTGCCACCAGGCAATTTTGTTTTTTTTAAAAATCTATTTAAAAAATTGGTTGTGTTTTTCTTTGAAATAATGCGGAAAAAGTTAAGAAAATTAAGAAACAATCTGGTAAATTAAAATTAAAAACGGAAATTAATTTTTTTTTTAATTTTAAAAATGTATTTAAATTATAAAGATTTGATGGAGAAAGAAAGAAAACGCGCAGTTTCAGAAACTGAATTTGCTAATGATTAAAAAGTAAGAAAACGATGACAAAAATGCGTAATTTGACTTTTTTTTAGTTAACTTTTAGTATTACTAACACACTTTCTTCCACATCATTAAAAAATAAAAACCGATTTAATTTTTTAAGGTAATATAATTTTTTCTCTGAGAGAAAATAAGTTAACTGTAGAAAAGTAAAACTTAGTTAATTTCTGACAATATAAATGAACTCTTTTCTTTATCTTTTCTTTTCTCTCGACAATTTGTTTACCGCTTTACAAACAATAAATCTTAAATAATCAATTTAAAAAATAAAAAAAATTTTTTTTTCATTTCCTGAAAAAAAAGAAAAGCTACAACTGGTAATATAGTTTGTTTTTGTTTTTTCCCTTTTTTAAAAAAAATATTTTCAACAACAAAAATATCGGTTTCCCATGTAATTGTTGATACAAGAAGAATTTTCTTGAATGAAAAAAAACGCGCGCGCGGGTTATTACGACAACAACGTGATAAGAAATGAAATGAAAATGTAATAACGATAATTTGGACAGTCAAAAAAGAATGTGAAAAATAAATCCAATGAAATTAAACAATAAATATTTTGACAACAATCTGTCAGTAAATCCTTCTTTTTTTCAATTTTGAAACGGGCAATAAATCAACTGTTATATAAGAAAAAAGATTGGCGAAATTTAAATTAAAAACTCAACAAAGTCTATCCCGATCTTAGCTGTTGTTGTGAATGGCTTTAGTTTAAAATACAGTCTTCATCCATCCGCTGTTTTACTCAAATTGGCCCAAGGAAAAGGAAAAGTCTAACCAGGGATGCAGAGATACACGACTGTTTGTAGTTTGAATAATAATGTATTAATGAAAAAAAAAAAGTCAAACTGTTCGCTCACTGCTTAAGTCGTTTGTATACATAAGAGGTTTAAAAAAATAATTGCCCGACAAGTATTTGACGTTTTAGTAGAAGAGAGTGCAGTGGTTTTGAGACGAGGAGCTATTTTCAACCCCGTGTTGTTTACACCAGGACACTTTCATTTTCATTATTTACAACTCCCTTCACTTTTCCCCTCTATTTTCCTTTCTTCCTTATTGGATTCCTTCTCGTTTTTTTTTTTTTTTTGTTGTTGTTTTTTTTTTATCAATGATTTTTTTTTCTTCCTGCTTTCTTCTTTCTGTTACGAGCAAACCTGTGTGTGCGCGAGTACCAGCTTCTCTCTCTTTTTTTTTTTTTGTCTCTCTATCTCTGATCAAAATAGTAGTAAAACAACATACAAATTAAATTAATTATCAAAGAGAAAGAAAGAGAGAGGGGCGGTAATCTCTTCAGTGTACGCGTATTGATGGGGTATATTGTATTATGTTCTAAATCCACACACACGTACACACACTCTCCTACCCACCCAGCTTTTGAACGATTTTTCAGTCAGTTTTCTTCTGCTTTTTCCTTCTTAGACGGGGCGGAGATAGATGTTTCATTCAAATTAAGTTATCATTCTATTTTCCCTTACCCCCAGCTATATGGCAATAATTGCATATCATACTAAAACAAAAAACTAAATTTATAGTACTAAAGTCGGGGATGTTTGGTAAGAAAATAGTAATTTTTTTAGTAACTAAAATTAAAATACCATCTTCTTACCAAACATCCTTCAACACACGCAATAAAAAATTAATGAGTTAAACTTTAAAAAAAATCATGAGATTTCAAAAATAACCTGATGGATAAAAAATATAATGGGTTTCGTTTTAATTATTATTTCAAAAAAGTACTTCATAGATTTTAAATTTTTAACTTAGTCAGGTACAAGGCCGGAGGAAAATGAGGGAGATGATATTGAGCTACAAGCCCTCTTTTATTCTTTAGGTCGATTGATTAGTTGATTTTGTTGAGTGCTATATCAACCTCTGTGGGTTATTTAATACCGAAAAATGAAATATTTTGAACACAATTGTATGTCTTCAACCACAGATAAAATGTATTATTGGCCATTTTTCTTTATACATGTATAAAAATGTATTGCTGGTATTTTTACTATAAAAATATATTCTATACTTTCATAGTGTTTTGTTTTGGAGGCGGGGTCACTATTTGCCAATAGCTGGGACCCTAACATGTGCTACCACCCTGGATCATGGTAGACCTGGGAACAGCAGCAATTAAGAAGTAGTTTTATGTTCCTCAAAACCTCCAATCTGCCAATGACAGGCCTTGCTGCTGGATATAGTTTATCATCATACCCAGGAGTTTAGTCTTTAGGATTTAATTTTTTTATTTTAAATCATTATGTAAATTTTAAAGCTGTTGAGTTACTAAAGGGAATTAACTGAAAACATTATATCAGTTACACTTTTTGAAAAAGTAACCCCACACCAACAAAGAAGCTACAAATAGCAAATTGGGTTATGATGTAATAGAATAACCTGTCACTCCCATGAGTAACTGCATTATAGGTAGTAACTACCTATACATATCGGTAAGTCAACATACTACAGAAGTCTGTGACCTGTTCCAGCTAAACAGTCAAACTTTCAGCCTTCAGGCAGAGAGGAACCCGGACAAGGCTCCACCGAAGGGCAGAGTCTTGTCCGGGGAGGTAGATTTCCCCTGAATCCATTTATATGGGTTCAAAAGGAAATATTTTTGGCCAAGCCTACAGGCTTGGAGAACCCACGTTAAACCTGCCTTGTGCCGCATGCAACCCTCGTGGGGGGTAGCTTAATATACTAGCTGGGATCTGTTAAGTACAACTCAGACTTACATGAGAACTACCGACCTTCCAATAGTAGCACTCACTACTGGATTGACTTGCGATGATCGTGCGCATAACTGTTACCTTATTTCTTATTGTACTGGTTTTTACAATAAACCTTTACTTATTTTATCCATTGTGTTTTCAAGTATATATTCCTATTAGTATGGAATATAACAGGTTACATCTGAAATTAGGAATTAACTTTCTTCATATTAGTAGCCCAAGTTAGTCTAGTTATTTTTAAAAAGTAACCCCCGCATCAATAAAAAGTTACAGATAGCAAACTGGATTACATCTGAAAACCCAGTGCTACTAAATTTCTCTATCTTGTTAGTAGCCTAAATATTAGACTAGTTTATTTTAAAAATTAGCAACATTCAAAATTTAGTTACAGTACACTCATTTTTTAAATGCTCAATTTATTCTTATACTTAAAAAGTACCACCAGTACCAAAAGAAAAAAAAGTTTCCAATAGCAAATTAGGTTACATCTGAAAGCCAAATCAAAAGTAAATTTGGAATTCACTTTATATTAGTAGCCTAAGTTAGCCCTGTTTATTTGAAAGTTCTCCACTGTCTTAACCAGGTATTGAACTTACACTCTTTGGGTCCTGTCACTGGATCTAACCATGATCATGGCGCAGTAGATAAAGGCGTTGATTAGATCCAGTGACAGGACCCAAAGAGTGTGAGTTCAATACCCGGTTAAAGCAGAGGGAAATTAACAGGAGATAACTGATAAATGACATCCATTAAACATGGCACGTGGAACTAGAACAGTCTACTCCAATCAGCGAAATAAAGGGTTAAGTTCAACATTCCAACCACCTGAAGAAGGCCAGAGAGTATAATGGCCGAAACGTTGTAATAAATATGGCGACAAAGATGAGGACAATAGTCCGAATAATGTAAATAATATTCAAAATGTTGTTACTCATCTTTTAAAAGTTGACCAATCTGGTAACCATTGTCTCTTCCTCAAAAAACAAACCATAACAAAAGCAAGTTTCAAAAATACCCCAAAAGAAATTAGTTCTATTACATTGTCCAATCACAGAAGTTAGGCAACATCAAATCTGGTCAGTACTTAAATAGTGACTGCTATGGAGCAATAGGTGCTGTAAGCTTATAATCTTGTCAGAGATGTGTGGTTAATATGACGGTCATTGATACATAAAATGGAATCAGTAAGACAAGTCAGTCGTTCACCTCTGAACCGACTGCACGGTTAAACTCTCTTCCTGGTAGGGAGGAACCGAAAGGAGGCTCCGCCCTTGGCGTAGCCTCCTTCGGGGAGGTAAACCCGGCCCAGAACCCGTTTATACGGGTTCAAATGGGCTATTTTTTGGCCGAGCCTAATGGCTCGGGAATGCCCATGTTAAAAAGGCCTTGTGCCACATGACACCCTCGTGGGGGGGGGGTGACTGAATATTATCAGTAAGACAAGTTCAAGTTCCAGCCTAGTCTGTTTCATTCACTTTTTTCTTTTTTTTTATTATATCACCCCAAGCAACGCGGTAATGCCACTAAGATGCAAGGAATTACTAGGAATGAAAGAGAATGATTAAACTTTCAAAGGTACCAGATATCCAATCCTAAACAGGAAACAAGGGATAAATTTCTTACTCCTGTTCAAAAAATGTGGGAAGAACTGTGAGCCAGGTAATAGGCAAATCTATCTACTCTTCTTTCACACTGATATTCTTGGGAAATGCACAAATACTATGAGTTAAATAGTAGAGTAGACTAGACTCTCTAGCCTTGAGTAGCAGCCAATCTAAGAGAAAAACTACTATAAAGTCAAAAAAAAAGGGAAGGCAACAGGAAATCACTCCTGTATCTTTACCAAAAAGTCATGGTAATTCAAAGATAATAAAGAAAAAGGAGTCTGTGGAGATAGTATATTTTTTTAAATTGAATAAGATGCACATAGTAACTTGCTATCCTGTGTAATGTTACCTTAGTAAAAACTAACAAGAATATGTGACTAAATATTTCATATGTAAAATTATTGTTCATTCACTTCTGGACTTTGTTAATTAATGTTGGCATGAAGGTATATGGTTTTGGTGACTTTCTTTGAACATTGATCTTCTTGCAAGCAGGTGAGAGACTCTGGCTTTTTCCTTTTAGGTGGGGGTGCTTATCTTCCTGTTATCCAGTTGTACCACATATGAACATCAAAAGTTCTTCCTGTTAACATGTTGGAACAACAACTGACTTCCTTTGAGGCTAATTTCAGTAACACTTATTTTTTTAAATTGTAATTTTCTTTCTGGACAGTTCTTTTAAATCAATTAAGAAGGTATAATCTTTTTTGGTATAATGATTTTTATTCTGAGATCATTCACTAAGGAGGATTTATGATTTTTTGTTTTTTTTTACTGCTAATAATACTAACCAGAAGTCCACAGCTAGTAATTAAAATAAAATTTCTAGTCCCTATGTCTTACATTTCTAAAAAGATAAATCCGAGAAAATGATCGCTTAAAAAAATAAAAATGTTTAAAGATTTCAACACATGCAAAATTTTCTCAAAAACTGAAATACTGTTTTTAAAACAAATTTTTATGACAATCCCGTTTGTGTTGTGTTAGAATCTTTGTAAAACTTTTTTCAGCAGAGATATGTCAGTAATTAATCTTTATGCAAATGTAAAAATTTGCGACTTAAAAATGTTTTTCAAGTAAAATCTAGCCATGAAAATATTGTTGGTTATTACAAAAAGAATAAAATTTTGGCAGATTTTTTTAAAATAAAAAAGCCTATTCATTATAAAAGTAAACAATGAATATGTATTGAAATTTTCATTTAAATTGAATAATTCCCTGATTTTTGATAATTTAAAAAAAAGTGCTACCCTTCCCTATCCCAATTTATCTTTGGTGGCTTGTGCCACCAAGGTTGGGAAACTTTGAAATCGACATGTAGTAGAGATGGTGACCCCATAATCAAAGTTTTGGGTTGTGGGCAATATCTTAGTGTTTGCCCTGCCTAAACAAGAAACAAAGTATAAATCTCTACTCCTGTTCAAAAGACTTGGGGAGGGATTGTGACACCAGATGATAGGCGAACATATCTACTTGTACTGAGGGAAAAAATAAATAAATAAACAGTAAATTAACTTTCAGAGTTTGAAAGCATTTATCAATCCTGGTCTGTTCATCACAGTCAAATGATCTAGCTTATCGTTCTTATACATCATCTACCTGTCAATATCTGCATGTATTTGGTTTATACCTGTCTTCCTAGGGAGATGATTGATCAGTTGGTTAATTTGGCAGCATATAAAACCCTTATTATTGTTATGTCTTAGGGGTTGAAGATGTTTTATCTGAAGATCATCTCAAGATGTACCACTTGTAGAGTAATTGGCCATGGTTAACTGTAATTGGCAGAAATGCTCAACAAACAAAATTGACAAACTTTTCAATAAACAATAACAAGAGAAAGAAAAAAGAACAGGACAAGAATAATATTAAGCAAGCAAACAATATAAGCAAAGCAAAAGAACAGTAATAAGGCAAAGTAACAGTAATAAGGCAAAACAACAGTAATAAGGCAAAGTAACAGTAATAAGACAAAACAATAGTAATAAGGCAAAACAACAGTAATAAGGCAAAACAACAGTAATAAGACAAAGTAACAGTAATAAGGCAAAACAACAGTAATAAGGCAAAGTAACAGTAATAAGGCAAAACAACATTAATAAGGCAAAGTAATAGTAATAAGACAAAACAACAGTAATAAGGCAAAACAAAAATAAGACAAAGTAACAGTAATAAGGCAAAACAACAGTTATAAGGCAAAGTAACAGTAATAAGACAAAACAATAGTAATAAGGCAAAACAACAGTAATAAGACAAAGTAACAGTAATAAGACAAAACAACAGTAATAAGGCAAAACAACAGTAATAAGGCAAAACAACAGTAATAAGGCAAAGTAACAGTAATAAGGCAAAACAACATTAATAAGGCAAAGTAATAGTAATAAGACAAAACAACAGTAATAAGGCAAAACAAAAATAAGACAAAGTAACAGTAATATGGCAAAACAACAGTAATAAGGCAAAGTAACAGTAATAAGACAAAACAACAGTAATAAGGCAAAACAGTAATAAGCCAAAGTAACAGTAATAAGGCAAAAGAACAGTAATATGACAAAATAATGGTAATAAGGCAAAACAACAGTAATAAAGCAAAAAGTTCACGATCTATCAATGGTGTTAACACACAAAAGTGGATACAGAAAAGTGATCACAATATTCTGACTTCAAAACAAGAAAGGGCAGAACTAAGACTGAGAAGTGGCCTATCTTATTGATTAGGAAAATATCCCAGCATATACTTGTGTGTTTTGCCTATAAATTGGAGTAGGGAATTTTTTTTTTTTAAGTCATTCCTACTTAAATGAAACCAACAAATATTTTCTGGGCCAAAGGAAATAATTTTGTCACTAGCCTAAGTAAGTACAAGCCTCAAAATTTTTATAAGTTTAATTTTGAAGTCATATAAACAAACAGTGCTGAGATTTAAGATGACTGAAGGTTAGATTAAAAACAGGTACATATCTAAACAGACCCAGAAAAATATGAGGCAAATGATTCTAAGTAGATATTGGAATTGATTTAATGGCCTCAATATAGTATACTCTGAAAAGATGAATAATTACAGATGCAGCAACCCCAACATGTAATCAACAACATTAATAGATCGTAAGATGCTGATTTCAACTGAGAACTTGAAAGTATTTAATGCAAGGACCTTCAAAATATTAAGCAATTGCTACTTCTGCTACAAGTTTAATCTGGCACTGATTCTGGAGTCCTCAGAGGACTAATGTGTCAAGCAGAAATTTTTCTTTTATATTTTGATGTAATGAATATGCGTACACCTGAGTTCCCCCTCACAGTAATATGATTGGCTGGTGTCAGCCATAAATACAGACTGATGTGGAGGTACATTGGTCTACGACTATTGTCTATGCCCATTGCCTACAACTACGACAAGGACCAGTCCATTATGGCTACTTGCTAGATTGTCCTACTCGGTTACAGTAGCCAAAATCACTTAGGTACTTCGAACAAATATATCCCTTTCTGGGACATATCATATTTTAACATCGTTTTTATTTGTAATCGGCAGTAAAGCAAGGCAGTAAAGTCACTAAAACACAAGGGGTTACTGGGTGTGGAAGAATTTGAAAACAGAAACTTTATTACGGAGCAAGATCATTAGAAGAGTAATCACGAAGACAGTAGAAAGTGACTGATATTGCAGTTACATTTTTGAAGATTAACACCACAAAACAGTAATAAGACAAAGTAACAGTAATAAGGCAAAACAACAGTAATAAGACAAAGTAACAGTAATAAGGCAAAGTAACAATAATAAAGACAAAACAACAGTAATAAGGCAAAGTAACAGTAATAAAGGCAAAGTAACAGTAATAAAACAAAAAAACAATAATAAAACAAAACAACAGTAATAAAGGCAAAATAACAGTAATAAGACAAAGTAACAGTAATAAGGCAAAGTAACAATAATAAGACAAAACAACAGTAATAAGGCAAAGTAACAGTAATAAAACAAAAAACAATAATAAAACAAAACAACAGTAATAAGGCAAAATAACAGTAATAAGACAAAGTAACAGTAATAAGGCAAAGTAACAATAATAAGACAAAACAACAGTAATAAGGCAAAGTAACAGTAATAAAAAAAAAAAACAATAATAAAACAAAACAACAGTAATAAGGCAAAATAACAGTAATAAAGACAAAGTAACAGTAATAAGGCAAAGTAACAATAATAAGACAAAACAACAGTAATAAGGCAAAGTAACAGTAATAAGGCAAAGTAACAGTAATAAAACAAAAAACAATAATAAAACAAAACAACAGTAATAAGGCAAAGTAACAGTAATAAGGCAAAGTAACAATAATAAGACAAAACAACAGTAATAAGGCAAAGTAACAGTAATAAGGCAAAGTAACAGTAATAAAACAAAAAACAATAATAAAACAAAACAACAGTAATAAGGCAAAATAACAGTAATAAGACAAAGTAACAGTAATAAGGCAAAGTAACAATAATAAGACAAAACAACAGTAATAAGGCAAAGTAACAGTAATAAGGCAAAGTAACAGTAATAAAACAAAAAACAATAATAAAACAAAACAACAGTAATAAGGCAAAATAACAGTAATAAGACAAAGTAACAGTAATAAGGCAAAGTAACAATAATAAGACAAAACAACAGTAATAAGGCAAAGTAACAGTAATAAAACAAAAAACAATAATAAAACAAAACAACAGTAATAAGGCAAAATAACAGTAATAAGACAAAGTAACAGTAATAAGGCAAAAGTAACAATAATAAGACAAAACAACAGTAATAAGGCAAAAGTAACAGTAATAAGGCAAAGTAACAGTAATAAAACAAAAAACAATAATAAAACAAAACAACAGTAATAAGGCAAAATAACAGTAATAAGACAAAGTAACAGTAATAAAGGCAAAAGTAACAATAATAAGACAAAACAACAGTAATAAGGCAAAGTAACAGTAATAAGGCAAAGTAACAGTAATAAAACAAAAACAATAATAAAACAAAACAATAGTAATAAGGCAAAATAACAGTAATAAGACAAAAAGTAACAGTAATAAAGCAAAAAAAGTAACAATAATAAGACAAAACAACAGTAATAAGGCAAAGTAACAGTAATAAGGCAAAGTAACAGTAATAAAACAAAAAACAATAATAAAACAAAACAACAGTAATAAGGCAAAATAACAGTAATAAGACAAAGTAACAGTAACAAAAGTACTAAAACACAAGGGATTACTGGGTGTGGAAGAATTTGAAAACAGAAACTTTACTAAGGAGCAAAAGTAATAGCAGAGTAATCAGGAAGACAGTAGAAAGTGACTGACATTGCAGTTAAATTTTTGAAGATTAAAATTGGTTGGAAAGCATGGCGCCAGAAAAGAGTTCCACAAGTGAGAAGTGTGAGAAAAGAAACTCTTAACATAGCACTTATGGTTATTTAAAACAGGGGACTAGTGTGTCAAACTGAAGTTTATTTTTATATTTTAACATTATTTTGATTTGTAATCATAACTGAATCATTGATATATTTCCTTCTAGGGTCCTCAGAGGACTAGTGTGCCAAACGGGAGAGTTTTATGCTTTCATATTATTTTAATTTTTTGATTTTTTTTTTAATCTTTTCACCCTAAGCAAGACTTATACCATAATACCTATTCTATTGTAATAAACTCTCCCACAGATAATAAGTAGTAGTAGCAGTCGCCAGTTGGGCTCAGTGGTGTTGAGCAAGTCAGTCGATATCAGACATTGAAGTACCAACCATCACAACTAGATTGCTGCGTCATTAACTCTTATTTCAAGTTCCTAACGTTTTGTATGTCGAACCTAATTTAGGACGACTTATTGAAATACAAGCCTCCACTGTGAAAACTACTCTACAACAGCAAAGCAATAAAGTGACTAAGACACAGAGGGTTACTGAGTGTGAAAGAAGATAAGAAAAAGAAAAAAACAATTGAAATCATAAGTTAATAATTTATAATATATAGTAAATTCTGGAATCATCAGGGATTAGCATGTCAAATAGAAGTTCAGATATTAGGCTTGATGTATGAGGCTGCATAATTTTTAAAGATGTTTTTTAAAGGAAAATATGCATTTTATATGGAAAAATTAAAGGAAAA
This sequence comes from Acanthosepion pharaonis, assembly GCA_903632075.3. Lineage (NCBI taxonomy): Eukaryota > Metazoa > Mollusca > Cephalopoda > Sepiida > Sepiidae > Acanthosepion > Acanthosepion pharaonis. Next base: position 1,811,296 of record CAHIKZ030005381.1, read on the forward strand.
TTATTTTACTATAGAATGTGCTGAGGATTATTTTACTATAGCGGGCATTATTTTATTGCAGAAAGACACTGAAAATTATTTTGTATAGAAATGAGCTAAGAATTATTTTATTATAGTGGACATAACTTTATTGCAGAAAGACACTGAAAATTATTTTGCTATAGAATGTGCTGAAAATTATTTTATTATTGTAGGCATAATTTTATTGCAGAAGGACACTGAAAATTGTTTTGCTCTAGGAATGCATTGTAAATTAGTCTAATCTATAAATGCATCACTAATTATTGTATAACTGGCTGTTTATGTAACTGTCTGCTATTGTGGGGAGGATTCATTAAACAAATATGTTAAAACTTTCATTCATTCATGTGGTAGAATATACAGTGACACAGGAAAATCTGGTAGAGGTGGAGAGGATGAAGCTATTTAAGTACCAAGTATGTTTGAACCTGGAGTATATAGGCAACTATTTGATGTTATCACTGAAAATGTATTATATTACTACTCACCCATAAAAACAAATAAATGACGACAGCTACTAAACTAAATAATTTCTGTTGATAGTGGGGTCAGAAAATTTTGATTTAGCTCTGAATTATACCCCTTTTTACTTAAATTTTGTTTTCATAAGTTTTGGCACTATGTCTGTATGTTGTACTCTGAAAATCAAGAAAAAAAGACATGGTCAGAAATTAATGAAATGCTTCCAGAAAATATAGGTCTATTATATGTATAATATAAATTCACTGTCAATGGTTTTGCTATAGAAATATATTGCAAAAGATCTTGCAAGAAAATTGTACTGGAGATCAGGAAGAAAGGGATTGTCAGTGGTCAGGTATTAATGAAAGTACAGATAAACCTCTCATCAACGGACAAATAGAGGGGATGTGTGGTCCATTAAAGCCGATTGTCCATAGATGAGAAGGGATTATTTTTGAGTTATAAAACCACTATAGTAACTACCAGTAGTTATTATCATAATGTAAATACTATAAACATGTATATATGGCATAAATAAATATATACTTAATATAGATATATTAATCAAAACAACAAAAATAATAGATTTATCACAGCTACTTTCTCAAGCATGTACTAATGTATCATACTTTATATACTGTACACCCATCTTTGTTTACAATTCAAAGGCCAGTCACCACCACCAAGTGGTCACTTTGAGAACTAATACAACTCGTTTTGCTAAGCCTGCAAGTTTTGAAATACATTGCTGACGATTTGGAAGTTTTTTTCCTGCACATTTTCTTTTATTTTGCCTGCAGATTTTGTCTGTTGCATCTGGAGTCCGTTGATGTGGGGAGGGGTCAATAGATGAGAGATTTGTCTGCATTACTGATAGAATAAGGCTATTATATGTATACTATAAATGCATTGTCAATGGTTTTATTATAGAAATTCATTGTAAAGATTTTACAAGAAAAAATGTATTGTAGATCTTGAAAAAAAGTGATTGTCATTAATCAGTAATTAATGTAGACATTGCAAACAATAGTGTTATTAGATGTATAATGTATATATATTACTAATGATTGTACTATAGAAACAGACTGAAAATCAATAATCAGCAGATTGGTAGTGGCCAGGAATTAAAGCAAACATTACTTAAAGAATTGGGCTATTGTATGCATAATGTAAATGCATTGCTAATGATTTTACTATAGGAATGTATTGCAGATAAAGAAGAAAAAGATTGTTAGTGATCTAGAATTAATACCAGCTATAATGATAAAATAGAGCTGTTAGATATACATAAATGCATTGCTAATGGATTTACTATAGAAAATCATTGAATATCAAGAAGGAAACTGTCAATGAATAATAATGTAAGTGTTACTGACTGGATATGGTTATTATATAATTTATGTTGGATTCTTTTAGATGAGGAATTATCATTGCTATAGGCTTTAGCATTCAGTAACCGTGGAGATGCCAAATCAAACAATTGCAACAATTTAAATTTCTGGGAAGTGTTTAACAGAGGACGGAAAGTGTGGAAGTGAAATTCGAAGGTTCATTGGGATAGTGAAAGAGGCCTTCCAAAAGCTAAGCAAAGTATAAAGAAAGAGAAAAATTCTGTAGAAACAAAGAAAAGAGTATGGAACTGTTATGTAATATTTTTCCTCCTATATGGCTGTGAACACTGTACAATCTCCTCACAGATGAAGAAGAGATCTGAAGCAACAGAAATGTGGTTCTACAGAAGGATTCTGAGAATACTATGAACTGAACATGTGAGCAAGTTCTAGAAAATGGAAATGAAAAGGACATTTACACTTAACATCAGGAAGAGATAGTTTAAATTTTTAGGACGCATAATGAGGAAAGAGGACTTGGAAAATTTAATACTCACAGGACAGATTGAAGGCAAAATGGAGAGAGGAAAACAATGCATAACCTACCTGGTAAGCTTGAATGAATGGATGGTGGAGCAGGGTTTAAGAGAAATAGTGAAAAGACAAAATTTATTGAGAGCTACAAAGAACAGGAAGTTGTGGAGAGTCATGAGCGCCAATGTCCTGAAGGGACAGGGCACACAACAGAAGAAGAACCTCCTTGGAATTTTGACCTGAATACTTTTTAGTAGGTCAGAGTATTGAAGGACAAAGTGTTGAAAGACAAAATGACAAAATGGACAAAGTGTCAAACAGACGAAGTATTGAACAAAGTGTCAAATGGACAAAATGTCAAACGGAAAAAGAGCCAAACTGACTAAATGACAAATGGACATAATGTCAAAAAAACAAGGTAGAGATTTCAAAAGAAAATACAAAAAATGTACAATTATAAACCAAAGACTAAAAGACATTTTTGATAGATATGGCATCAGTACTAAATTAGAATATCTTAAAACCATTGCTCATAATCATTAATTATATTTTGTTACAGTTGTAATTTCCTCATAAATAAAAAATTTTATTTTTATTTTTACCACAATTGTAATTTCTCATAAATAAAAATTTTAATTCTTTAATGTAATTTGAATGACGATCCTTGTTCAAAAAAGTTAGCAATTATGTAGAAAGTTTTTTTTTTTAGTGGAGGTTTGTATATTAGTTTAAAATTTAAAAATAATTATTTACTGGCAGGATACTTGCATGCTAAATAAAAGGTATTCTATTGTAGATACATTTCTTGTCATTTTGTCAATTCGATATATATTGTTATGGTTCGATTCCTTGTACCACGGTAAAAGTCCAAGGTAGAACCAATAAAGAAGAACACGAACACAGGTATGGAATAACACAGATATATTACAAACAGGAAGTCTTGCCCAGTATCACTATTTCAATGTCTTGCAGTAATGGTCTGAACGCGACTCTGTTTCGGACTACCTCTGACTTGACTCTTGACTCGACTTGAACTACTGACTCTACTTGAACTACTGACTGACTCCTTGCCTACTCCTGAGGCACAGTATTTATTAAGTATGGAATAGTCCATTATTATTATGGATAAGATCCCATAACATATATTATATTTGATTAATTGATTGATTTGATTTTTATGGCTTATCAACCTTTTAAAGTTAAAAAATATTTTAGATTGTAAAATATTTTTTGGAGATAATAATTATTTACTGATATAAGTTCTACATTGCACCATCCGCACATTCAAGCTTACAGCACCTGGTATTCCCAAATGGTTAACCATCTAGGTGCATAGAGAGATTTAACTAATGCAAGAATGGAAAATGAAATGAGAACAACTACATTTTGAATTGAATAAAGGATTCAGTTAAAGAATCTGTGAAGGATATTGAGTATGACAGACATCTGAAGAAGGCTTGAGAGTACAGCAGTTGAAACACTAGTCTGAATGTTAAGACTTATAATAAGACTATTCTATGTATAATGCAAATGCAATTTCTAATAATTCTACCAGAAAATTGCAATTTCTTGCCCAAAATGTGTTTCAGCAAATAGGCTACATAATAAAAATAAGGGAGAAAGGGATTATCATTGGTCAGGAATTAATGCAAGTGTCACTGACTGGGTAGGACTTCAAATTTCTGTAACAAAAAGGTGACAAAATGTCTTGCTGCACTAGGGTTAAAAGTGTATATAAAAAAAACTTTGTTAAGTTAGGCTCTTCTTTTAACTGACATAGAGACTGGTATTCAAGACAGGACTTTGAATATTGATTTTCAAGGCAAGTGAAAATATTTTTGATACCCCCTTTTTTATATATATCTGGTTCACACTATTGTTACTTCGATTTAAACATTTTAATAAGTGAAGTTATAGGATCAAAATCCTACATAATTCATCCTCGTTAGTGAGGAGTGCAAAAATTTCAATTTGACACCAGAACCTGCATCACGCAATTTCATATTTCAGACTTAACATTAAACTTTCTGTTAACATAATATCAATCTGCCAATAATTCTCACTCAAGCAATATATATTATTTCAAACAAATTTACAACTTGAATTAGCAACCAACTTCAATATATATATATATATATATATATATATATATATATAAGTAAAATAAGGACAAATGGATATAATTCCAGTGTACGTAACATTTAATTTAAAAGATGGCTCAATACAGAGTAGAGCTAAATATTATTTATTTTAGGATATTAAAACATGTTAAAAATCACCACATAATGGCAATGATGTTTCAATACTACAAATGTGTCTCCTTGGATGATGTTAAACTACTCGTGGAGACACATTTGTATGTAACAATTTTACAACATGTTTTAATATCCTAAAATATATATATATATATATATATATATATATATATATATATATATATACTACTGTTCAAAAGTTTGAAGCCACCTAGAATTAGCATGGGTTGAACTTGACAGAAGAGTGAAAAACAAATGAAAAAGAGCTCTTAGAGTCATTTAAAAAAGAATAGAATCAAACTTTGAGAAACTTTTGCAATAAATGCCCAAAAATTTGTGCTGCAGTAATCAAGGCTAAAGAAGGACATTTTGGTGAGAGCAACATTTAATCATAAAATGCATTTTTTCTTTTTGTCATAATAAAATTTCTAATAAAAAACCATGTTTCACTTTTTTTTAACCATGTAAAATAATTTTTTCTTATTTAAAGTATAAAAACAACTACTTTTTGGGACAATCTAAAAAATTATTAGGGGTTTTCTCAAACTTTTGAACTGTAATGTATATGATAAACATATAGTTTTATGGTATGCTATATTTATGAATAAAAGTGTTTAATATAAGGGACAGAGTATCACAAGATGTGTTTGGCCTGAAGATTGTGTTCAAGCATGAAAAAAGACTGTCACTGCTCAATGTTGACCTCAGTGTTCTTACATATATATATATATATATATATATATATATATATATATATATATATATATATATATATATATATATATATACACATACATACATACATACAAGCAAGTTTTATTGAATAACACTGACAAGGTCTGTCTATCTAACGTTTTATATTATTTTTCAAACTTCCGACTGAGGTGTTTTACATCAGGATTAAAAATATTAAACTGTTGAATGTTCATTTTTATACATTCAAGATTTTTAAGTGATCATTATGTTAAAAAAAATGTTTGACAAATTCCAGTGTTTTTAAATTGCTGGAATTAGAATTTAAGTCAGGTAAAGGTATATGCAATGGCCAAACTGAAAAAACATTTATACATACTCTTCTTTTTTTATACACACTTTGCGATGGAGTAATGGTTAGCGACTCGGATTGAAGAATCAGTGAGCTGAGTTCAAATTCCAGTCGAATCCATTACATTCACTTATGTGCTAATACCCTTGGGAAAAGTATGAATCCTCTTATTCTCCCCCACCCATCTATGGGTAAATAGCAGGACAGACCGGGTTCTATAGCCTTGGATGTCAACTGGTCTACCGCAGAAAGAAATAGCAACCTACTGCAGGAAAAAAATCTGCCTCATCAGTCATATATCAAAAGATACATGATTGCCTAAGTGTGTATCATGCATGATACATAACTGACTGACTGAATACACAATCTCCTATTAATAAAGATATTTAATGTTGGTTGTTTCTTTTCTATTATAATGCCTTCTAAAATGTTCTTTGCAATGAGTCTTATATAATATTTTGCTGTTATCTATTAAAATTTCTCTTATTATGTTAGTATTATTTTAGTTGTTTGTGATGTGTTCATCTATATGTGCATTAATTGCATAAATTTTGACAAATGACAAGTTAACCTACAAGAGATTGTGGTGCATGTATGACCAATGTAATAATTTAATGTTGTTTGTTGATTATTAGTATTGGGGATACAATTTCCCAAAGGACATGAGAATTCATAAACAACATTATTTTTACACAAAGTGGAGTTTTGAGGTGCTGAATTATTGCTAACAGTTATATTAGACATTTTGAATTTTTTCTAATAGAAGATAAATCTAAGTTATTTGTTAAGATCAAATTAATATTTTAATGGGTTTTTTGGCTTATTTCTAATTAGGATTCAACTGTCTACAATAAAATCATCTAATTCTATCTTTATTATTGTTTATATCAAAATGATTCCTTATATTATATATATCATGGTTGCGGGGTGGGCTATAACATCCTGAGGTGTTTTACATCAGGATTAAAAATGTTAAATTGTTCAAAGTTCATTTTTATACATTCAAGTACTTTCCATTGCCACTACAGTTGTTATCAAGAATTTTCAGTTTGTTTATCTAAATGTGTTTGGCAAATTCTGGCATTGCTTTATTCATTCATTCAGTTAGCACCGCCGCTATGGTCACTACTCCCCTCCATCTCACCATTGTGTTAAATGGTGAGATTTAAGGCAGAATTAATGGCTTGCGGGTTGCTTTTGCACCAGTGATATCTAGGTTACCTCAACAGTCCTCTCAGAAGTTAAAGAGGTAAGGTGGTTTGAATTCAGAGTTTTTCCTTCTCCAAGACCGGTGATCGCATATAGAGGCTGTGTACTGCCAAGACATTATTCCTTCCCTCTCAGCCATATTGACAAGATCCAAATGAATACAGGGCATTACATTTGAGGGCAGCTTGGTTGCATGAGTTGCTGGAAATTTGTCAGTGTTGACAGCCAACTGCTTTCAGGGATCCACTCCAGGTTTTCTGTCTAGATTTATCTGTATTTTTGTTTATATCAGAATAATTCCTTATGTTATTTTTTTTAATTTCTTAATTCTTCATCAACAACATGGTTTGAGAAATTATTGTTGACAAGTGTTTGTTTTATGTTGCTTAATTCTCTATAAAATAATTCTCTATAAAATAATTCTCTATAATGTATCCAAAGATGAAAGATTATTGATGTTTCATTTTGCTTACTCTACAATCTCTTAGATTCTTCATTGTTATAAACTAATCATTTTTTTTATTGCTTATTTAAACTTAATTTTAAAAAGTAAAGATTTTTAATTGATTAACTCATATGGAAGCTATACAGCAAAGTGACTAACATAATCAAGCAAATTATTTTCAAAAAGTGATTTGGATAGTTTTAATATGTTAGTGATATGAAATAACATTGATTATTCTCATGATGTCTTGAGTTAATCATTATCAACCTAAACTGGTTTAGGTAGCCTCAGTAAATAAAAATGTTTCAATTTTGATAATTAAAAAAAAAAGTATGCTCTTATGATAGTTCAAAACAAAGCAATCTTATTGAATGAAGTTAAAGCTAAACACTGCTAATGCCATCTTATGACAAACACAGAATAAACTTTTTGGTCAGCCCAATAAAGATAAATGCTGATATGACAACAGTCACAACAGAATCAGAAGCAATCTTACTAAATAAAATTAGTTAAAACTGAACACTCCTAATGCCATCTTATAACAAACACAGAATGAACATTTTGGGTAGCCCAATAAAATGCGTGCTGATATGAGAGAAGTCACAATATAATCAAAACCAATCTTATTGAATGAAATTACTTACAACTGAACACTCCTAGTGTCATCTTATGACAAATATAAAATTAACTTTTTGGCCAGCCCAATAAAAATGGATGCTGATATGACCACAGTCAGAATATAATCAAAACAGATCTTATTGAATGAAATTAATTAAAACTGAACATTCCTAATGCCATCTTATGACAAACATAGAATTAACTTCTTGGCCAGCCCAATAAAAATGGATGCTGAGATGAGAGCAGTAACAACAGAATCAAAAGCAATCTTATTCATTGACGATAGTTAAAACTAAACGCTCCTAATACATTCTAACAACAAGTACAGAACTGACGTCTTTACCAACCCAACGACTGCATTTACAGACTTGTAACTTCCGAAACGTGTTTTTATTCACGTGGCAAGCATGAAAGCAATAAACAAACTATAAAGATATTTTCCAGGGTGACTTAAAAAAAAATTAGCACATATAAAAATATATAAGTTCGTCTATTGAGATTTATCTATAAATTCCCAAGAGAAGTGTGTGTTCAAATATACTTCTTTGTTTGTCCGTGTGGATAAGAAAGTTTTGAATTGACAATATATGTACATGCAAATATATATATCCTCTTAACATCTGTGTTTATGTGAGAAAGAGAAACTAATTAAAGGCAATAAAACAAGAAAGATTATATTATGTGAATGAGAATATTTCATTCACTTTTAGCCTTTTGCTTGATTTGAATATGCAGAGATAAACACTTGACAGTTGACAAGAAGATTTGCATATTAAATTAGGTAACCTTGTTGAAGCATTTCAAAATTTATGCACCTTTTTTTTTAACTGAAGATTTATTACTATTGAGGTTGGTTGAAATCAGAAAACATGCAATGAAGCAGAAGCTAATTCCACAGCCCACCAAAAATTATTTAAACAGCTATTACTATAATTGACAGAATATAAGTCACCTATTTGAAAGATCTGGTTTACCAGAATTGCTACACAGTTTAAGTCCATAATACAGAAGCATTAAATGTACGTATCTTACATGCCATCAAATACACTATAATATAAATTATAATATAATAATAATTTAATTATACGTCATGTAAGTATGAGTGTCTTACATGCCATCAAATACATTATAATATAAATTATAATATAATAGTAATTTAATTATACGTCATGTAAGTATAAGTGTCCCATTCCATCAAATACACTATAATATAAATTATAATAATTTAATTATACATCATGTAAGTATGAGTGTCCCATTCCATCAAATACATTATAATATAAATTATAATATAATAGTAATTTAATTATACGTCATGTAAGTATAAATTGTCCCATTCCATCAAATACACTATAATATAAATTATAATAATTTAATTATACATCATGTAAGTATGAGTGTCCCATTCCATCAAATACATTATAATATAAATTATAATATAATAGTAATTTAATTATACGTCATGTAAGTATAAGTGTCCCATTCCATCAAATACACTATAATATAAATTATAATAATTTAATTATACATCATGTAAGTATGAGTGTCCCATTCCATCAAATACATTATAATATAAATTATAATATAATAGTAATTTAATTATACGCCATGTAAGTATGAGTGTCTTACATGCCATCAAATACATTAAAATATAAATTATAATATAATAATAATTTAATTATATGTCATGTAAGTATAAGTATCCCATTCCATCAAATACATTATAATATAAATTATATAATAGTAATTTAATTATAACCCATGTAACTATGAGTGTCTTACATGCCATCAAATACATTATAATATAAATTATAATATAATAATAATTTAATTATACGTCATGTAAGTATAAGTGTCCCATTTCATCAAATACATTATAATATAAATTATAATAATAATTTAATTATACATCATGTAAGTATGAGTGTCCCATTCCATCAAATACATTATAATATAAATTATAATATAATAATAATTTATTATACGTCATGTAATTATGAGTGTCTTAGATGCCATCAAGTATATCAATTAATTTCCTTCTCACCTTTAAAAATCTACATAGCATATGTAATTTGAAGAGAAAATAAATAATCAAGATGTTGATTTTCCACACTGCCTTAAGCAAAAGGTTAGGAATGGAACCCCCATCAATACTAGAAAGAGTGATAACAAGATCTCGAGAAACCTATTTTCCTGAAAAAAAGTTTTAAGAGAAAGATTTTAACTATTCAATCAATGAATGCCAAATGTTTCCTCATAAGGATACGGCTAATCTCACCATTACACTTATAAAAGAAGAGCTGATTCTCTGTCTATCACACACTGTCTGAATATGATGTATGTAATATACATATATATATATGTGTGTGTTTGTGTATGTGTGTGTGGAGTGAAGATGGAAATAAACACAAAGATAGTCAATCATCAAAGAGCTAAAAAATGGTTTCTGAGTCAAAGGATTCATACATAGTTCCATTTATTAAATTAAACCTTTGAAAATAAATATTTAGCATTTTTCAACTAAAGGGTTACATTTCCTGCTAACAATATAAAAAACATGCTTTGTGATCCCTTTGAAGAGTACATAAGCAATGCTTCTAGACCAGACAAGCTAGTAAGGAAAGAAGGAGAAGGAGCAGTAACATATGACAACAGATACATAACAACATGGCTTAACAGAGATTCCCTTACTCATTCACCCATCTTCCTTACTGATTTACATGTCACTTGCACTTATCCTCACCAAGCTAAGTGACACTTACACTTTTCCTCACCAAGCTACATGACATGTACCCTCTACCTCACCAAGTCACGTGACACATACACTTTTTCTCACCAAGCTACGTAACACTTACACTTTCCTCCTCACTTTCTCTCTTGCCTCTTTTTTCTCACATATACATGCAAAGAATTCACATTTCTTTTCATCTTAAATTACAAACAAGGAATTTTAACACTCATACACACTGAAAAAATTTAGTTGTAAAAACACAAAAATAAAAATATTTTATATTTTAATATTAAAAAACTTTCTCACCTTTTTCTTTGTTGTCGGTTGATTCAAATCTACAACACACACACACACATATATATATATATATATATATATATATATATATATATATATATATATATATGCCTGCATTAATCTTTTTAATAGGATGTCCCAAGGAAATCTATATTATAAAAGAAGAGCTGCATCTCTGCCTGTCACATACTGTCTGCATGTGACTTTACATATGATGTATGTAATGTATATATATGTATGTCTATGTTGTGCGTGAGGGACTTACATGTGTTTGCAGACACAAGCACACCCTCACATACACATACATACACATACAATTTGACTGATTTTGAAACAAAGATATTTGAATAATATATTTCCCTACCACCCAGTCTTGACAACCACTACACTGGGTTGAGCAATAAAATCATAGAGTTGGTGACAAGAAAAAATTTTGAACCCTAAAAAAATCAGATAATTCTAAAATCTTAGTGATTTTTTAAAAAAATTATTCATTTAATTTTTAAAGATTGTTTTTAAATTTTGAAGAAATAATTTTAGTGAGTTTCATTGAATTAAAATATATATGTACACACACAAATGTACATTACATACACAATTTTCCAAATCCAGAGCATTCTCACTCCTGTTGGAAGAACCCTTCCCATGTTGACCACATCTTCAGGGGCGTAGCCATACTCACCACACTTAGCCAATTGTGGGTTGGTGAGGCTATTTAACCCATAGTTGAAGGTTTCAAATTCAGAGTTGTCTTTCTCTTAAACCAGTTGCCACCTAAAGCTATAGGACCCAGTCTCTACAGATTTCACACAAATGGTTGACTTCCCCACACATTTCTCCAGCAACCCTGATGGATACACTTCTCTTCTAGATCTCTTTTTTACCTCTGTCCCTGACTCATGTCATACCACACAGCTCTGCCCTCTTGGCAACTCTGATCATGTGGCAGTGTCTGTAAACATCTCTTTCTGCTCTCCCACCAAAGAAGAACCTCCTACCAACAGAATACCTTTCTGTTATCAATGTCCAGATTGGGACGCATTTCATGATTTCCTTCATGATTTCCCTTGGAATGAAGTTTTTAATCTTCCAGTTCAAAAATGCACATCTGAAGTCTCCTTCTAGGTGAAAGCCAGCATCAATGCTTTCATTCCAGCAAGGAAATACCAAGTTAAATCACGTTCATCTTGGTTCTCACCTGCATGCTCAGCCTCTATAGCCCTCAGGAATCACTTCTGCTGGCTGTACCAAAAAACATGTCTGATTGCAACAGATATCTATTTGTCTCTGCTTGTAATGAGTGCAAGCATGTCCTCAAAGAAGCAAAGTTGCTGTTTGCTAATAGAATGAACCAACTTATAACATCTTGCAATGGTGGCTCTGCAAGAGTGTACTGAACAACAGCAAAACCTCAGTCCCTCCTCTATTCAATCAATTTGAAGTCCTGACATTTACAGCAGATAAGGTTGTATGCATTGCTCGGAAATTCTCTTCTAACTTAACACTCAACACTTTTGGAGTACCCACACTTGATTTCTCTAATAGGACAGAGGCTCTACTGAATGATATGCACATAACCCCATCACTGATCTCAGACATCATTTCTAAATTAGATTTCCATAAGGCAAGCGGAGGTGAAAGGATCCCAGTTGTCATCCTAAAAAATGTGCTCCTAAGCTGGCTCCAGTTCTCTCCAAACTCTACAACTATTGTTTTGCTGCTTCCTGCTTTCTAGCTTGTTTGAAGTCCTCCTTTGTAGTTCCTGTTTTTAAGAATTCTGGAGAACCTTCTGACCCCACTAACTTTTCCACTATTAGTCTCCTACCACTTTTCGGCAAAGTATTCAACGCTTTAATCAATGCTGAAGTGATTAAGCATCTTACCTCTCATGACCTACTCCCTGACAAACTATAAAGCTTTCATTTTGCCAACTCTACTGTTGATATGCTAACAGCCATCACTGAATATGTATATCAAGCTCTTGATAAGATTGAAGCTCAAGCTGAGGCTCTAGATATCTCAAAGGCATTTGACAGGGTTTGGCACACTGGTCTTCTGCATAAGCTCCAGGGTTATAGTATTACTGAATGATTGTTCAATTTAATCCAATCATTCCTATCAAATCATGAAATGATGGCTGTTTTGAACAGACTCACTTCCAGATCCTTTCACATGAATGCAGGTGTCCCAAAGCTCTATCCTGGATCCTAGGATGTTTCTGATCTTCATCAATGAGCTTCTTGATGTCATCAGTTCCTAAGTAGGCATTTATGCTGATAACACTACCATTTACTCCTGTCTCAATAGCAAATCCATCAGAGCTGACAAAATTAACCTAGCCACTGCTCTTGAAAAAAACCTCCAATCTGTGGTTAACTGGGACAGTAAATGGCTCATAAATTTTAATATCTCCAAAATGAAACTGCTCTCATTTAACCACCATAGAGAAACTTCCCTGCCCACCATTAGCATGGCTGATACTAGACTCATAGAGAGAAACACACTGCGACTTCTTGGCCTCATGTTTTCAACTGACTTGAAGTGGCATGATTACATCGAATCAATAGCTGCATCTATTGCAAGGAAAGTTGGGTCACTGTGTTGTGCCAGAAGGTTTTTCTCATCAGAGTCCATCTTGCAAATTTACAAATCTACCATTCATTTATGCATTGAATACTGCTGCCATATCTGGTCTGGTGCTCCTACTACTCATCTCGAGGTCTTGACAAAATCCAAAGAAAGATCTGTGATGTAATCGATCCTGACTTGGCATCTTGACTTCAGTCACTTTCTTACTGACATGATGTGGCTTCACTCTGTCTGTTCTATAAATATATTTTATGGCAACTGCTCTGATGAGCGTTTTTTCCTGGTACCAGAACTATGAATGTTTAAACGTGCTACTAGATTGGCATCTAGGTCCCACCCTTTTACTGCTGAATCAGTTAAATGTAACCACCACTTCTACTCCAACAGTTTATTTTCTCGCAATTCCCACCTATGGAATGCCCTTCTGTTTGGGCTGTGATTGGACGGTCTTACAACCAATCTAAAATTCTCACAAATACAGGGTCTGACATATAACCCTAAATCATTTACAATGTTGTTATGGGACCTTACCCATAATAACATAATGGACTATTCCATACATAATAAATACTGCACCTCAAGAGGAAGCAGGGAGTTCAGTCTGAAGTCTGGAGTGAAGTCCGTCAAGAGTCTGTCAGTCAGTCAGTCAGAGCGAGCGAGTCAGTCAGTTGAGTCAGAGGCAGTCTGAAACAGAGTCACGTTCGGACAATTACTACAAGACATTGGAATAGTGATACTGGTTGAGACTACATTGTTCTCCCTACTAAACCTGATTTTATGAATTTAAGTGCAGTACCAAATTGGCAGCAAGGTCTCATCATTTTATAGTTGAAGTGGCGAGATGCAACCGTAAGTTCTATGCTAATAGTTTCTTCTCTTGCACTTCTTGTTTGTGGAACTCTCTTCTGGCTTCTTGCTTTCCAATTAACTTTGATCTTAAAAAATTTAAATGTAATATCAATCATTATCTACCATTTTCTTAATTCATGTCCTTTTCATTGTTCTCTTTCTTTAATAGTCTCTTATTTTCATATTCTCTAACACTCAGTAGCCCCTTGTGCCTTAGTGACTTTATTGTCCTGCTTGAGGTGAAATGATTAAAAAAATAAAAAACATCTCTTGCTTCAAGTCTTCTCTTCAGCTGTGAAGAAATTGTCCAGCATTCACTGTGATATAGGAAGATTGATATTATATAGCAGTTCAACACTTTTTTTGTTTCTAATAAAAAATTTCTTGTCTTTTAATACATTGTCTAGCTTTTGAAATGCATCTTTCATTAGTCCAATGCATCTTTGGATTTTTTACCAGTCATAAAAACAGATACATACATATATGCATACATACAGGCACTTCACCTTGGAGCAGGAGTTAGCATGTTAGGGATGGACTATTAGTATTATACTAGTTTCATACCTACCAAATGGCTCATTTTTTCTAGCTTTGTGTTAGCCTAAGCTAAAGTTAAGTCTGCTTAGTGGCTGAGATGTTTTGTATTTGCTAACAAGGCCATTGGTTGGTGTTCAAGCCCATGGAAAAGTCAGAACCTCACCTATTGATTTTTAAGGCAGGCCCCTCATATTTAAAAACTTCACACAATACAGTCTTCCTAGTATCTTTTGTTTCTCTCTACTGCACCTTGTGGTATAATAAGCTGAACTTAGTACATATCCTAAACACATGTGCACAATCATTGATTCAATTTGTTTAATGGCATATCAAATCCTTTCATTTATTATCAAAATTTAATTTACTTAGGAGCTTTGTAATAATAAAAATATAATAATAAAAATATAATATATTAGGTTGGCCAGAAGGTCCTGACTTCCTTAGGAAGTGGCAAGAAAATAACCAATCTTGATCTCTGTCTGGTGGACTTTCCAAAGAGTACTGCATTTCAAGCTTGTTCCAAAGGGTCACTCTACCAATACTAAGCTGTATTGCCAGCAGCTAGACTGTGTGTATGACAAACTAAACAAGGAGTATCCTGCTCTGGTCAATCCGGGTCAGGTTTTGTTTCAGCGAGATATTATGAGGCCACACACTGCCAGATTGACTAAGGAGAAGTTCAAACAGATGGACAGTGTTGAGATACTTCCACAGCCACTATTGAGTCCCAATGCTGCTCCAAGTGACTATGGTCTATTTCGCTCAATGGCACACTTCCTCCTCAACCAGTGATTCAACACTTTTGATGAGGGAAGCTTATTTACAGGTTTTTATTCAAATCCAGCAGACTGGTATATGGGACAGATTCAGATGCTGGTTGATTGCTGACAGAAGATTATCAAGAATAATAGACTTTATTTTGAAGAATAAATATTGGTGATGTTCCATAAAATTTTGTTGTTTTCTTTCTGCTTCTTAAGTGTGTCAGGACTTTCTGGCCAACCTATGTCGATTTTGCTTTCAAAATTGAATACATGGTAGATACTCAGCTTGTGAATATATATGTTTGTGTGGACATAATTAATAGAGGTAGTAATATATGTGATTTATATGTAATTTTGTTGTAGTTATATTTTGGAATACAGTTTGATTTCTTTAAGAAATCGTAGGATATTATATGGAATAATGTCCTGAAAGAGATCTTTTATGTTAGTTGTTTGATTTTGTTTAGTAGCATATCAACCTCTATGGATTATCTAATGCCAAAATCTAATTTAAACACAAGTGTATACCTTCAACTACTGATAAAATGTATGCTGGTCATTCTTTTTTATATAAAAATGTATTGCTAGTATTTTTATACTTTCATAGTGTTTTGTTTAGGGTGGGGGGTCACTATTTTCCTATAGCTGGGATCCTAACAGGTGCTACTACCCCAGGTCGGGATGAACCTGAGAACAACAGTAATTAAGAGGTGGTCCCAGGCTTCTCAAAACCTGCAATTTCCTAATCAGAGGCTGTAGTGAAAGAGATAATCATTTACCCCCACCAAAAAAAAGTTTGTGTTCTTTGTGCGATCTGCTGAAGAAAAATTACAAAAAGTAGTTAGCAAAAATCTACTTCAATGGCTAGAATCTATGCTAATGTTCTCCCCTCCCCTGAATGATGTGACCAATCAAAAAGATCTCTCGATGAACCAAAGCTGTTGTTTTTCGCTTATAAAGGCAGAAGATTTTCTGAGCTGCTGGCAGAACATGCATTTTTTGCTCGTGAGAAGGTTGGACATGTGACCCCATTTTGTTGTTTCTACTTTGCTTGTTGGACTGTTACGACGGACTATTGTTTGAACTGCAATTTGGCTACAAGTGTTGCAGTCGAGAAACAGAAGAAATCTATTGCAGTTGCTACTATAAGTTGACAGTCTTTTCTTTTCTTTATTATAACAGAGGCTTTGCTACCAGATGTAGTTTATCATCTTACCCAGGACTGTGTGTGCAAACAATTTTATACTGGATATAATTCTCTCAACTGATCACCCATCATAAAATATGTCATACAAAAGAGCTACTTTAAATTGAAAGCTAAGTTGGTTGATTTCTATAGTAAAAGAATATATTAATGGCTGGCTGTACATTTTCAAGTAAGCCCATCTGTTCTGATCACTAGCTGTTGGAGACATCTAACTTCTCAGGCACATTTGTGTTTTTCTCATGCTGAGCATACCTTACTTATAATCTCTGATTTCATTTAATTTTCCCATAAAACACTTGTGACAAATGTGATCACATCAGAACATTGTCAGTGTGGCTAGGTCGTAGGATAATTAATTCATCAGAAACTTTGGAAATAAAACAAA
This sequence comes from Acanthosepion pharaonis, assembly GCA_903632075.3. Taxonomy (NCBI): domain Eukaryota; kingdom Metazoa; phylum Mollusca; class Cephalopoda; order Sepiida; family Sepiidae; genus Acanthosepion; species Acanthosepion pharaonis. The sequence goes on from CAHIKZ030005381.1 coordinate 1,828,575, forward strand.
CTGACTCAAGGGTTTAAAATAAATAATATATTTTTATTTATTTTCTTTAGAGTGAAGAGTATGTCCTTTGGTATTTGGTGTAACAAAAAAGTTTATTAATAAGGTGGATATTGATAGCAGTTTGGAGAATGTTTGTGGTCGTTTTGGAAATCAGACCAAGTTAGGGGTAGTAGCAACTTGAGAAATTAGATCAGTGTCAATCTATTGTGTTTTTTCTTAGCTCTGAACAGGGTGGAAATGTCAGTAGCTGATGATCTCTTAACCACTTCTTCAAGTGTCACGCATAACTGTGTTCTTTTATTCGTCCTCTCCTGTCATCATTATGGTCCCCTCTTGCACTGGTCCAGCCAGATGTATCCTTTTGAATAGGCTCAGAGTTTGTGGCATTAAGTTTGGTTTCAGCTAACATTAAAAAGTCACTTTATGTCATTTTTTTTTTTTTTTTTTTTTGATCAGCAAAATTATTTTATTTTCCGACATTCCTTTTTTTTTTTCATTTTATTATAACAGAAGTTATGCGTGGAGCCTCCCTGATGTTTTGGCATCACAAATAAGTAGGCTTGACTGTTGTTGAAAATAATGAAATAAATTTGTCTTTTTAGATTTTGTGTGAGATAAAATTCCTGTTTGATAGACTGCAAGTTATAGGGTATTTTGTGTGAATATTGAAAAAAATCAGTTCAATGTAATACTGTTTTTATTCAAAATAAACAGTTCAAAGTTTGTGGAAAAAGCATGTGTGATGTATGACTTATGTTGTTTTTGATGTTTGAGTTTCTGTTGCTTCGTTGTTTGCTGACATGAGTTTAGTTTGCATTGAATGAAGGAAATAGACTGTGGTTATGTTAAAAAAGGATTTTTAACTTATAGTCTGAACTTCAGTTGAAAGTTATTTTATGATGAATGTCATCACGCAGCGTGCAGCTTTTTCGACTGATTTTTCACCCACTGTTTCTTAATTGTTTGTTGTTTATATAAGCAATATAAGTCACATGATAGGCTCCAGAAAATGTTATAAAATTTTTGCACAACTGTATCTTTGATCAGGTTAAATTAAGGTCAGACATGCAGACATAGTCAATGACATGCCATGTAAAATTTTTGAACCAATCAAATTACATTAGTTGTTGTGGCAGACATTGTGAATCAGAGCCAGAGTTGAATGGCAGAAATGGTGGACAAGGCTTGCTTTATTCTCAACAAAAAAGAGTTTGTTTTTGTCGGGCATGTAGGACATTAATTTGAGAGAAAACAAGTACGTTGTTCCATCAAAAAAGACCCTTCTTCTTTGTTGTCCTACAAGAAATTGGTTCATTAGCAACTGTGTATAATATTAGTATGGTTGGACGGAATCGAGGAGGGACAGCCAGGTGTGTTAGTGCTCCATTCTGAGATGCCCGTATGTATAATATGTCTATCATCCAGGTGAGTGATTGGTGATTCCCCATTATAAGTAGACCATTGTGGAGATGAAAGAGGTCTTCTGTCGGGGTACATCATACTATACGTAGAGTTGTTATAGGAGAAATGAACAACAAAATGGATACAGCAAAGAGAACAACAATAAATACTAAGAAATCAGTGTAGGGGGTAGAAACAGCTAATCTGAAATTATGTCCCAAAACAGAGTTGCTAACTTCTTTTGATCAAAGCTGTGTAATTTAATTTGGAGCACATGTTTTGTCTAATTTTTGAAGTTTTGAGAAAAATATAGGATCTGGATCCTATATATATGTTCCATTTGCATACATGAAATGGGCATACAAATGGAATAATAACAGACACAATATGTAACATCTATTATGGGACAATAGTTTTTTCTATTACATCTGTTCCATAATATTTGTTCCATTTGCATGCATATTTCATACACAATATGTAACAACTATTATGGGACAGAAGTAATATTTTCTATTACATTTGTCCCATAATATTTATTCCATTTGTATACATATTTCCTATACAAAATGAAACAACTATTATGGGAAAGAAGTCATGAAAATACTCAATCAATCATGATAATTATATGACAGAATAAAAACTATTTTTAGGTAAAAATTCAGAATAACATTTCCACCCTGCGCCTGCTGACAAAATAAAAGATTAAAGTAAATGAGTCTATTTTATTCAATATTTTAATTGCAGCGGCAAACACATCTCGAAATTTTCTAGTTAAACCTTGTATTACTCTATTATTAAAACGTAATCACTGAAGAAAAATAATTCATAATTGTACTGAAATTTAAAATATAAAAAAATATTTTGTCATCATATAAATTAAAATAAATCTTGAAAAAAATTATGAAACATTTTTTTCATGACCTGAAATCCACAGAATATTTTATTAAAAAATTAAAAAACATGTAAAAAAAAACTATATGTCAAATTTATTTTCTAATTCAAGGCATGGTTTTATGCAGATCACTGCCCTATGGAACAGATTCCCTCGAACAGGGGTCACCAAACTACAACCCACAGGTCAGATCTGGCCTCTGTTGTCAGTTCATCCAGCCCACCGCTTCACTGTGCCAGAAATGAGCTAAAATATAATTATTTATATGGAATCATACTTATTATAAAACCCAGGTGTGTGTGTGTGTGTGTGTGTGTGTGTGTGTGTGTGTGTGTTCGTTTATATGTTTGATCGGATTTCCTACATTTTTCAACCGATTTCAAGAAAACTTCAAAGGCCTATGTAAAATTACCTGGCGGTGGTTCTGACAGTGCCAAAAATTGGAAAAAACACAATTGTTTTTGCACAAAATCAATTTGAAAACATGATTAAGAGGCATCTTAATGAAAATGAAAGGGAGACAACTCATATCGAGTTATACTTTTATAAAACCCAGATTGTTTGTGTGTGTGTGTGTGTGTGTGTTCCTTTATATATGGGATCGGATTTCCTACATTATACAAACTGATTTCAACAAAACTTCACTTTTTTTTGGCATGTAATGTTTCTTATTGTCTTGCACACTTTTTTTCTTTATTTTTACATTCAGAATGCTTTAAAAATTCCATTTACAAGACAATTGTTTATAATAAAATTCTATTCAATCGGTAGACTCATGACGATTGAAAACAATGTTTTTGTTTGAGTTTAGGTTTGACCAATTCGTAAAAAAAAAAAAAATTAAGATATGCGTGTCTGTCAACCTTAAACAATAATCTTTGTCAATTTTATTTTTCAGTCTTTATGATGGCCGATACTTGATCTATCTCTTACTGTTACATCCCCGGGCAACGCCGGGCTCTACTGCTAGTTATCAATAGATTGTAGTTGAAGTTACTCTGTAGAAAAAATTAAAATAAATGTAAGTAAAATGCCAAAATTTGGCCAATCTTAAATTTTAGGAAAATCAGTGAAATAAAGAATTTGGCAACTTTTGATATCTGAGTGCTTTTTTTGTAAGTACCTGCAATGAAGTTTCTAAGAAAAGTAATTACGAGCCTGCTGGAGCAATTATGTTTTAACTTGCATTGTCCTGTTTAAACCGGTTTGAAGAGTGCTGTATATAAAAAGGACTGAATTCAGTAAATTATGTCATATATTTTTCCTGAACTTATTGTAAAATCTAAAGTATGTAAAGTCAGAACATGTAACAAGGTTGACTGATGAACATTAGAAAGCATTTCTCTTCGTTGGATGCAGCAATACCAAAACAAATATTAATTACATCATAAAAGGTAAACGCCAGTTTCACAAATCTCACTAAACTTTTGGGCTGCTTAGTTTGTGAAAGTCAGATATGTGTGCACTTGGTGTGATATAAATATTTTATTGCTATTCTCCTTCTTAGATAACTTTTTAGTAAATAAGTATGTTTGTTGTCTTTATTTTTTGTTTGTACAATGTATTGTATTGAACAAAATGGTTATCTGGACCTCGCTTGTCATTCTCTCTGTTATCTGGCCCTCTTTGATAAAAGTTTGGTGACCCCTGCCCTAGAGGATGTTACCCTGATCATGACAATAACCTTTTCAAGTCCAGAGTCCACCATTATCTTCCCCTCCTATCTATATAAACTACCCCTTAATGTAGCCCTCTACCTCGAGTGGCCCCAGGCCTTGTACAGGATTAACCTTACTACTGTTAAAAAAATTTGTTAAAATTAAATTTTCAATGGATTTGACTTTTCTGGGGTCTTATCTTATCCTTTAAAAATGTAAATACGGGTTCAACAAATTAGACTTTTTATTTTAAGATTTCAAAAAATTAAAAAGGCTGGTTAAATTGTTTTTCTTAAAAAATTCCCTTTAATAAATAGATACCTATCCAGAAAATGTACATACTCTCATTCAGGATATTTACCAGCTTTTAATATTCAATTTTTACTCGTTTCATAAAGTTATTTTCCTAATTACATAGATTTTGTTTCATTTCATTTTGTTTTTAATAAACCAAAAAAAAGTATTACCGAAAACCAGCAAGTGGTATCAGACACTTATTATTTATACAGTAACTAGTGTTTCTCTGATATTGATCATATGTAATTGGTAACTAATGAGATTTGTGGCTTTTGTATTTTGTTCCGTCTCAAAAAACTGGCGATTAACTAGGAATTTTTGGAAATGTCATATTTATAAAATTCATTTCCTAGTGTTTTAATGCAATATTTTAGAGTTTTTAAAAATGGAAAAAAAAAACTGAATTTCTAAAATTAAATGTCTATATATTTTTTATTTCCAGGAGACCTAAAGCTGCAAAATATCTTTTAAAAAAGTTCTGAGGATGTTTGTTTGTTACTGAAATCCTTGCAAAAGGCATAAATCCACTTCTCCTTAAACATTGTCCTATTTCCAAATATCTTGTCTTATCACTGCAGTTCTAAAATAGTTGACAAAACATCTCATCTGCCAGGACAGTCACTAGGTGTCGTTCTATTCAAGATTAAGGAAGATGTTGCCAGTATCAACACTTTTGATATTTTTATGTGCCTGGTACATTTGATCCATAAACAATTTTGGTGGACTCATGTGAGTCCACAGAAAAACAAGACATAGAATTTAAGCAGATAAATATTAAATATATTGATAGGACATTTTTCAAAAAGGAAAAATGAGAAATGAAATTAAATGTTAAGAGTTCAAAGCAAACTTCGGTGTCTGTAGTTGAGGTATTTACATGTCAGCAGGACCAAAAAGAATACATCCTTTTGCTATGAAAAGTCACTGAGAAAGAGATGCATTCTTTCAAATATGCACTGCCTGTAATTATCATCAGGGGGCAGTAATTAAAAATCTTGTGGCCTGTGATTATCATCAAAGGGTGGTAATCCAACAAATACTCCTCCCACTTTGAAGAAGATTCTCTTATGAAAACTGATTTGGAATGTAGTTTTCTAAATGTACAATGTGAGAACTTTTTGTTGTTGTTGTAGGCATTGAAGTTTTTGGTGAGGGCATGGCATCTATTTCTCTTAATTATTTGTGTGCTTTTTTTCAATGTAAGCAGGTTTTAAACAATCAATTGATACAGTGTCTTTCTTTTCTTTTTTTGAATCAAAATATTTTTCATGTTGTTCAAACACTATGTGAACCTGAATAATTTGAAAATAATGGTTTCATGACCATGTCATTCCTGAGAAAAATATACCCACAGTTATGTAGATCTGCAGGTATAAAAATTTTTTAGTCATGCTGCAGGTATCAACACTTTTGATGAGATTTTTATGCTCCTGGTATATCTGATCTGCAATTCTTTCTCTTATCCATTGTGCGCTACCCCCACATGACTATGTCAGATTTACCAAGACGCTGTTAAACAGCTATAAAAATGAGACAATCTCTTTTTTTTCTAGCATGTGGTCGAAGTACCAACAACATGGGACTTATTCCTAGCATGGGGATATCTTTCCACTTAGTGATTGAACTTTCACACATGTATGTGTATATCACATACATCATCCCTGGTTCACTTTTGTTATGGTTCGGTTCCTTGTACCACGGTGGTGGTCCAAGGTAGAACCAATAAAGAAGAACTTGAACACGGATATGGAATAACACAGATATATTACAAACAGGAATATATACAGAGAAATAGAAATTGTTAGTATGAACAATCAGGTTTAGTAGTAATTGTCTGAGCTTGACTCTGTTTCGGACTGCCTATGACTTGACTAACTGACTCGCTCGCTCTGACTGACTGACTGACAGACTCCTGACTGACCTCACTTCAGACTTCAGACTGAACTCCCTGCTTCCTCTTGAGGTGCAGTATTTATTACGTATGGAATAGTCCATTATGTTATTATGGGTAAGATCCCATAACAGTCAGATTTACCAAGATGCTGTCAGGTGGCACTGTTAAATAGCTATAAAAACAAGGCAATCTCTTCTTTTTCTATCATGTGGTCGAAGTACCAACAACATGGGACTTATTCCTATCATGGGGATATCTTTCCACTTAGTGATTGAACTTTCACACTTGTATGTGTGTATCACATACATCATCCCTGGTTCACTTTTAATGTCTTTTTTCTTTTCAGCTATATTCCATGCATACTCGTGTATTCTCCATCCTTTTCAATCAACTGTTATATAAAAACACATGAGAATATCACCTTGTTGAAATTTAATCCATTTTCTTTCACTACTATTGACAATGATGACCTGTTATTTACATGTATAAATTTTGTTTGCCACTGCATTTTGCCCAACTAGAAGCAGTACTTCAACAAAATCACTTCTTTTGAAAAACTTGAATTTGTGGAGGTGTCAGAGGTTCTTTATATTATTTCTTTGAAACTTTGGAAATAAATGAACAGAATCAAAGGTATATAAACAAATAATAAATATTTGTTTATTTGATTTTGATTGAAGTGAGACCTTTGTTATTTGGGGTAGTGAAAGTTTGTTTGGCTGTGTATTTGATAGTTTACAAGTCAGACTTTGGTAATAATCATCATCTTGTTGGCTGCTATCAAGAGTGTGGTGACTTTAGAAATAGGTGCAGTATCAATCTGTAATATATTATCAGCCCTCAGAAGGGTGGAAAAATGTCTTAAGCAGATGACTGCTTAAATTTCCACACTTGGCTGGTTGCTCTGGTGGTCCCATCTCTCTCTCTCTCTCTCTCTCTCTCTCTCTCTCTCTCTCTCTTCCTCTTGGTTGTTTATATAAACAGTCAGCCAAGAGAGGGACCCAGACTACTAACATGAAGCTTCGTTTCAGCTAGCATCAAGTCTCAGTTTTTTTTTTATTAGTCAACATTCTTTTATTTTTCAGAAATTCTTTCTTTTTCAATTGTTTTTTTTATAGCAGAAGTTGTGTGGAGCCTCTCTTATTTTGGTAGATTTCTAGTCACAATGGCTAGATCTGTGGAACAGCACACCCCCACCATTTTGCAGCTGTGTTTAGTCTTTTCTTCTTCTTTATTTGAAGGTTGCCTTCTTATTAATTGAGAGAGAAGTTTAAGAAAAGAGAAGGGTAGAGAGAGAGAAAGAGAGAGAGAGAGAGAGAGAGAAAAGAGATGTGGTTTTAAAGGAAAGCAAATGCCTATTATAATTTGAATTCAGTTTTTGTGCGTTTATATATTTTATTTCCATATTTTATTTTATTTTACACTTGTGTTGACCACAAATTCATTTGCTCTGAAAATCTTCATCCTCATCAGCAACAAGTCATAACTCCACTCACTACAAACTGGTGACCAACAGAAACCCCATATAATACAAATTGTAGCACTATCCACTACAGACCCGCTTCAACAAACCACTCTACCAAAACTATTTTACATTCCCAGTCAGTAACAATACAAAACTGTTACTTCCATTGTTGACCAGATAGGACCCAATCATTTTTTTATACCTACATATATTTACATACATTAAAAAGAAAAAGAGATCATTTATTTTATTTAACTGACCTCCCCAATAAGTCCAGATGTAACTCAAGGTTGTTTTAGGAGTGAGGGTGACATATACATATAGGCCAAAAACAAAAACTGCCCAGTCCACATGGACACTCTCACGTTGATGTCAATATTACACTGCAGGGTTGATATCCCCTGAATCAGGCAGGTTTTCCTATGTCAAAAAAGAAGAGAACAGATATTATGCTTTGATACTGACCAACCTCTCTTTGGTGCTGCCACAGAGTCAGTATCCCCTGGATTGAACAGTTTTTCCCATGTCAAATGAGGAGAGAACAAATACTATACGTTGATCTTGAACAACCTCTCTTTGTGCAATGTGGAAGGTACTGCCACAGAGTCAGTATCCCCTGGATTGAACAGTTTTTCCCATGTCAAATGAGGAGAGAACAAATACTATACGTTGATCTTGAACAACCTCTCTTTGTGCAATGTGGAAGGTGCTGCCACAGAGTCAGTATCCCCTGGATTGAACAGTTTTCCCATGTCAAATGAGGAGAGAACAAATACTATACGTTGATCTTGAACAACCTCTCTTTGTGCAATGTGGAAGGTGCTGCCACAGAGTCAGTATCCCCTGGATTGAACAGTTTTTCCCATGTCAAATGAGGAGAGAACAAATACTATTCATTGATCTTGAAGAACCTCTCTTTGTGCAAAGTGGAAGGTGTTGCCACAGGGCCAGTATCCCCTGGATTGAACAGTTTTTCCCATGTCAAATGAGGAGAGAACAAATACTATTCATTGATCTTGAAGAACCTCTCTTTGTGCAATGTGGAAGGTGCTGCCTCAGGGTCAGTATCCCCTGGATTGAACAGTTTTTCCCATGTCAAATGAGGAGAGAACAAATACTATTCATTGATCTTGAACAACCTCTCTTTGTGCAATGTGGAAGGTGTTGCCACAGGGTCGGTATCCCCTGGATTGAACAGTTTTTCCCATGTCAAATGAGGAGAGAACAAATACTATATGTTGATCTTGAACAACCTCTCTTTGTGCAATGTGGAAGGTGCTGCCACAGGGTCAGTATCCCCAGGATTGAACAGTTTTTCCCATGTCAAATGAGAAGAGAACAAATACTATTCATTGATCTTGAACAACCTCTCTTTGTGCAATGTGGAAGGTGTTGCCACAGGGTCGGTATCCCCTGGATTGAACAGTTTTTCCCATGTCAAATGAGGAGAGAACAAATACTATATGTTGATCTTGCACAATCTCTCTTTGTGCAATGTGGAAGGTACTGCCACAGGGTCGGTATCCCCTGGATTGAACAGTTTTTCCCATGTCAAATGAGGAGAGAACAAATACTATTCACTGATCTTGAACAACCTCTCTTTGTGCAATGTGGAAGGTGTTGCCACAGGGTCGGTATCCCCTGGATTGAACAGTTTTTCCCATGTCAAATGAGGAGAGAACAAATACTATATGTTGATCTTGCACAATCTCTCTTTGTGCAATGTGGAAGGTGCTGCCACAGGGTCAGTATCCCCTGGATTGAACAGTTTTTCCCATGTCAAATGAGGAGAGAACAAATACTATATGTTGATCTTGCTCAATCTCTCTTTGTGCAATGTGGAAGGTACTGCCACAGGGTCGGTATCCCCTGGATTGAACAGTTTTTCCCATGTCAAATGAGGAGAGAACAAATACTATTCATTGATCTTGAACAACCTCTCTTTGTGCAATGTGGAAGGTGCTGCCACAGGGTCAGTATCCCATGGATTGAACAGTTTTTCCCATGTCAAATGAGGAGAGAACAAATACTATTAATTGATCTTGAACAACCTCTCTTTGTGCAATGTGCAAGGTGCTGCCACAGGGTCAGTGTCCCCTGGATTGAACAGTTTTTCCCATGTCAAATGAGGAGAGAACAAATACTATTCGTTGATCTTGCACAATCTCTCTTTGTGCAATGTGGAAGGTACTGCCACAGGGTCGGTATCCCCTGGATTGAACGGTTTTTCCCATGTCAAATGAGGAGAGAACAAATACTATTCATTGATCTTGAACAACCTCTCTTTGTGCAATGTGGAAGGTGCTGCCACAGGGTCAGTATCCCCAGGATTGAACAGTTTTTCCCATGTCAAATGAGAAGAGAACAAATACTATTCATTGATCTTGAACAACCTCTCTTTGTGCAATGTGGAAGGTGTTGCCACAGGGTCGGTATCCCTGGATTGAACAGTTTTTCCCATGTCAAATGAGGAGAGAACAAATACTATATGTTGATCTTGAACAATCTCTCTTTGTGCAATGTGGAAGGTACTGCCACAGGGTCGGTATCCCCTGGATTGAACAGTTTTTCCCATGTCAAATGAGGAGAGAACAAATACTATTCACTGATCTTGAACAACCTCTCTTTGTGCAATGTGGGAAGGTGTTGCCACAGGGTCGGTATCCCCTGGATTGAACAGTTTTCCCATGTCAAATGAGGAGAGAACAAATACTATATGTTGATCTTGCACAATCTCTCTTTGTGCAATGTGGAAGGTGCTGCCACAGGGTCAGTATCCCTGGATTGAACAGTTTTTCCCATGTCAAATGAGGAGAGAACAAATACTATATGTTGATCTTGCACAATCTCTCTTTGTGCAATGTGGAAGGTACTGCCACAGGGTCGGTATCCCCTGGATTGAACAGTTTTTCCCATGTCAAATGAGGAGGGAACAAATACTATTCATTGATCTTGAACAACCTCTCTTTGTGCAATGTGGAAGGTGCTGCCACAGGGTCAGTATCCCATGGATTGAACAGTTTTTCCCATGTCAAATGAGGAGAGAACAAATACTATTAATTGATCTTGAACAACCTCTCTTTGTGCAATGTGGAAGGTGCTGCCACAGGGTCAGTATCCCATGGATTGAACAGTTTTTCCCATGTCAAATGAGGAGAGAACAAATACTATTCATTGATCTTGAACAACCTCTCTTTGTGCAATGTGGAAGGTGCTACCACAGGGTCAGTATCCCCTGGATTGAACAGTTTTTCCCATGTCAAATGAGGAGAGAACAAATACTATATGTTGATCTTGAACAACCTCTCTTTGTGCAATGTGGAAGGTGTTGCCACAGGGTCGGTATCCCCTGGATTGAACAGTTTTTCCCATGTCAAATGAGGAGAGAACAAATACTATTCATTGATCTTGAACAACCTCTCTTTGTGCAATGTGGAAGGTGTTGCCACAGGGTCGGTATCCCCTGGATTGAACAGTTTTTCCCATGTGAAATGAGGAGAGAACAAATACTATTCGTTGATTTTGCACAACCTCTCTTTGTGCATTGTGGAAGGTACTGCCACAGGGTTGGTATCCCCTGGATTGAACAGTTTTCCCATGTCAAATGAGGAGAGAACAAATACTATACGTTGATCTTGAACAACCTCTCTTTGTGTCAATGTGGAAGGTGTTGCCACAGGGTCAGGGGTTGGTATCCCCCTGGATTGAACAGTTTTCCCATGTCAAATGAGGAGAGAACAAATACTATACGTTGATCTTGAACAACCTCTCTTTTGTGCAATGTGGAAGGTGTTGCCACAGGGTCGGTATCCCCTGGATTGAACAGTTTTCCCATGTCAAATGAGGAGAGAACAAATACTATTCATTGATCTTGGACAACCTCTCTTTGTGCATTGTGGAAGGTGCTGCCACGGGGTTGGTATCCCTGGATTGAACAGTTTTTCCCATGTCAAATGAGGAGAGAACAAATACTATTCATTGATCTTGAACAACCTCTCTTTGTGCAATGTGGAAGGCTGCCACAGGGGTCAGTATCCCATGGATTGAACAGTTTTTCCCATGTCAAATGAGGAGAGAACAAATACTATTAATTGATCTTGAACAACCTCTCTTTGTGCAATGTGCAAGGTGCTGCCACAGGGTCAGTGTTTCCTGGATTGAACAGTTTTTCCCATGTCAAATGAGGAGAGAACAAATACTATTCGTTGATCTTGAACAACCTCTCTTTGTGCAATGTGGAAGGTGTTGCCACAGGGTCGGTATCCCCTGGATTGAACAGTTTTTTCCATGTCAAATGAGGAGAGAACAAATACTATACGTTGATCTTGAACAACCTCTCTTTGTGCAATGTGGAAGGTGCTGCCACAGAGTCAGTATCTCCTGGATTGAACAGTTTTTCCCATGTCAAATGAGGAGAGAACAAATACTATTCATTGATCTTGAACAATCTCTCTTTGTGCAATGTGGAAGGTGCTGCCACTGGGTCGGTATCCCTGGTTTGAACAGTTTTTCCATGTCAAATGAGGAGAGAACAAATACTATTTGTTGATCTTGGACAACCTCTCTTTGTGCATTGTGGAAGGTACTGCCACAGGGTTGGTATCCCCTGGATTGAACAGTTTTTCCCATGTCAAATGCGGTGAGAACAAAATATTATGATCTTGTTGATCTTGAACAACCTCTCTTTGTGCAATGTGGAAGGTGCTGCCACAGAGTCAGTATCCCTGGATTGAACAGTTTTTCCCATGTCAAATGAGGAGAGAACAAATACTATACGTTGATCTTGAACAACCTCTCTTTGTGCAATGTGGAAGGTACTGCCACAGGTCAGTATCCCTGAATTGAACAGTTTTTCCCATGTCAAATGAGGAGAGAACAAATACTATACGTTGATCTTGCACAATCTCTCTTTGTGCAATGTGGAAGGTGTTGCCACAGGTCGGTATCCCTGGATTGAAAGGGTAGTTTTTCCCATGTCAAATGAGGAGAGAACAAATACTATATGTTGATCTTGAACAACTCTCTTTGTGCAATGTGGAAGGTGCTGCCACAGGGTCAGTATCCCCAGGATTGAAACCTCTCTTTGTTTTCCCATGTCAAAATGAGAAGAGAACAAATACTATTCATTGATCTTGAACAACCTCTCTTTGTGCAATGTGGAAGGTGTTGCCACAGGGTCGGTATCCCCTGGATTGAACAGTTTTCCCATGTCAAATGAGGAGAGAACAAATACTATATGTTGATCTTGCACAATCTCTCAGTTTGTGCAATGTGGAATACTATTCACTGACTGCCACAGGGTCGGTATCCCCTGGATTGAACAGTTTTTCCCATGTCAAATGAGGAGAGAACAAATACTATTCACTGATCTTGAACAATCCCTCTCTTTGTGCAATGTGGAAGGTCTTGAAACAATCTCACAATAATGGAAGGTGCCACAGGGTCGGTATCCCCTGGATTGAACAGTTTTTCCCATGTCAAATGAGGAGAGAACAAATACTATGGAATGTTGATCTTGAACAATCTCTCTTTGTGCAATGTGGAAATGTGCCACAGGGTCAGTATCCCCTGGATTGAACAGTTTTTCCCATGTCAAATGAGGAGAGAACAAATACTATATGTTGATCTTGCTCAATCTCTCTTTGTGCAATGTGGAAGGTCTTGCCACAGGGTCGGTATCCCCTGGATTGAACAGTTTTTCCCATGTCAAATGAGGAAGAGCCAAAACTATTCATTGATCTTGAACAACCTCTCTTTGTGCAATGTGGAAGGTGCTGCCACAGGGTCAGTATCCCATGGATTGAACAGTTTTTTCCCATGTCAAATGAGGAGAGAACAAATACTGAAATTAACTGATCTTGAACAACCTCTCTTTGTGCAATGTGCAAGGTGCTGCCACAGGGTCAGTGTCCCCTGGATTGAACAGTTTTTCCCATGTCAAATGAGGAGAGAACAAATACTATTCGTTGATCTTGAACAATCTCTTTTGTGCAATGTGGAAGGTAGTGGTTCCCCTGCCACAGGGTCGGTATCCCAATGGATTGCCACAACTGGATTTTTTCCCATGTCAAATGAGGAGAGAACAAATACTATTCATTGATCTTGAACAACCTCTCTTTGTGCAATGTGGAAGGTGCTGCCACAGGGTCAGTATCCCCAGGATTGAACAGTTTTTCCCATGTCAAATGAGAAGAGAACAAATACTATTCATTGATCTTGAACAACCTCTCTTTGTGCAATGTGGAAGGTGTTGCCACAGGGTCGGTATCCCCTGGATTGAACAGTTTTTCCCATGTCAAATGAGGAGAGAACAAATACTATATGTTGATCTTGCACAATCTCTCTTTGTGCAATGTGGAAGGTTGATCTTACCACAGGGTCAGAGGTATCCCTGGATTGAACAGTTTTTCCCATGTCAAATGAGGAGAGAACAAATACTATTCACTGATCTTGAACAACCTCTCTTTGTGCAATGTGGAAGGTGTTGCCACAGGGTCGGTATCCCCTGGATTGAACAGTTTTTTCCCATGTCAAATGAGGAGAGAACAAATACTATATGTTGATCTTGCACAATCTCTCTTTGTGCAATGTGGAAGGTGCTGCCACAGGGTCAGTATCCCCTGGATTGAGGAAGAACAAAACAGTTTTTCCCATGTCAAATGAGGGTAGAGAACAAATACTATATGTTGATCTTGCACAATCTCTCTTTGTGCAATGCCACAGGGTGGAAGGTACTGCCATTCAGGGTCGGTATCCCCTGGATTGAACAGTTTTCCCATGTCAAATGAGGATGGGAACAAATACTATTCATTGATCTTGAACAACCTCTCTTTGTGCAATGTGGAAGGTGCTGCCTACATTGGGTCAGTATCCCATGGATTGAACAGTTTTTCCCATGTCAAATGAGGAGAGAACAAATACTATTAATTGATCTTGAACAACCTCTCTTTTGTGCAATGTGGAAGGTGCTCCCACAGGGTCAGTATCCCATGGATTGAAACAGATTTTTTCCCATGTCAAATGAGGAGAGAACAAATACTATTCATTGATCTTGAACAACCTCTCTTTGTGCAATGTGGAAGGTGCTACCACAGGGTCAGTATCCCTGGATTGAACAGTTTTTCCCATGTCAAATGAGGAGAGAACAAATACTATATGTTGATCTTGAACAACCTCTCGGTTTTTGTGCAATGTGGAAGGTGTTGCCACAGGTCAGGGTCAGTATCCCCTGGATTGAACAGTTTTCCCATGTCAAATGAGGAGAGAACAAATACTATTCATTGATCTTGAACAACCTCTCTTTGTGCAATGTGGAAGGTGTTGCCACAGGGTCGGTATCCCTGGATTGAACAGTTTTTCCCATGTGAAAATGTCAAATGAGGGAGAACAAATACTATTCGTTGATTTTGCACAACCTCTCTTTGTGCATTGTGGAAGGTACTGCCACAGGGTTGGTATCCCCTGGATTGAACAGTTTTTCCCATGTCAAATGAGGAGAGAACAAATACTATACGTTGATCTTGAACAACCTCTTTTTGTGCAATGTGGAAGGTGTTGCCACAGGGTTTTTCCCGGTATCCCCTGGATTGAACAGTTTTTCCCATGTCAAATGAGGAGAGAACAAATACTATACGTTGATCTTGAACAACCTCTCTTTGTGCAATGTGGAAGGTGTTGCCACAGGGTCGGTATCCCCTGGATTGAACAGTTTTTCCCATGTCAAATGAGGAGAGAACAAATACTATTCATTGATCTTGGACAACCTCTCTTTGTGCATTGTGGAAGGTACTGCCACAGGGTTGGTATCCCCTGGATTGAACAGTTTTTCCCATGTCAAATGAGGAGAGAACAAATACTATTCATTGATCTTGAACAACCTCTCTTTGTGCAATGTGGAAGGTGCTGCCACAGGGTCAGTATCCCATGGATTGAACAGTTTTTCCCATGTCAAATGAGGAGAGAACAAATACTATTAATTGATCTTGAACAACCTCTCTTTGTGCAATGTGCAGGTATATCCCTGGATTGCTGCCACAGGGTCAGTGTTTCCTGGATTGAACAGTTTTTCCCATGTCAAATGAGGAGAGAACAAATACTATTCGTTGATCTTGAACAACCTCTCTTTGTGCAATGTGGAAGGTGTTGCCACAGGGTCGGTATCCCCTGGATTGAACAGTTTTTTCCATGTCAAATGAGGAGAGAACAAATACTATACGTTGATCTTGAACAACCTCTCTTTTGTGCAATGTGGAAGGTGCTGCCACAGAGTCAGTATCTCCTGGATTGAACAGTTTTTCCCATGTCAAATGAGGAGAGAACAAATACTATTCATTGATCTTGAACAATCTCTCTTGTGCAATGTGGAAGGTGCTGCCACAGGGGGTCGGTATCCCTGGTTTGAACAGTTTTTCCATGTTAAAATGAGGAGAGAACAAATACTATTTGTTGATCTTGGACAACCTCTCTTTGTGCATTGTGGAGAGGTACTGCCACAGGGTTGGTATCCCTGGATTGAAACAGTTTTTCCCATGTCAAATGCGGAGAGAACAAATATTATACGTTGATCTTGAACAACCTCTCTTTGTGCAATGTGGAAGGTGCTGCCACAGAGTCAGTATCCCCTGGATTGAACAGTTTTTCCCATGTCAAATGAGGAGAGAACAAATACTATACGTTGATCTTGAACAACCTCTCTTTGTGCAATGTGGAAGGTACTGCCACAGAGTCAGTATCCCCTGAATTGAACAGTTTTTCCCATGTCAAATGAGGAGAGAACAAATACTATACGTTGATCTTGCACAATCTCTCTTTGTGCAATGTGGAAGGTGTTGCCACAGGGTCGGTATCCCCTGGATTGAACAGTTTTTCCCATGTCAAATGAGGAGAGAACAAATACTATATGTTGATCTTGAACAACCTCTCTTTGTGCAATGTGGAAGGTGCTGCCACAGGGTCAGTATCCCCAGGATTGAACAGTTTTTCCCATGTCAAATGAGAAGAGAACAAATACTATTCATTGATCTTGAACAACCCTCTTTGTGCAATGTGGAAGGTGTTGCCACAGGGGTCGGTATCCCCTGGATTGAACAGTTTTTCCCATGTCAAATGAGGAGAGAACAAATACTATATGTTGATCTTGCACAATCTCTCTTTTGTGCAATGTGGAAGGTACTGCCACAGGGTCGGTATCCCCTGGATTGAACAGTTTTTCCCATATCAAATGAGGAGAGAACAAATACTATTCACTGATCTTGAACAACCTCTCTTTGTGCAATGTGGAAGGTGTTGCCACAGGTCGGTATCCCCTGGATTGAACAGTTTTTCCCATGTCAAATGAGGAGAGAACAAATACTATATGTTGATCTTGCACAATCTCTCTTTGTGCAATGTGGAAGGTGCTGCCACAGGGTCAGTATCCCTGGATTGAACAGTTTTTCCCATGTCAATGAGGAGAGAACAAATACTATATGTTGATCTTGCTCAATCTCTCTTTGTGCAATGTGGAAGGTACTGCCACAGGGTCGGTATCCCTGGATTGAACAGTTTTTTCCCATGTCAAATGAGGAGAGAACAAATACTATTCATTGATCTTGAACAACCTCTCTTTGTGCAATGTGGAAGGTGCTGCCACAGGGTCAGTATCCCATGGATTGAACAGTTTTTCCCATGTCAAATGAGGAGAGAACAAATACTATTAACTGATCTTGAACAACCTCTCTTTGTGCAATGTGCAAGGTGCTGCCACAGGGTCAGTGTCCCCTGGATTGAACAGTTTTTCCCATGTCAAATGAGGAGAGAACAAATACTATTCGTTGATCTTGCACAATCTCTCTTTGTGCAATGTGGAAGGTACTGCCACAGGGTCGGTATCCCCTGGATTGAACGGTTTTTCCCATGTCAAATGAGGAGAGAACAAATACTATTCATTGATCTTGAACAACCTCTCTTTGTGCAATGTGGAAGGTGCTGCCACAGGGTCAGTATCCCAGGATTGAACAGTTTTTCCCATGTCAAATGAGAAGAGAACAAATACTATTCATTGATCTTGAACAACCTCTCTTTGTGCAATGTGGAAGGTGTTGCCACAGGGTCGGTATCCCTGGATTGAACAGTTTTCCCATGTCAAATGAGGAGAGAACAAATACTATATGTTGATCTTGCACATCTCTCTCTTTGTGCAATGTGGAAGGTACTGCCACAGGGTCGGTATCCCTGGATTGAAAACAGTTTTTCCCATGTCAAATGAGGAGAGAACAAATACTATTCACTGATCTTGAACAACCTCTCTTTGTGCAATGTGGAAGGTGGTGCCACAGGGTCGGTATCCCCTGGATTGAACAGTTTTTCCCATGTCAAATGAGGAGAGAACAAATACTATATGTTGATCTTGCACAATCTCTCTTTGTGCAATGTGGAAGGTGCTGCCACAGGGTCAGTATCCCCTGGATTGAACAGTTTTTCCCATGTCAAATGAGGAGAGAACAAATACTATATGTTGATCTTGCACAATCTCTCTTTGTGCAATGTGGAAGGTACTGCCACAGGGTCGGTATCCCCTGGATTGAACAGTTTTTCCCATGTCAAATGAGGAGGGAACAAATACTATTCATTGATCTTGAACAACTCTCTTTGTGCAATGTGGAAGGTGCTGCCACAGGGTCAGTATCCCATGGATTGAACAGTTTTTCCCATGTCAAATGAGGGAGAGAACAAATACTATTCATTGATCTTGAACAACCTCTCTTTGTGCAATGTGGAAGGTGTTGCCACAGGGTCGGTATCCCTGGATTGAACAGTTTTTCCCATGTGAAATGAGGAGAGAACAAATACTATTCGTTGATTTTGCACAACCTCTCTTTGTGCATTGTGGAAGGTACTGCCACAGGGTTGGTATCCCCTGGATTGAACAGTTTTTCCCATGTCAAATGAGGAGAGAACAAATACTATACGTTGATCTTGAACAACCTCTTTTTGTGCAATGTGGAAGGTGTTGCCACAGGGTCGGTATCCCTGGATTGAAACAGTTTTTCCCATGTCAAATGAGGAGAGAACAAATACTATACGTTGATCTTGAACAACCTCTCTTTGTGCAATGTGGAAGGTGTTGCCACAGGGGTTGGTATCCCTGGATTGAACAGTTTTTCCCATGTCAAATGAGGAGAGAACAAATACTATTCATTGATCTTGAACAACCCTCTTTGTGCAATGTGGAAGGTGCTGCCACAGGGTCAGTATCCCATGGATTGAACAGTTTTTCCCATGTCAAATGAGGAGAGAACAAATACATTAATTGATCTTGAACAACCTCTCTTTGTGCAATGTGCAAGGTGCTGCCACAGGTCAGTGTTTCCTGGATTGAACAGTTTTTCCCATGTCAAATGAGGAGAGAACAAATACTATTCGTTGATCTTGAACAACCTCTCTTTGTGCAATGTGGAAGGTGTTGCCACAGGGTCGGTATCCCCTGGATTGAACAGTTTTTTCCATGTCAAATGAGGAGAGAACAAAATACTATCGTTGATCTTGAACAACCCTAGCTTTGTGCAATGTGGAAGGTGCTGCCACAGAGTCAGTATCTCCTGGATTGAAACAGTTTTTCCCATGTCAAATGAGGAGAGAACAAATACTATTCATTGATCTTGAACAATCTCTCTTTGTGCAATGTGGAAGGTGCTGCCACTGGGTCGGTATCCCTGGTTTGAACAGTTTTTCCATGTTAAATGAGGAGAGAACAAATACTATTTGTTGATCTTGGACAACCTCTCTTTGTGCATTGTGGAAGGTACTGCCACAGGGTTGGTATCCCCTGGATTGAACAGTTTTTCCCATGTCAAATGCGGAGAGAACAAATATTATACGTTGATCTTGAACAACCTCTCTTTGTGCAATGTGGAAGGTGCTGCCACAGAGTCAGTATCCCCTGGATTGAACAGTTTTTCCCATGTCAAATGAGGAGAGAACAAATACTATACGTTGATCTTGAACAACCTCTCTTTGTGCAATGTGGAAGGTACTGCCACAGAGTCAGTATCCCCTGAATTGAACAGTTTTTCCCATGTCAAATGAGGAGAGAACAAATACTATACGTTGATCTTGAACAACCTCTCTTTGTGCAATGTGGAAGGTGCTGCCACAGGGTCGGTATCTCCTGGATTGAACAGTTTTTCCCATGTCAAATGAGAAGAGAAAAGATACTATTCATTGATGTCAATTAAGAAGTTCTATCTAAGCTAATGTAGCAGAGTGATGCTACAACTTGTAATGCTAATTATTATGGTTGAATACTTTCAAAATAAACTAATTCAACACATGGAGGATTTTATATATATTTAATTAAAATACATAGCTCACAAAAGTAAAAAAAGAACAAATTATATTTATTAGTATGCAGATGTTTACATAAAAAAGGAAAGAAAACATTTATGTAATTGTGTACATGTGTATGTGTTGTGTGTGGCCACATAGTTTGGTGAAATTCAGAAATCTCTTCATGGAGGAAGACTGGACAGTTTCTTGTACATAGCACATCCTATATTGGTGAGAGAGCAAGAGGGTTTATGTCCTTTTCTTTTATAGACCTGATTACAACACCACCTAGTAGCCTTAAGCAAAGTCAATTGAAAGACAGGGTGGAGTAATCCATCCCACACCCACTTCATACCATTGATCTTGGGAAATCTACTTTTGTCTCTATTCTGTTACATTGCCAAATAACTTAGCAATGCCTCATCATCAGAATGCCAAAACAGTTAATTGAAAAAAAACCATTAGTAACTAAGTACTTAGGTAAAATAAGTACTTAGGTAAAGCACTGTTCCATCACTATTATAAAAATTTATGTGGAAAAAAATATGTCCCTTTTCTCCTTACCATTACCTATAAGGGATGATATTATTAACTAATGAGGTGTTCAGATGTCACTTTTTTGATAAACCTTGATTCTGAACCTGATTATGGCAATGCTATCTGGCTCAGAAAGGTATGTTCTGAATAAAAAGGATTGGATTATTTTCTACCAATCAGAAGAATGGAGTTTAAAACCTGTGATAATTTGAAGAGATAGCTTTGTGAGCCTGCTAACTAAAATATAAGGGAGACCAGCTAAAATCATTATTTGTTCATGCCACATCAGAGTGAATATTCAGATAGATGATGTCAAGCAGATCAATTAGAATTTTGAGCATCCAAGTGAAGAGAACATTAGACTCCAAGATATGACATGGCCAACCAATGACTCTGTAGGTAACCTACAAAACTTAATACAAACAATTTTGGACATGTTAAACAAACCTGACAATTGTCTTGATGATACAAAAGAACTCACTCACTGTTACCTTAATTTTGCAAGGCTACCATCATCAACAAGTTTACCACAACAGCTTTTATTCAACAAAAGACAGTTCTACTACTATGTTTACCTATTGAATCCAGACAAGTCAGAACATTAACAAAACCTGATAAACTTTACTTATATCCCACTACCAAAGACATTATTTTAAAATTTATGTAATGTTGGATATTGATTGAGGCAAGACCTTTGACCTTACTTCTACTGTGTGTGAGTGGAAATCGGAACTGGTGATAGCATAAACAGGAAATGCTTAAAATAAACAGGATGCATGGGTGTCTTGAGCCTAGAATAAACAGTGTTCACAGGTGTCCTGAGCAGAAGGAAATGCATGCTTGTATGGGTGCATGCCAGAAAAGACATGGTCACACAAAGCTATGTAGGTGACATAGCAGAAGAAGGCGTAGCCACGTGAAGTTGCATAGGTGTCCAAATGTTATTTAACCTGTTCAATTCTTGATCTGGACAGAAAGGATGGTTAGAGGTTCACCAAAGATTTGTCTCCATCAATTCCTGTGTAGGTAATCTTGATCCTATATCCTACATTTCATGCTCTGGTGTAAACTGGACCCATGCACACCTTTCAGGCTCTGGTGGAGACTGGACCCATGCCCACTTTTCAGGCTGTAGCGTAGACCAGACCCATGCCCACTTTTCAGGCTCTGGTGTAGACCAGACCCATGCCCATCTTTCAGGTTCTGGTGTAGACCTGACACATATCCACTTCTCAGACTCTAGCATAAACTGAGCCCATTTCAACTTTTTGTCTTTTGTGTCAACCAGACATATGTCTATCTATCAATTCATTGTGATTTTTATCCTATAAGACTTCTGTTTAACATTAAATAACCCATACTGTTCATATGTTGTTAAATTAACCTAAGTTATTTGTTTTGTGTTAAATTTTCTCTTTGCATGAGTTTGTAGAGAAGCTACAAGACAGCAGTTGATGGGAAAACACTTAATTTCCTCCTAAATATTGAGGCTGAGGCTAATTCTACTTTCCCAGCTTACAAGCACATAATGCCATTTCTTTTTAGGACATAGATGAATTCTGCCCATTTAAATCTGGAGTCCTAAAAATGGCTTCTTCAGGTCGGGAATATCTTCAAATTATATGTAAGACCTTTCCCTTTGTTTCTCCTTATACTTTGCTTTGCTATATAGACGTGTGATATATAGTTCAAATGTAGGACGTGTATATGTGGATATATCTAATTTTGTGTATGACGTAGTATTATAAGTGTTATGAGACCTTACCCATAATAACATAATGGACTATTCCATACGTAATAAATACTGCACCTCAAGAGGAAGCAGAGAGTTCCGTCTGAAGTCTAGAGTTCAGTTTGAAGTCTGGAGTGAAGTCCGTCAGGAGTCTGTCAGTCAGTCAGTCAGTCAGAGCGAGCGAGTCAGTCAAGTCAGAGGCAGTCCAAAACAGAGTCGCATTCAGACAATTACTACTAAACCTGATTGTTTGTACTAACCCTTTCTACTTCTCTGTATATACTCCTGTTTGTAATATATCTGTGTTATTCCATATCCATGTTCGAGTTCTTCTTTATTGGTTCTACCTTGTACCATCACCATGGTACAAGGAACCGGACCATAACAAAAGTGAAAAGTGATACACACATACATGTGTGAAAGTTCAATCACTAAGTGGAAAGATATCCCCATGCTAGGAATAAGTCCCATGTTGTTGATACTTCGACCACATGCTAGAAAAAGAAGAGATTGCCTTGTTTTTATAGCTATTTAACAGTGCCACCTGCCAGCGTCTTGGTAAATCTGACTGTTATGGGATTTTACCCATAATAACATAATGGACTATTCCATACGTAATAAATACTGCACCTCAAGAGGAAGCAGGGAGTTCAGTCTGAAGTCAAGTCCATCGGTAGTCTGTCAGTCAGAGCGAGTGAGTGAGTCAGTCAGTCAAGTCATTGGCAGTCCGAAACAGAGACACGTTCAGACAATTACTGCTAAACCTGATTGTTCGTACTAACACTTTTTACTTCTCTGCATATATTCCTGTTTGTAATATATCTGTGTTATTCCATATCCGTATTCGAGTTCTTTATTGGTTCTACCTTGGACTATCACCATGGTACAAGGAACCGGACCATAACAATAAGTATTATCTCCAAGAATTAAAGCATGTTTGTTATCCTATTTCCCTTTCAGCCATTCCATTCCCTCCTGTCTATGAAATATTGGTGTCGTTATATCACAGATATAACAATGATGGGAAAAACGTAAATAGGAGAATAAATCTTTTTTGCAAGTACTCTCATAACAGGTAGGTCAGGTTTTCTTGGTCACCATCTTAAAAAAAATGAATAACTGTAGAAAAGAAATTACTCATGTAAGTAGCCAGCTGCACAAACTAAATAAGAACTTTTTTGTTCTTGTTTCAAACAGACTATTAATATTATTGTAGTGAAGAGGTTGTAAACTTCTCATTTTTTCTGGCTTGTAAACAATTACTGCAATCTGTTGCCTCTCACTCTATTCACCGCAACAAGTGTAGCCGGTTCGATACAGCAGTAACTATTCCTCATTCACAGACAAAATTTACATGTGAAAAGATAATCTTGCAAGAGAGTATTTGACTCCAGGATGTATCTTTTTGAAATGTGTAACCTGCAAAGCCACTATTTATTTTCTTTTTTTGGACAGTTTACATGCAAGGCATGTTTGAATCTGTGTTCACTCTGGGGGTAAGTCATTTTCTTCTAGGGTTGTGAAAAAAATGCATGCAACCCTTGCTCTCTGTAGTAGTTCACTACAGTTATCCACTCTTCACCTATTTAAATTGGATGCCACTATAGGAGGTGAAAGGTCAGATAAAATTAGGAAAGATTCTTTCAGACTGAATAATGTTACAACAAATTTATATGAATAAAAAGATTATGCCAAACTTTTGCTCTAACTTAATACCTGAAAGTTGGCATAAGGTCATAGACAGCAAGGGGATACAATATAGTAAACAAATAATGATGCTATGAATTTGTGGCATATGTGTTCACATTGAAATGTTGCCAGGTGGTAGGATAATTATTTTATCAGAAATTTTATGAAAAATAGGTTATCTCCCCTTGGTTGATAAGTCACCTGCCGCCACGGTCCTGATAGATGAGTCTATTTATCTGATAATAATGGGTGAGACCCAAATTTAGGCGTCAAAGGGATTTTGAGTGCCAAAGGCTTCAAGACCAGCAAACTGAATGGATGTGTTTTAGCCTCCTCCAATGAACAAGCAATGCTGGCCATGAGCAACCTGAATAATACATTGACAAGCAGCCATTGGATGAAAAATATGATCAGTATCAGATAAGTGTTTCAATCAATTTCAAACAGATACATTTATTTGAACTTCATCCCTGATGCCATGACCTTAACTGCTAAAAGAATGTCATCATTTCGCTCTTCTCATTCTGGTTGTATAATGTATTACTTATATAAAGTATACCTTTTAAACTTTTCAATTGTCTCGTCTTTTGTTCTTCTGTCACAACTTAAATGGGGTGTCGCTAATTTTTCCACAATTTTGTTTTTTTGTTTTGTTTTAGAGCATATCAACCTCAATGGGTTATTTAATGCCAACAAGATTTTTATTGCTGGTAATATTTTTTTTTTTTTTCAAAAATGTATTGCTGGTAAAAAATTTTTACAAAGTATTTCTGGTATTAAAACCTATTTTTACACTTTCATAGTGATTTAACCCCAAAAGTATAGTTGGTAATATTTTTTTCAAATATGTATTGCTGTAATATATATTTTTTCCAAAAATGTATTGCTGGTAATAATGTATTGCTGATGATAATTTTTTCTTCAAAAATGTATTGCTGGTAATATCTTTTTAACAAAGTATTTCTGGTATTAAAACCTATTTTTTTTCACTTTCATCTTTGACCTCAGTTTAGGGTTAAATATTTACCCATAGCTGAGACCCTAACAGGTGCTACTACCCCTGGGTCAGAGTGGCCCTGGGAACACCAGCAATTAAGGGGTGGTTCCATGCTCCTCAAAACCTCTTGATCAGAGGCCTTGCTGTTGAATGTAGTTTATCGTCTTACTCAGGAGGGTTCACAATTTTGGGAATAAAAGGAACTGACTCAAGAGTTAAAAAAGTTAATAAAACGAACTGACTCAAGAGATAAATAATATGTTTTTAATTATTTTTTTTAGAGGAATAAGACTTTTGGTATTCAGCATAGCAAAAAGTTTGTTAATAAGGTGGATATTGATAGTAATCTGGAGAAATATAAGTTTTGGTAGTTTGAAGACTATGATAGGGATAGTAGTAATCTCAGAAATTAGGTCAATGTCAGTCTACTGTGTTTTTCTTTCAGCACTGAACAGAGTGGAAAATTCAGTAGCAGGTGATCTCTTAAATGCTTCTTCATGCATCACTGGTTTCGATGTGGTAGCATTCTTTTGTTCTGTCTTCCCCATGTCTTTTAACCCAGAGACATCAGGTTTTTATCCTTTTGATCAGGCTTGAGAATTTGGCATGCACATGGTTTTGGCAAACTCAAAAGTCTCTTTTGTCAATTTTGTTGTTTGACCAAATTATTTTATTTTTCAGCATTCCTTTCTTTTTCATTTTGTTTTGATTACAGAAATTATGTGTGGTATTTTTCAGTCACAAATAAATAAGCTCTACTCCTGAAAGCTTCTGGTGTTTTGGGCCAGGTTCAGTCTTTTCTTCAACTTCCTCTTTTTATCTGAGGTTGCCTTCTCATTTGTCGAGAGAGAAGTATATAGAGAGAAGGAAAGAGGGGAAAGAAAAAAAGAAAGAGTTAAGTGTTTTAAAGGAAAGTGCAAATGTCTTATTTTAATTTGAATTCTTTTTATTTATATATTTTTTTATCGGAACTCGCAACAAATTTATATGGTGTGTCTGTAGATATGCAACTCTCCAAGAAATGATAATTTTCTTCATTTTTTTTTTTATCAATCTAGAATAAGCGTTCCATAAATATCAACTTTATTTTTAAATCTTCTAACTTTTAAGAGGAGTTTCAGTTTGCTATATAAATGAATTATAAGTTAATCCCTCTTTGCAAAAAAAGAAAAAGTTCTTCCACATGATAAAGCATATACTTGCAATATTACAAATAACTTCAAGTTAAAGAAAAAGTTAATATTTAGGTTAATTTGCAGTGTAACACCCACACTCAGTTCGCATTTAAAATTTCCAGAAAACTTACATTTATGTGTAATTTTACATACTCCATTCGAATCTGGCTTGATAAATTTGATAAAATATACCATTTTGGAGTTATTGACAGTGAAATTTGGAATTCAATCGTGTTGTTGGCGGCAGCAATTACACGCCTTGTTTGCATACACATTCACTGCGGAAAGCTAAACACTGACGACTACAGAAACTTAAGCTCGGAACTGATCTTTCTTGTCTAAATTTGCCTCAATTACTTTGCATGAGAACTATTTACGTACACACGCTCAGTTTGCGCAATGATACCTACACTGATAGCTATTCTGCAGCAAATGTATACAAACAACGACAGTAAAGGCTGCCCTCGACGCGAATGAATCCGAACTTTCACTGTAACTTGGCTAACAGTCTAACTCTCTGTCTTTGGGCGGAGAGGAACCCGGACGAGGCTCTGCCGAAGGGCAGAGTCTCGTTCGGGGTGGTTGACTGCCCCTGAACCCATTTATGTGGGTTCAAAGAGGGAATATTTTTGTCTGAGCCTACAGGCTCGGAGATCCCACATTAAACCTGGCCTTGTGCAACATGTCACCCTCGTGGGGGGGGGGTAGCTAAATATCACTTTCACTGTCGATAACTCCAAAACGGTAGATTTTATCAAATTTATCAAGCCAGATTCAAATGGAGCATGTACAATTACACATATATGTAAGTTTTTTGGAAATTTTAGATGCAAACTGCGTGCGGGTGTTACACTGCAAATTAACCATTTAGAATTAATAATGACTTTTTTAATTTTCAATCTGACATTTTTATTCTTTCAAACTTCAAGTAATAAAAAGTTAAAGCATATTCTTATTTCACTTTTTCCTACATTGCTTCCATACAAAATTTCAAATAATTTCAAAACAGCCGCGAAATATGAATTTAAAAATATTTTCATTTATCTTTTCCTTTTATTATAATTATTTCACTTCCATGTTTTTAATGAGATTTATTTGACTTGCGTAGGGGAGACAACCAGGTATGAATTCTGAATAATTTATTTGGATGCACTTCGAAATTAATATTCATTATCAGGGAGCAGTTGCTTCCTTTAGAGTTGCAAATCAAAGGGAAGCAACTGCTTCTTTAATCAAATATCTACAATGCAAACATTTCCATACATAACCACTGGTTGCCTCACCTTTGTACTAGACTGCGATAAACTTAAGTTTTGTTCTGGTAAAATCCATAATACTTAAAACTTAAGACTTAAGACTTAAGACTTTTTTTCTCGAGAGAAAAATAAACTAGTGTCTCTATAGATAGAACCATTTTAAACGTTTATAAAAGCTACAGTGAAAACTTAAAAAGAGTTATTCCCCTTAGTTCACAAGTTAAGCTTTTAGTTTGTCTCGTTCCGATTTTAGTTAATGCTCCCTTTTAAAGATTTGATTACTATTTACGCTTTTATTAGTAGTTTTGATTTCTTTTCTTTTGTAAGGGATTTGTTATTCAATTTTCTGTTTCATAACTTTATTCTAAAACCTAATTTAATTTTGCACTATATATTAATTTGATGCAATTGTTTCAGTTTACAACAGCATTGTATTGCTTAGACAAATTTGTTTTTAATTCATATCAATTTATAGCTTCATTATAGGACAGCTCTTGTAGAGTTCCGCTGGAAGATCGTCCTCGCCAGCAGCTTTGTTATTCTTTAGTCTTTTGATGACATCACATATCTCTTCTTCCATTGGAGAATTGCAGTTAGCATCATTAGGGTTTGTTACTGCCTCCAACGCATCCTGCGTGTGCACCTCTCCGATTGGATCTCCAACTCGTCCATCTGCAACATTCTGGGCCTAGAAGTAACTGCTTAAACGCACCCACTGGTTGGAGGAAGCGCCGAGGTGGTCAACTCAAGACGTGGCTCCCGACGGTCAAAGCAGATATGGAACTCATGTCCGGTCCTCGCGTTTTCAGGGTCCTACGCTGGAATCGAGAATGGCTCGATCATGCCGTCGATCGACGGGCGGTGGATGGCCTTGATGCGCGATGCGGTTAATTTAAAATTGGAGCCGGCTCAATTCACCCCGGGTGAATGCCATTACAAGAAGAGAGATAGCTTCATTATTCAGTTACAAAAATATTTTCCCTGCCTTTCTATGATTTTCCACCGTTATTATGTTGATGCAAAATTTTTTTGAATTATTTTGATAAAATCTGTTATTTCTATCAATTTGTAGTGTCGCAGTTAGTTTGTTTGAATATGTTTTTGATTAGAAAGATATTTTTAGTTTGGCTGCATTGCATTGCAATATTTTTTTTACGGTGAAGCTCAAATATTTAACAATGTGGTAAGTGAATTTTTAAAAGATATTTTATTGTCATATCACTCGCTATGAGCTTACTCAATCATTAATTGAAGAATTAAGATTCATCAGAAATTTTAAATAGGAAAACTGAATTTTCACAGGTTAAAACTAGTGGCTAGTTACTAGTCAATATTAATAATTTAAACAGTTGATTATCTCGTATATCTTGTGCCAAATATTAATTTCAAAGACATGCCTCGAAAGTGGAAAGAGTACATTTTAGTCCCCCTACAAGGAAGAATTCTAGTAACCTGTTCTTGATGTGTTAGTTTTGATGCAACAATATGAGATCCATTTACGATTCTGTGAATAAATGTATGGAATCCTCCACATTTGCCTGTCACCCGCTATGGGAAGATGCACTCTTCCCCAAATAAACCTTTAACCAATCATCACTTTACTTTTCCAAACTCAATCCCCCATTGGTTAAAAGAACACTAATTTGTAGCAAAGTCGAGACAAACCTTTTTTCTCGCGCAGGTCTCTAGAGCCTATTTGGAAACTCGAAAATCTATAAAAGGATTCGCTCGACTTAATTCAAGCCAGTCAGACAATGAGTTTCGAGAAATACCAGCAGACCCCATGCGTGCTAACACACTGACTCAATAACCACTACCAGCCTCTCAACAACTCAGCACAATCCGCACAACTATTGCCGCGTGAAGAAACTTAACTTACAATTTACTAAAAAGTGACATTATCGCTACAAAGCAATAATTGTACATTCTATCAACTTTAACCTGTCAGTTAAAGGTGAACAACTCTTCATAACTTAAATCAACACTAGCAGTTGTCAAACACATACACACTATCACCTGAACTAACACAATTGATAATTTTCCGTGCAGATATCAAACTATTTTAATTTCACAAACTTAAACTATCAACCTTTACTCACTAAATTTCTTATCAACCTTTACTCACTAAATTTCTGCATGGACAAATTTTTGTAACCTTATTTCACTTGCCACATTTAACAAGCAATTTATAACTGTGTATGTCATATATGTATATAAATTCATGTTATTGTTGAAATCTCTAATGACATTGTTTTCAGTAATTTCTTGAAGTTGAATTGTCTATTTATTTTTTGTTTGATTTGTTGTGGATAAATGCATTACGAACACGCACATTCTTGGCCTTCATAAAAAATCCCCTTCTGATACATCTTCTTACTCAGCATAGATTCCACAACAAATGAAAATTACCATGAGAAAATATAAATGGAATTTGATTATTTAACCATCGAATTATTCAATTTGTTTACTTAAAAATTGTTTTAAAATATTTCAGTATTCAATCTTTATTTTCAGCTTTGAAAATCGGGTAAAAACCTGATTATGTGAAGTCAGGGATTAAAGAATATAGAATACAAACAAACAAGGGGTCTATCATGTACATAATGTAGGCTTTCCATCTCTGAATAGATGTTAAATACCTGATGTAACAATTGGAAAATATAATGAGAGTATAAATAGAATAGCGATAGAAAAGGAGGACAGATTTAAAATGTGTCGACAAGCGACTGTGATGAGTGATCATATATTTACGAAACATCAGTATGAAGACTCAAAGTAAATATGAATTATCTCCCTTAGATTTGCTTTTGCAATCAAATGCAAAATATCATCACGACCAAAAAAATAAATAAATAAATAAATAAAAATAAAAAAAATTAACATCTAAAAAATAAAAACTCAACATTTACCTTAATTTTACCTTTGTCAGCAAAAAAAGACAACTGAAAATGGAAGTTACTAATTGGAAGTGTAGAAGTTTAACTCTCTGAGTAGTGTCATTACATATGAAGGAAAATGTAACAGAGAGACCAGAAGACATATTGGAATAGTAAAAGATGACTTCGAAAAGTTAAGTAAAGTATTAAGAAACAGAGAAATTTCATTAGAAATAAAGAAAAGAATACTGAACTGTTATGTAATATCAAACCACCTATATAGCAGTAAATGTTGGATAATTTCCTTACATCTGAAGAAGAGACATGAGGCAGCAGAGATGTGGTTCGACAGAAGAAATTTCTGGGACACATGATGAGCAAAGGGGGATTTGGTGAATTTAACATTACTAAGAACATATTGAAAGCAAGGGGGACAAAAGGAAAACACATTTAACATGCCTAACGAGTTTATGTAAATGGATGGCAGAATGAAAACTGTGACAAACGGTGCGTAGAATTACAAAGGATAGAAAGCTGTGGAGAGTCATAACCAATCACGTCCTGAAGGGAAAGAACAAAAAAGAAAAAATTGTCACTAACTAATTTACATTTAGTGTCTTTGTAATGGATCCAAGTTTGTTTGTTTTTACATACCGAGTTACCTCCCTTAGATCTAGCGCCTTTAATAGGGAAGGAAGGAAAGTCATCAATGAGATGGACAAGAAGGCAAAATATCATTTTTACCGAAGATAAACAGTTATATATATATATATATATATATATATATATATATATATATATATATTAGTTGTGCGAGTATGTGTACATGTGTGGGGGTATGTGCAGTTGTATATGATGGTGCACAACTTCACATAGTGGTATGTATGAATGTGTGTCACTGTACACAGGTATATTAAAAAAAAAAGCCTCTATAATATGTATATATGTATATGCATGCATGCATATACAAGTATGAAAAAAAAAAGGACTCTACACATGTATGTGTAGGCATATGTAAGAGTGGATGTATGTGCTGTGCGTGTATGTATATACGTATACAAAAAATAATAAAAAGTCCCCGATTTAAAATTCTACAATACCAAACGACTCTAATACAGATATAAACAAATCAAACAAGAGCAGAGGCAGACTCTCTTCAAGTCTCAAGTCAAGAGGTGATAAGGTAAGATAATTAATTATTCTCAGAGATCCCAAGACATTTTCCTCACATATAGTTTTGTCTTTCTTTTAGTCAAACTGATGTAGTCAAAGAGAGCATACACTTTCTCCAGCAAAACAGATTGTGTCGATCTATTATGCACACGCATACATACATACAAAAATACAAATCACATACAATGCCAAGCATTCATTGGTTAATTAATCACCACTACATTATTATAGACAATTTACAAATCACAGCAATGCAACAATTTTGTAATCACTATTTTCATGTAGTCAGTTTTGTGCACTTTTGGGAGAAATGAATCAGAGAAGCTTTTTTAAGACCCCCCAAAGCTTGCTCGCTGATTGGTCAATGCAAACCAATCAGATCGTCTGCATGTGAATAATAACTTTTCCCGTGCAGCGATCTGGAGCCTATAGTCACCTATTTAAGCAAGAATTTTTCTTAGCTAATTAGTAAGAATTCAGCTGCCAAACAAATCCACGACAGTTGAAACCATGCGCCAACCTTCTCACTCACACCACCACTCACATGCTGAACATATAATCTTTTCTTACACAGCAAAATCTTTTGAGAAGTCATTATAAGAGACTCTCATAAACATTCTTCCAGTGAACTTTGAAATACAAATAACAGTTAAAGAGAGACAACTCTTGTTTTATTCAATCTTTTTCTTACTTAAATGCATGCTTTCCTTTACATCGTTGTTTGATATTGTTCATCTTGTTTAATACATATTTTATGTGTAACAATGTCTTTTGTTTATCCTTTTCTGCGTCAGCCCTGTTTCCAAATCTAAAGTTAAATCAATGTGGTGAAGTCTGCCACATCTTTGAGAAAAAAAAAATTTTCCACTTTGTTTCATCATTGTCAGTTATATATATATATACAAGGTAATTCACCTTCTTTGCATATTACTTTAATATACAAAAATAATGCCAAATGTTTGGAGCAACCTACAAAAAATAAAAATGAGCATGACTACCAATTCTGCTTTAGTAAGCAAAAGTGATCACTAAGCAAGGTGCTAAAGCGACTAAGACTAAGGTGGTTACTGAGAGTAAAAGAAACTGGGAAAATGTTACTGAAATAGGACAATAAAAAGTTCAGGATTCAAGGTGACAAAAAATGACAATTGATATTGAATTTGAATTTTTGAAAATCATAGTTGATAAGAAAGCAAAAAGCCAGAAAAGAGCTCCAGGAGTGAAAAGTGCAAGTGAAGAAACTATTATCATTGAACTTACTATTATATCTAACAATTTCAACAGTAATATGATGAGACCTAGTACTATGCTTAAATTTGTGAAATTGAAGTACCAAAGAGGAAAACTCGTCAGAACAATTGCCATGAAAATATTTATAGAAAAAGTACAGAGAAGCTACATTATGGTAGTGGAAAAGGGACTGAAGCTGAGATACCAGGTCATCTCATGAGTCAGGAGTTGAATAACCAAAATCAGTTATTTTACACATAGGCTCCAAGTGGCACTTCCAGTAGCATTGAAAATATAAATTATTAATTGACCACTGACAGTGTTTCCCCTCACATTTTTGAGGGATTTTTTTGTGAGCCAGCACCTGCTTAAGGAAAGCTATAAATACAAACCACAAGGCAAAGAAGAGGCAGTTGGCAAATGGATTCTGTGTTGTCAACTCAACTGATTTACTAATCCACTGAAACATTTCCCGCTTCTCTTATGGAGCATGTACAATGAGCTTTTAAGTGGTTTTATTAAACACATCTCAACACGTATCTTTGTACCTTTCCATCATCATGGACTTTTTTAGACATACCTAAATGTGTACATGTCAAGGGTCTTATTATATTCACTGCATGATGTATAAAATATCCAAATTAATTGTTATCTGTTGATAACCAGATTATCTTCTTTTTCAATTTCAATCCACTTGTTTAAATGTTTTGCTTTATCATTGTACATTGAGTTAAGATTGCTTTATTCTAGACAGCACCAGAACTAATTAGTATTCACTGCCACTATCTTATATGAGTTCGTCTCAACAACCAAACACTTTTTGCACCCCCATAAATCAACTAGTCTCATAAATGCTCCTGAGAAAACCAGCTCCCACAACAGGACCAATAGCATTGTAAATTCTTTTCTGGATTTTCTCAAGAATCTCTAAATATACAGCAGAAGAGCACAACTAGATATGGTAGAAATATTGGATGAATAAATAACTATATTTGTCTATATTTCTGAGATGAGGTATTATTTACATTATTCAGACTATTGTCCTCATATATGTCACCATATTTATTACAACGTTTTGGCCGTTGTACACTCCCAGCTTCTTCAGGTGGTTGGAATGTTGAACTGAACCCTTTTTTTCGCTCACTGGGATAGACTGTTTTAGTTCCACGTGCCATGTTTAATGGATGTCAGTTATCTCCTGTTAATTTCCCTCTGAAAGTTCTCCACTGCCTTAACCGGGTATTGAACTCACACTCTTTGGGTCCTGTCACTGGATCTAACCAACGCCTTTATCCACTGTGCCATATGGGTTCAGTTCAATATTCCAACCACCTGAAGAAGGCCAGAGCGTACAATGGCCGAAACGTTGTAATAAATATGGCGACAAAGATGAGAAGAATAGTCTGAATAGTGTAAATAAATGAATGGTAGACTTATAAATGTGTAAGATATATTCCGGCAAGAAAAATAATAATAATAGTAACATAACTTCCTGATAAATATTTCAATATTTCTTTCCAATCTCTTTGATTCCTCCATTCAGCTAATGTTGATAAAATAACCCTTTAATAATAAAACATCAAGCATCTTCTCTGAACAGATTACAATTTATTTATGTCTTTATGGGATAAACTCCAAAGAGAAGTAGAGTCTTCTAATAAACTACATACAATTTCTGTGTACAAATCATAGATTTTGTGTAAGATCTCTTTTATCAGATCAATACATTGGTTTGATTTCCTGCAAACTTCACTAATATATTTGAAGAGTAAGAGGCTGTATTCAACAAATTCCAAGACCTTTTGGGATTTTCCAATTCACATGCAGCTCCATTTAAGGTAGAAAAAGCTGTGGTTTTAATCTCTGGGAAAGTTGTAGACCATTTCCCTGTGTGTGGATTGTTCTGCATCGTATCATGATTACTAAAACACAAGTCTGCTACATTTACAAAAGGTTGAGACAACAAAATAAAAGACAGTCCACTTTAAAAACATAATATCAAAAAGAATATAACAAAATAACACTATCCAAAATATATTCGTATATTGGAGGGTGGAGAAATTGATATGTGGGTTGACAAAAGTTCCTTGGCAATTGGAGTCAAATGGGTTTGTAATTGTATGCCACCTGTGTCCAGTGAACGATGCACAGAACATTAATGTAGCAAAACTGGATGTGATGTTGAAAAGCCAGCTAGCCTTGTGCTTCAATAGCAAGTTGCTTTGGATAACTGACAAAGGCATTTCTGTCTGAATTTATGGGAAGAGTTATTATTTACATGTGGATTATCAGCTCCAATGTTATAATCAATGTTTCAGCCATTATTCTCTTCATCAGGTTTTGCTGATTCAGATAACCTTCAGGAAATTTCAAACTAATACCTTTATTTCATCTACAGAGAAAGATTTGTTCTCATTTTGCTGTGCACATGTGAAATATATATATATATATATATATATATGAGTGCTCTATGTTTAATTTCAATAAACAGAGCAAATTTTCTTTACAATTGGAATTACGATATCTTTAGTAAATGACCTAAAGGTATCGTAATTCCAAATGTAAAGGAAAGTGTGTGTGTGTGTGTGTGTGTGTGTATATATATATATATATATATATATACACACACACACACACACACACAGCAGGTGTAGCAACAGAATTGTTCAATTGCCAGCTTTAAGCTGTTGTATTTTAGGAATAATTAAAGATATAAAAACCTCGGAAAATTCCAGTAAGATAACACTATTGGACTGTACATTAAGCAATAAAAAAATGTATAATTACTCTCCTAGCTTAACAAAAGAATCATGATGAAATCGATTAGAAACAAAAATGACATGTTCATCATTAATTAATCATATCTAAGGATTGGAACGTATTGAAATAAAGTTCAAATATAAAATGAAAATTTCAAGATCATTTTCCAACTTACTCAAGATGATCTTTGCTCTCTAACTTCGTATCCTGGAGTAACAAGGTGCTTCACACATTTTCATGTATGATTTCATTTTTCAGTCTTTTTCACTGATCTTTGAACTGTCATAGCTGAAACTCCTCTTTCATGTGCCAAATGTTTATGGACTGAATTGGATCTTTTCTAGTCGATCTCTTTAGCTCTAATTTGAAATGATGATCCCTCTTTCTGTTCCCTCTTTTTTTTTTTTAAACTTATTCACCATTCTCTTGATGGTTCTTGAATGGTCTTTGAAGATGGAAGCCAGAGTATGAATGTTAGTACCATTACTGAAGGCCTGGATGATCTTTTTCCTCTCACCATTGCTCAGTTGAGAAGACAATGGTACTGACACAAAACTATTTTAACCTGTTCTCTTTTGAACTGAATAATTCAAAGTGATTCTTACAACAAATGATGTCAAAAGGCTAAAAAGAAACTCAGTTTAGTGTCTTGTTTTTAGATATTAAACATTTTGTGGGATCAACAATTTTATATATATATATATATATAT
Organism: Acanthosepion pharaonis; assembly: GCA_903632075.3. NCBI lineage: Eukaryota > Metazoa > Mollusca > Cephalopoda > Sepiida > Sepiidae > Acanthosepion > Acanthosepion pharaonis. The sequence continues at coordinate 1,864,623 of CAHIKZ030005381.1, forward strand.
ATATATAAAATATGGAAAAAAAAATCCGAATATGCAAGTAAAACAGCATACTTGCATATTCAGATTTTTGTTTTTTCATATTTTTTTCATACTGTCAGATCTATATATATATATATATATATATATATATATATATATATATATATATATAAAAAAGATGTCCATAAAGTTCGTGTGCACTTTAAAAAATTTATAACTTTATTTGTATTTGCGATAGAAATAATCTGTAAAAAATGTTATAAAGTTTAATGTACCTAGTTTTAAGTATAGCTGAAATAACTAATGTGATTTCAGGCATTACTGTTAATCAGTTGGCAAATGTTTTCCATGAACTGCAAAATCGTATTACCCTTTGTATTGCTAATGATGGAGGACATGTGGAAACTTAAATAAAATTTCAATAAAACCTTAAAAAATATAGATTTACTTCTTTCTAATCTTTTTTACCAATTATTTCTATCACAAATACAAATAAAGTTATAAATTTTTTAAAGTGCACACGAACTTTATGGACACCTATATACACATACACACAGATATATACATTTTTAAGTAAAGAACAAAAATTTATATAAATTAATAAAATCATGTGTCTACTTGTTCTTAATTCAAAGATAAATAATTATGAACCGCATGTGATAGCAGAAAAAAAGAATTAAACAGTTAAAAATTTTTTTAAATATGCAGAGATCAATGATGCCAACACATTTTCAAAATTAACATTTATAAATATCAGTTAAGTGACTTAGCCTGAAGCCAATAACTTTGTAAATGTCAGTTATCGATTTTATACTGTATCAATATTATAAACATGATCCTCTAACAAATCTATATTTTGTAATTCTGAATGCATTTGCACTTTTTTTTAAAAAGAAAATATAGGAGTGGACCAGTCTATTTTAGTAGTGCTGATATCATTAAAAGCAATCAAAATGCCAAAAATGATAGCTAGTGTTGGTTATCAATAAAGCAAAAAATAGAAATCATAAACATTGTTAGTTTCATTATATTGAAAAAAAAAAAAAAAAAAAAATGAAAGTCTAAAACACTGAACCCAAATGAAAAGAAAAATGATTTCTTCTGGAATGCAATATTATGCATGAAAACCATTTCAGAAATCCATCTTTTAAACAAAAAGCTGGTTTGTTTTTTTTTTCTTTTAAATTTAGAGTATAGGTTTTATTAAAAGAACTATTGTTTTTAGAACAAAATGATAAATAAAATATGAATTTTATATATATAAAAAAAAAAACAAAAAAAAAAAAAAGATTTCAAGTAGAATTTACACAAGATCAAGGCTTCTTTTTTGTTTTAATTAAAATACTAAAAATTTCAGGAAAAAAAAAAGACAGACAGACAAAAAAAAAACCTGCTCTTGTTGAAAACTAGGAGTTATTGACTTAAATGATGTGAATAAAAACAAAACGAAAAATTATAGAATATTAAAATGCTGAAAATATGAATGCAAGCAAATATCCACTTAAAAAAAGCATTACAAAATATCTAAATTGAGCAATATGTGAAAACTGATGTGTTAGAATTTAGAGCCACAGGCTGGGTCCCTCCTGAAAATAATCAAGCAACTTGTCTTCGAAGACAATGGTAGGGAGACAGAATAATGTTTTGGCCTAGTATTATAGGCAGTAAAATTACAGACCCAATCTAAGATGGAGACTGTTTAAGATAAATGCAGAGAATTATTATAAGATCTTGAACAAGAGTTTTTGAGTGGTTCAGCTCACAACCAAGAAACTTTAACCTAGACTTTATATACAAGTTTGCACCACTTTGACAATAGTTTCAAATACACCAATAGAAGAAATTCTGACGATTTGAGTTTCTCCAAGCATCAATCCAATATACAACTGGCAGTCCATTATTAAGTATCTATGTGAAAATTGAAAACAATGTTTAAGCAAAAATGATTTCTAGGATAAAAAAAGTGCTACATGTTTAAGTTAAAAAGAAAGGAAAAAAGAAGGAAAAAAGAAGGAAGAAGAAAGGAAAAAAGAAGGAAGAAGAAAGGAAAAAAAGAAGAAGAAAGGAAAAAGAAGGAGAAGAAAGGAAAAAAAGAAGAAGAAAGGAAAAAAAAAAGAAGAAAGGAAAAAAAAGAAGAAGAAAGGAAAAAAAGAAGAAGAAAGGAAAAAAAGAAAAAGTGGAGGAAAGACGATGAATGAGAAAGACGAAGGTTATAGAATGACAAGTAGCCTATATTATTGCATTAAATAATGTAAGACATATGGGATATATTTGCTTAATAAAACCAGACATTACAAAAAACAATTTTTTTTTTTTTTTTTTAATAAAAACAAATACAAGTTTAAAATCACATTTATCATATAAATGTATCCCAAAATTTTAACTGATATCTATATTTCTGAGATGAAGTATCATAATTAACACTATTTACATTGTTTGAACTGTTGTCCTGATTGTTGTTGCCACATTCACGTTTCAGCCATTGTACACGCCAGCCTTCTTCTGGTGACTGGAGTTTTGAACTGGACCCTTTATATTGTCCACCGAGGGTAGATTGTTCTACTTCCACATGCCATGACTCTTCCAAATCTCAGTAATCTCCCTTTAATTCAACTCTCCGAGTTTTTGTTCACCTCTGCATCCAACCAACACTTTTATCTCACTGTCCTTGTATTATTACCAATTTGGTGAAAACAAACCATAATTTTAAAATTAGTAATTTAACTTTTAATTTTTGCAAACCATTTTTTCATTTTGAAATTTAATTTTATTATATCTGATATGAGAGAAGAGAAGTGAAGAGAGAAAACATATGAGAGAAGAGGAGAGTTTATGACGTACAGTCATTGGTTTGCTGCTTTGTGACACTAGAACAGATACTGAAGCTTACTGGGAAAGGAAGTACCCCCAAGAATTTGTGGTAAGGGAACTCAGGATAGGAAGTCCCAAAACATTACTATTATAATATTAATTTTGCTTGGGAAGTTTGTGTGAAGATTATAGAACAAGACACTGAGGTAATTGGAGGTGGTTTAATTATCGAGACAATAATACATATGAGGATGTATAATGGCAGTAGAAGGGTAGAGATAAGTAATTTCCTGTTCAAGTGGGCAGTAAAATTGTTACTGCTTTTCTTAAGCATCAATGGTAGTTAAGTGTCTTACCCTTATAAAAACTCTGCATTGATTAGAAATATTTTATTCAGGCATTGCCAAGGCATCCTGGCTTCAGCCACTTTCCCACTGCCATAACATAGCTTCCCTGTGCCTTTCATATAAATAATTTCATGGTAATTGTTCTGATGAGCCTTCCTGGTACCTAGACTTTATGAATTTAAGAGCAGTACTAGATTAGCAGAAACATCTCATTTATTTACAGATGAAATTGCTAGAGATAACCAAAACTTCTATGCAGTTTCTTCTATAGCACTTCTCGTTTGTGGAATTCTCTTCTGGCTTATTGCGTCCCTGTCAACTTTGATTTTCAAAAAGTTAAATGCAATGTCAATCATCATTTTCTTAGTTCTTTTATTTCCCCTCTCTCCTTAATGGTAGTTTTTCTTATATTCTCTCACACTCAGTAACCTCTTGCATCCTAGTGACTTTATTGCCTTGCTTTGGGTGAAATGAAAAAAAATAAAAAAATAAAAATAAAATAAATAAATAAAAATAAATACAGGCAGTGAGTTTAATCCATACTTGATGCCTAATGTCAAAAGCTATGATTTCAAATACTGTGTTTTTCTTGTATGTAATAAGAGAAATTTTAAATGAAAATTAAAGACAACAAAAGGGGGGAAACTGTCTTATAAACGTTTTCAGAAATTATTACTCAGCTGAAAAACTTATTTGAAACAGCAAGATTGCAAATACACTGTTAGCACAATAGATACTGAAACACAAGTACACGTGTTGATAATTATTTACAAAAGGTATTTGATATGTCGGCAATATTTATTCTCTGTGAATGAGCATAATTGAACATCTTTTGTTTCCAAGACAGGAAACTGATTAAAAATTTAAAGAGAAGACAAAAGATTTGTCTTGTTTTAATAACATTAATGTTACCACAAAGACTGAGCTATTGTATAAATCATTTACATTTTTTTAAAAAAATTTTTTCCCCAGTCTCAAAATGGGCAATAATTCCCATGCTGTTGTTTCATATTCCTCCTTTTGTTGACCCAAAGTATCCAATTTGAAAAACCTCAAATGATTCGAAAAAATAAAATAATACAAAATAGTGCTATGTAAATAGTGTACACTGGTACTTGTAATTTTAAATTGCAAAATATTACAATTTATGTGGGTACATAGAAATTTTAATGGATAATATGGTACAACTTTTAAAAAATTTACATAGAAATAACTGTACTATGAGTTTGTATTATATTCAAGGATGTAATTTATTCCTAGTTTTTAGCTTCAGAAACGGAGTTGTATTATAGACAAGAAAATACAATATTGATGTTCAACCTGCAAAACCAAATTCTGCCATAAACCATACTTAGTATGAACTTATTAAATATCAATACCTGGGCTTACCCTGTGACTGAGAATTATGTTTTCCTATTTGCAGTTTCAGTATCCAGAGTCAATCTCAACAATAACTAATTTGTAAATATGATATATATAAACCATTTTCTTGATATCTAATATATTTAATGATATTATATGGACTATTTCTCTTATATCCAATTAGATGTTTAAGGTGTTATGGAATGCAACAATTAACTTAGGAAACCATTTCTGATTTTCAATGCACAAAATATGGATAGAATCATCATCTCCAGCATACCATGATAGAATAAAATTAAAAAATGGTTGCAGTGGTTATGAGAATATAGAATTTTCAGTAGAAGTGACATGGCCTGTTAAGACGAGATGCAGAATTAATTTCAACTTCATCTACCGTGACGCGACGCGAATGAGTTCAAACTTTTATGGTTGATAACTCCAAAATAGTAGATTTGGTGAAAATTTCTTTATTATTTTCGAATTAAGCATGTACATTTACACCTAAATTTTACTAGAAACTGAGCACAGAGTTTGAACTACAAATTACCCTTTTGCTGTTCCGAGTTAAAATTAGTTCTGTCACTCGTTAGGACTGGCGTTATAACCAAGGGAGTTAACTCACTCCCAAGATGCGAATCAAGTTATGTCCCTTGATCAGAACTCTCTAAAGAGAAAAAGTGATTTACAAGATGGCTTTCCGGTATCCTCTCAGGTTATATTTTGGCTGGTCATGTTTACATCTTTTGTTTGGCATTGGATACATTTGCCAAAATTGGGGTCTCAAAATAATGTTAGTTAAAATTTCATTGTTAGATAAAAAAATGTTTCTAGTTTTCTAATGTGGAGAATTTGTAAAGATTCAACTAATAATGGTTTTCTATTGATTGTAAAATAAAAAAATAAAAGGTTTTTTTTTTTTTTGTCCAACTTAATTTTTAACAAAAGGTGCCCTCTAAATATACAATCCCCTTAAAATTTTATAAGTGGCATTTTTTAATGAATGGAACAAATTTAAGGGTGACAATTCAATTTCAGCATGCACTTCAAAAATAAGAGCCACACATGCATATTGCACCAATAATACTCTATGTAGAAATGGACAATTCTGAATTCAAAGCCCAATAAAAAAAACTGGCTTGTTATAGAAACTGCAACAATATGTTACGGCCATACGTTCAAGGAATTTAAAGGCATAACATATATGACTTTAGGTGTTATTATGATCTATAGATTTGTTTTACTGAAATCAATAAATATTTTTAAAATATTTATATTGTTTAAAAATCAATAAATATTTATATCTTTATCATTAGCACCAGGAATGGAAAATTAAGTTTTAAACAAAAACAAAAAAATCCAGTCATTTTTAGAATTGAAAATTGATTAAAAATTCTGATGCCAATATCCCCCCAAATTTCTAATATTTCAGATTCTCAATTCTGATTAATCGTCCCATCATTAACTTATACATAAACTGTTCTGTTCAACTTTTGAAGATATTTATGTTAAGGAAGGTAAATAATTATTTACCAAAAATAGCTAACCATGTATTTTTTTTTTTTTTCTTTCTCTCTCATAGTTGGACAATAAGCAGAGAGAGAAAGAGAGATCCAAAGAAATGTTAATGTTAGAAAGAGAAAGAAAAAGAGGAAAATTTCTCAAATCATACATTGTATTATTTTTTATTGTTCAAGGTAAGACTTTCAAATTTTAAGTGTAAAAAAAAAAAAAAAAAAACAGTTAAAACAAAAGAAAAATCAACTTCAAATGTGAACCCATGCAGTGAGTTAATATTTTTGTTTCATTTATATTTTGTGATGGTGATGGTTCATTAGCCCCCCACCCCCTTTTCATTTAAAATACAATTTTATTTAGCTTTATATACTTCTCTATTTTTTAGGGTAATCTTTATTCCACTTTTTGTCTCTCAAACAATAAGGTTACTATGTAAGATGGGAATGCTGAAAAGTTCTCTGCCACAACAAGGAACTCTTGGGATAAGAGAAAGATTGATGTTTTGTCAAATTTTATAAAGTGGGTTAGAACTTTTCAGCATCTCACATTATTATTATTATTATTATATATAATTCAATTTTTGCATAGAATTAAACTAAGAGAGAGACAGAATGATCTGTACCAGACTTAAAATTTTGCTTATTGAAATAGTATTGTACAAGAGTTTTTCAGCCTTATCCAATTCCCCAAATCTGACCAATCATCAGATATTTTTTTTTTTTATATAAAGGGATTCTTGGTTGGACGTAGAAATTGTCATCATTTAAAAAAAAAATAAAATAAAAAATAAATAAAAAAAAAAAAAAAAATAAGACAAAAATGCACAATCTGAAACAAATGCAGCATGTAGAAATTTATTTTTTCCATTTAAAAAAATTTTTTTTTTTTTTAATAATTATTACTGACGATATTAGTGGTCATTTGGTAGAAACTGATTACATTTTATTACCATTTCAATACCAACCATTTTTAAGATGAATTTCCTAAAATAAAGAAATCGATTTAAGGACGTACCAACATAATAAAATTATCAAGAGCAGAGAAGGGTGTATACAGACAGTTTTCTTTTTTTTCTCTTTTTTTTTTAGATACTGACATTTTCATAGTTTAAAATAAAAAGAAATATTGTATATTTTAGTTGATTATATGATTCCTCAGCCTCAATCAATCTAAACAGTTTCCTAGATTTTCTTGCCAATATTTTAAATATGAAATTAAAAAAAAAAAAAAAAAAAAAAAAAAAACTGCATTCAGCCTTCAAACTCACGTTTAATATATTTATATTTTATATAAATGGTTTTAAATTAAAAAAAAAAAAAAAAAAAATTAGCAAAAAAAGAAAATTAAAAAAAATTTTAAATAAAAAATATTGATTGGAGGAAAAACAACACATGACCTGAGGAGAAGGAGGAGGACAATTCTTCCCCTTTACATTTTTGCATTCTTAGAGCATTTTCATTTGTTCCCCTTTTAGGTCTCCCAGAGCTCATTAATTAAAAAAAAAAAAAAATAAAATAAAATATTATATATATATATATATATATATATTTATTCAGGTTTAATTTCCAGGAAAGTGAGGGGAGGAGGTACACAAATCAGCAGTGATAGTTGTATGGAAGCCAGGAAATCTTGAACTGGGAACAAGTGGTTTTATGGTGTTATCCCTGTCACCATAGTGCACAATTAGGGAGATATACACACCATAAACCAACCAGATTTACTATCATCTTTACACGTCTTTTTTTCCACAAGGATACCAAGATATCACAGACTAATTTATCAAATCCATCAGATTTATATATATATATATATATATATATATATATATATATATATATATGATTGTTTCAACAGGCAGATGCAAATACACATAATGTCCAATCATATTAAATCTCACACACAATATGATCAGTTTGGCTAAATATCTTTTCAAGGGAGAAATCAGTGGTTCTCCTTGCTGTTCACTTCTAATAATTACTGCATTTGATAGTTACTAATAAGATCACCAAATTTGATAGCAGAAAAAAAAAAAAAAAAAAGAACCTTCACTCTATACACAGTACAACTATTATATTGCAATCCAATATGTTGGTATTATGACAAGGCAGCGACGTACCATCTACTGAAGTACAAAATGGACAGCTATGGAGCTTGAAGTAGTTATCAACAAATACTTTAACACATGTACAGCTGAAAACAAGTCATAACAATCAATTCCTAACAGTCATCACAGGAGAGGAAAAGTAATTTGTAAGTACTGACATGGCCCTATAAAAAAAAAAAAAAAAATCTAGTATACTAACTTAATAAAGTTTACAAGGAATTAATACTATGATAACATCTTTTTCAGAGTATTTTAAAAAGTTTACCAAATTAAATTTTTATGAGATAATTATTGAGCATAACTATTTTGACAGAAGATGGATTATTAAAAATTCAAGACATACCTTCTTCCAACCTGAATACTTAATGTTAATATTAAGACACAAAGAACAGGTCTGGATTCTATAGTATTTTTACATCATTATTTCATAGGCATGAAGTCACATGACCACATAAAAAAAAAAATAAAAAAAAAAAAAAAAAAGTTAAATTTTATAGTTGTAATATTTTTTTAATGATTAATAAAAGCAAGCAAAGAAAAATCTTGAAATAAAAAAAAGACAAAACAGTTGAATAACAAGCACTCAAATAAGCAAAAATAAAAACTGTACATTTTTAAAATAAGCACACCACTATAAATTGCATATATATTCTTTCATAATATATACACACTTATGTGTATGTGCTTATTTCATACAATTACACCATGACAGTTTCTTTAAATGATTTTTTTCAAAGTCATTTTATTAATCCATAAGAGTAATTAGGCTTTTTCCTCAAAACTTCCTTGATGGAAATCTTAGTTTTATATTTTCATGTGCATTTACACAGGTGTGTGCATATATATATATATATATATATATATATATACTACACACACACGTATTACACATTTACATGTTGATAAATATACATGTTTATATAAAACAGGTAAACTGTCCAAGTGGTGACCCCCACCCAACCCTTCAAACTACAAATGCATTGCACTGATTTCTTTCCCTTGGACAAAAGATTACCACACTTAAAGCCTTTACCCTAACCCCTCAAACCCAATTCCTGGTAGTGACCATTCAGAGATGTTGACAAATGAAACCTGAATCCCAAACTTGATAAACAAATTAGTCATTTTTTTTTTTTTCTTTCATTCAGTACAGATATTAATGGCTTTTGTTTTTGTCATTTTTCTTTTCTTTTTAATTAAAAAAATTTTTTTTTTAAACTATTGTCCATTTTTAAATTTCAGGTCATGTGTACCTTTTATTTTTTTTGTGTCTTTTCTTCCTTTTTTCGTTTCTTCAATTCTTTTAATTGAGAAAAAAAATTTTGCGAGGGCAGAGGAGAAAAAAATTTTGGTCTTGCCACAGCTTGCTCTGTATAAGCTAAGAACTGCTTCAATCAATGAGCCATTAAAAAAAAAAAAAAAAAAGAAATTGGTTGCACAATTGGACCATTAGTGGCAGAGAGTTGGTGGTGTGTTGTGGCTGTAGGGAGTCTGTCCTCCATTTGAATTAGAATCTGCTCAAAACATAATGCATCTCCTTTTCTTTGGGGGTTCTGGGGGTTCCAGGGCTGCAAGAATGGCTTCATCGAAAACATTCTTCAAACCTTTCTGTAAAGAAATAACATTAGGCAAAATATACATACAATTTTCTAAGATTTATTATCATATTTTACAAATATGAACGATACATATGAATTTATAATGTATCATCTATGTCAGAAGTCGAATGAGACAGGCTAAGTCTATACACTTCATTATTCACATAACTTCACAGACACTTTGAATAATTAGCAACAATAAATAAAATAATTTTCCAAATTTGGTCAAAAATAGGAACATTCAAGTTATCAGCAATATGGAAAAGAATTTGACATCACCGAGCACAACACCGTATCAACTATTAGTAACTACAAATACCTGTGAGAATTTCAGTTTTCAGTTAATTAAAATTTATCAAGAAATTAAAGTTAGTTAATGATTGAATAAGCTTATGGTAAGCTCTATGACAATAAAATATCTGTAAAAATTCCCCTATTACGTTGTTAATTATTTGAGCTGAACAACTTTGCAATTGTATTCATAAATAAGGGGGTACAAATGAAAACATTTAAAATTGACAACTAGTTTCCATTTCACTGAAACAGACTTTAAACACATGAGCGTTATAGTCCCCTCTATCTTCCCTTTATTTTATTTTCTCATTGAAACTACACATCAAAACAGAATAGTCCATTATTTATCAGGTATTGACAGGACCTAATAGTTATGCTAAATTACTAAGAGAGGGACAAGCAGCATTACATAATATTTGAGAAGAGTTCTTCCCCTTAGAATATAGACTTTTGTTCTAGTGATCAACCATTCAAAAATGATGCTAGTTTAAATAATCTGCTGAAGAGATTTGAGCAAATCACACTATAATTGGTTAATCCATTCAGTCATCTACCCAGTTATTTTACAATATCTAAAACAGCAGTTCTCAATCCGGGGCCCTTGCGGAGGATTTAGGTTTTCAGAGGGGATCTTTTACATATTCTTGGATTTTTTTTTGGTTTTTTTTTTTTATTTACAGAATTTTGATTACTGAATTACATTACCTTGGTATTTTATTGAACTCTTTATTTATTGAAGTATGCTTCAGTTTATTTATTTAATAGTTATGAATTAAAACTAATTACTGTACATGTATTCAAGTTCAAAAATCCATCAACATTTTCTATTGCTATTAAGAAAAATGATCCAAGTAAACATATATGTACTAATATGGGAAAGAATGAAGATTTTCAATAATATATGCATATAATTTGGGCAAAAACGGTTGAGAAATACTGATCTTAAAGTTAGGAATATTTATTTCATTATGTTTTTTATGACTACTTTTAATAGATATTTTATTTTTTTCTTCAAGAAAACAAAATGCTAACCTGTGTCAATGCTGAGCATTCCACATATTTAACAGCCCGAAGCTCCTTGGCAAGTTTCTCTCCTTGTTCATAAGAGATTGGCTTCTGTTTGTTCTTAGCCAACCTCTCTATTGTACCAGCATCGTCTCTCAAATCAATCTGGGTTCCTACCAGTAGGAATGGGGTTTTTTGGCAATGATGAGTGATTTCTGGTACCCACTGAAAAGAGGAAAAGATTACCATGCAATGAGAAATGATCTTTCTGAAAATCTTACAAACTTATAATTAAAATTTAAAGAGAAAACAGAAATTGATTTTTAAGACTATCACAAGTTATGATTACTAACGTGTTTTTTTTTTTGTGGGGGGGGGGTCAATATTCAAACAAGTTATTAGTAATGAAATTGATCACTGATATGCTAATGACAGTTAAAGATTGTATATTTATCAATAGGTGGTCAAGAAAAACATGATTAGACTAATAGTATATAGGCAGGTTGGTGGAAACTAATTTTTCCATTTTTGTTTTATCACAAAGCTTTGACCATATACAATCCTGCTTTCCTTGGAGTGTTAAAATCATGCTCTGAATAGACCTGTGCTTCTTCTCTTATATATGTCACCTCTTGTGCGGAGTGTGTTATTTTGGGAATTGTCTCCTGACCTCTGTACCGAATTCATCAAAGTCAGAATATACATGGCTGAAGTATTGGAGAAGACAAAAAAAATTACTCCAAACCAACTTAAACACTGATTGTTTTTCAAGCATAATTCAAACATGAAATGATAATACCCATTTAAACTTGTGGAATGAAAATGACAGGTGTAACAGGAAAAAAAAAAAAAAAAAATATTTTTCATCAGATAAGAACATAACAAATATTTTCTATAGTTTAATAATCAAAATAAAGAGTATTTTATTTTGAGAAGATATTTAATCTTTGATTGATTTAATTCTGAGGTTAGCACTAATTTCAAGATTATGAAGTAAAAATAAAATATTGTATAATTCAAGTATAGCAAAAAAAATTTTTAAAATAGATAAAATACTAACAAAAATAATAAATTTCTAATATCCTTAAAATATACTTCATGATAAAATATAGCCAAAGTTATGACAAGGGAACAGAAAAAAAAAGAGCAAGTGACATTTACCTTTTCTCTAACATTTTCAAATGAAGATGGGGATACTACAGAAAAACAAACCAAAAACACATCTGTCTGTGGATAGCTGAGGGGTCTGAGTCTATCATAATCTTCCTGCCCTGCAGTATCAAACAGTCCCAGTGTGTAAGGCTCGCCACCAATCATAACAGTAACAGCATAATTGTCGAAAACCTGCAGAGAATGAAGAGATTTGTAGAAAAGAGAAAAAAAAGTCAAGTTTAAAGTCAAAAAGTTGCAATAGTGTTCAATATTTCAGTAAATATTTACAAGAATATAGTAATATTCAGAAACAAACAATTATATAAATAACTGAATGAAAGAAAAATGCTAGGCTTAGTGTACACACACACAACCAAAATGTTAAGTTAATCTAAACAGCCTGTGCTTGAGAATGTAGTACAAACATATAACACTTATTTGTAAGCCAGTATAAATACATATCCAAGATGACTACATTTCTTTGCTGCTTTTTTTTTTTTTTTTTTTTACAGCTTATTTCAAGCAAAAAAATATTTTTAGTTTGTAAGAATTTTTTTTTTTTTTTTTGGAGGTAATGATTTACTGATACAAGTCCTACTAATTAACCCATAGCTGGGGGAATAGAGAAGGGAATGGATTTACACCTTTCTCCAAGGGTATTTGCATATCATAAGTGAAAAGAACAAACCCAACTGGAATTGGAACTCTACTCTCCAATTCCGAGCTGTTATCTGTTACACTACCAGCACATCCAAGCTGACAGCACTTGGTATTCCCATGTGGTCACCCATCTAGGTACTTAGCAGGCTGAATGTTGCTGAATGTCAGTGATTGTACGAGAACTGGTGTTTAGCATGATATGGACATAAGTCCTAAATATTTGGATATTTGTTGTTTTTCTTCACTATAGGATAAATAAGCTTGATTGATCATTAACAAAATTACTGATAAAATTAGCTTCTGGGAATCAATTGGTTGGAGGAATTGTGCACTTATTTGATGGCCAGGCTCAGAAAGTTTTATGCTTGACCAACAGACCCTTCCAAAAAGAAATCTGAGATTTGTTCATTTGGTCAGATTTTGGGAAGCATACCAAACTGAGAACTTTTTCACACTTCTTTAGAGAACCAGGTTTCCATTAATCACAAGAAAATCTTAGTGTTTGATGAAAGCAAGAAATTACACTTCACTGAATGAATACACCACAGAAAAACACAAGTCTACTTTCAATTCATGAATGTGCATTGTTGTGTAATGGCTGTCAACTTGGAATGAGAAATCGGAAAGCAAAGTTCAAATACCAATTAAATGCATTTCATTCGCCTACATACAAATACTCTTGGGAAAGGTATGAATCCATCTCTTCCCAGTTATGAGTTGAATAGCAGGACAGATTAAGTCCTATAGACTTGGTTGGCAACCAGTCTACAGAAAGAAATGGCAACTTACTGCAAGAAAATCTACCTAGTCAGTCATGAATTGAAAGAGACACAATCGCCCAAGTGTGTATCATGTATGGCACTTAACTGACAGACTTAATTCTGGATTTAGAATAATATCTATTTCATTATATTGTGACACTGAGGCTGTGAGGTGGTTAAATGTTAATTCTGAGCATAAAAATGATTAAGCTCAAAATGAAATATAAACTGAAAGAGAGAGAATGGAAAACATTTCCTCTGGTAATATTGAAGTTAAAAAAAAAAAAAGGTGCCATCAGGATTGTCCTCCACTTCCCAAATTGGAATGATGTACAAACAGTTTATTTTTTTTTTTTTATCTATCAAAAATTTGGCATGTGGGTAAAACAAATTGGGAAATGGCTATTTATTTCTTGAGAAATTAAAAAAAAAAAAAACACATTAATGAGAAGAGATATTTTCAACAAACTGAGAAGTGAAAACACGGAATGAACCTGCTGTGAGGGTCAAGGTTATTAAAATCAATCCTGTCGTTAAAGGCAGGTGGTCTCGTTTGTGTTTTTGCTGAGACAGTGATCAGCCTACAGATGATGAAAACAAATTGGGGAAATAATTTCATCTCTTGCTCAGAAGGTTAAATGAGAATGCAGTGGTCTGGTTTGCATTCTTGCAAGACAGAGGTGTAATTCTAAGGAAGTGGAGTTAAGAAAGGAGTAATCCCTGTAACTACTCCCAAGGAGGGTGGATAATTCTCCAAATTTGGAAAATTGATCAAGAAAGCAGAAATAAAGAACAAAAAACCTTGTGGTATTAATGTGAAAATTGAGCAACCACTGAATACCCAGAATCCTTTGGCTCTATGCCAATTTTGGGCCGAAGTGCATATCAGTAGATAACTTTAGGAGTTAGGAGATTTGGGGCTGAGAATCTGCATAGTGTGCCTGTGGAATCGACATCAGTTGCCACCAGATTTCCTGATTCTTAAGAAATTTGAACACCACTCCTCCAGAATTTCAGGGAAGGCCCAGTGTCACTGTAAAGGTTGATGTGGAAAGGGTTAATTTTTGTTGTACCTAGAGAAACCAAATGAAGATTAACCCCATGAATCTTTCATATTATTTTTCATTGTGAAGATATTTTTCTTCATTAATATAGCACCTACCATAGCTTGAACGAGCGCTGCAATTACTACAACCTTCGATATACCACTGCTCTGAGATCAAGAACACAAAGTGAGCAGAGTTGGTGTGGACTGAAGTGGTTAGCGATCAACAATTAGCTTGGATCAGTGTTAACATTGACCAGTGCAGAGTTAGCCCTATGGTTAAAACGTCATCCGAAGACTGAGGGCTGGACCACTAAACGTGGTGACACCACTGGGTGTAAGCAGCATCCAAAAAGGTGTTATAATATATTGTTAAACATGTATACATAACAACATAAAAAGGAACAGACAAACATCTTAACTAAAACAGTTTTTTTTTTTTTGATCAGTTGTCATTGAACTATCTAAACTGTAGGGTTTCTAATCCCTAATTACTTCATTTAGTGACTTGTAAAATCTGTACCAGATTAAGTAGGGCTATGCGGTCTAAATATTGACGAGAAATCACCAGAGATCATCTCCAGCATTGTCATGAAAAAAAAGAAAAAAAAAAAGAAAAAGAAACGATTTAAGATTTATATTAATTATTTTTATCTTTAATCTTATGTATTAGAGAAAGTTGTTAAATGAATACTAAAAAAATATATACTTATTTTTAGTGTATCTTATTTCAGTGATTCCCAAAATTTCAAGTGGGTTTATCCCATTCTCAAATTTAAATAATGCTGATTACCCACAAGCAAAAGTTGCCTAAAGTATGTAGTAAAACTTAATATTCTCTGTTCCTCTTTGCAATCAGGATTTTAAATATGATGGAGTGGAGTGTTGTTTTTTTTTTTTTTTATCATCATCCTTGTATTAAATTTGCAAAGGTGGGAAAATGGTCAACATAATGACACCACACCAAGGGTTAAGGATTACCTTGCATCACACCAGTCAGTCAGGAGACTTGATTGTAAAATTTCACAATTTCCAAAAGAGTCAATTCCATAAGCTCAGATTAGAAACAATGTAAACAAACATTAATAATCTATCTTGATATTGAACACTATAATTACAAAGACTGCTTCCCTTAAAAAGTTACCTTCCAGAATTACTCTAGGAAGTATCTTTTTTTTCTTTTCTTTTTTTTTTTTAAAGTGAAAATTTACCATATTTTGTTAAAAGGTAGCAAACCAAACTGACTTTTTTTTTTTTTTTTTTTTTAAATTAAATGGTGGTACGTCCCCCAAAACAAAACTTTGAAACAAGCAATCAAGCTACCAAAAAGGAAACAAAGGTGCATAAAGTGGTGGTATCCATTTGTTAGGGGAAAAGTTTAGAATCTAATCAGCACTGAAGGGATCAATTGGAGAAGAGGGTCTGACATTGAAAGAAAAAAAAAAAAAAAAAAAAAAAAGCCAATGATCCGTGCAAATCAGAAAAAGTGTGATTTGTGAACTCTAATTTACTTTTATTTGAAGATATTTTCTATTATAAACATTATTTATCTCAACCCCATTTTTTTTTACATCTACCAGCCCACACAATGAAGACAAATGAACAAAATTTTCCAGTATACAAATTTTCCCTATTAAATGCTGAAGTCTTACCTTTTATTTTTCATAACTCTACTCAAATAAGTGATTGAGTCTAACAACACAAAAGGAATATTTTTTTCTTTATTTTCAATGGTCATAAGATTTTAGCCAGCAGTGTGTGTGTGTGTGTGTGTGTATATATATATATATATATATAATCTTTACTATTTTTAGTGGATGCCCATAGAGATGTTCTGTTTATATTTATTTATTTATTTATTTTTGTCTATTGGCCTGAATATTTAAGAAATGTGAAAGAAAATAATATGCATTCTTTAATAAGATTTATTGAATATTCAAGCTGGTAAATGAGAAATAATGTTTAAGTAATTAATAAATAAAAAACCCATTACTTCTGTAGAAAGTGCTTTGCTTATGTTAGAATATGAAACTGAGCAGATGTGAATGTTTAGAGAGTATTAAGACTTTTATTTATAAGCACTATTCAACTTAGCTTGACTAACAACACACTTATGACAAAGTTACTTTATCCTGCCACATACATACACACATAAGCGTGTTGATTCCTATGTTCAAACTGTCTACATCTATAAATGCTCTATCCCCAATATTGAGCATTCTTCTCTTATCATAGCAATTTTTAAATCATCTATGCACCCATCTCTCATTTCATATATTATATATATATATATATATATATATATATATATATATATATATATATATATATATATATATATACCCATAAAACTTATAAGTTTTAGGGTATGCTATATTATGGGTTAAAAGTACTCAATATCAGAGCATATGTTCACACTGTCAGGCCAAATATGTGTGTTGATCCTTATGTCCACACTGTCTATATTTAAAAATGCTCTATCTCCAATATTGAGCACTCTTCCCCAATAAATAAATCAAATTTGATACTCTGTGTTGGCACTAATCACTAAGAGCACCTTTCTGCACAAAGGCACATAGAAAAAAATCAAGGTACTTGAAAGGTGAGGTTGCACTGAAATCAGCTTGCTCATGAGTAGGACAGATGTGCACCAATGAAAGCTGCTACTTTTGATAATTGTTAAAAACAGATATAATCAGTGTTTACAACATGGAAAGATACAATATTTCAGCCAAGCCATTAGGGTATAAATAATTAGTTAATAATTGTCACTACAGCAAATTGCAATGTCATACAATATATATATATATATATATATATATATATATATATATATATATACACACACACACACACAGAGACTTTTTCCATGCTGCAGAGTAACTGCCTAAGCAGCATTCTGGTGGTGAACCATCATTATTTGAAAAGAAATCAATAGAGAAAATATAACAGTATCAAGTGTCACTACTTAAAATGGTGAAATGAATCCCTCTCCAATATGATGTAATGAGAGAGAACATCACTATATGACATCATAAGGCAGACAGGAATCAGAAATTTTGAAAGAGGAAGCTTGATAGGGAATAAGTTACTGCTAAGATGGATTCAGCCATTAGACACCCAGAAAAAAATGTTGGAATAACAGGGTGCTACATGAGATTGATGTATCAAAGTATTTTATACCCAATAAATCAATGCTATCTACTCTCATCTAAAAGACAGGTAATAAACCTACTGGTGCCTAACAAGTAAAACTACATTAAAATGATTGCTAATACGAGGTGGGGGGGACAGAATGATTTTTCTGTAAGTGAGTCGTTATGAAAAGATAATTTTGTATATGGTCATATGTTATAAAGTATTAGAAGATTTAAACAAAATCAGCTGAGACCAAGACTACATATGAAAAATAAAACATTAATGTCTCAGCTGTTTACAGATTTCATAGGTGAATCGATATCCATAACTATATTCAAAAGTAAATTGAACTACAATATAACTGTTCCGAACAATTATGAACATTAACTTCTTTTTTTTTAGGTTAAAAATTAAGAAACAAACAGGAACATACAAGATCTGATCAAAAAGTATCAGGACTAAAATATGCAGTGAAACCACTTGACACAGATTGACCTTAAACTGTCTTGCATGCACACTAAGTTATGTTCTTGTTCACTTCCATTGTTTATAGCAGTACTTGAAAGGAAAATGGTCATCTCACCATACTACAGCGGTACCATCAATGAACATGGCAGAAAAAATATTGAGCAGAGAATCTGTATCAAATTTTGCCAAAAGCTTAATGATACTTTCAGTGACATATGCAAAGTTGCAGAAAGTGTATGGAGAGGAGTGTCTGAGCCGGACACAAATGTACAAGTGGTTCAAACATTTCCAAGATGGCTGACAAACTGCCGACAGTGAGGCATCCTAGAATGTGAATAGTTAGGGTTCAGTTCAGTCCATTCACACTAAAGATTTGGGTATAAGAATGTGCCAAAACTGCTATCAGTTGACTATAAAAAAAAAAAAAAAAAAAAAAAATGAAAAAATCTGGTTTCAGCTGCACAGGATCTCCTTGATTGTGTCAACGAAGATGAAAACTTTAAAAATGGTCATAATAGGTGATAAATCTTGTGTCTACAGCTATGACTTCCAAAATCAAGGTTCAGTCTTTGCAGTGGATGACCTCAACCTCTCCAAGACCAAAGAAAGCACAAATGAGTTGAAGCAATGTGAAGACACTTGAGAGTTTCCTTCGACTACAAGAGCATTGTTCATCATGAGTATGCTCCACCTGGTCAGACAGTAAATAAGATGTGCTACTATGATATTTTGCAGAGTTTGCAGGATGCTGTTCATCAGAAAAAGACAGAATTGCATGTGTTCAGCAAGTGGCAATACCACTATGACAATGCATGTGTCTATTCAGCACAGCAATTTTTGGCAAAGACCAACAACCACCACATTCCTCAGATCTTATCCCTTGTGGCTTTTTCTCTTCCCAAAAAATCAAACCCCACTTGAAATGAACAAGATTTCAAGATGTCAGGGAAATCCAAGAGAATGTCACAGGGCTACTTGCTATCCCCCCCACCAAGGGATTCCAGGATTGATTCCATCAATAAAAACAATGCTGGGTAAAGTGTGTGGTTTCAGAAGGGGACTACTTTGAAGATAAAATGTTGAATTGATAGGTACTGTAGTTTTCTTTTTATAGACCGAGCCCCAATGCTTTTTGAGCAGACTTTGTAAAATAGCTACTTCTACTGGCTAATTTGTACTTTGTAAAAAAAAAAATTCCACTATATACATGTTAAATTTCTAACACGGTCATTGACTATGAGTTTCCCCAAAATCTATCATGTCAGTCATATGCATTTTAAAAAAAAAAAAAAAAATTCCACTATATACATGTTAAATTTCTAACACGGTCATTGACTATGAGTTTCCCCAAAATCTATCATGTCAGTCATATGCATTTTTTCCCTATATACATGTTAAATTTCTAACACGGTCATTGACTATGAGTTTCCCCAAAATCTATCATGTCAGTCATATGCATTTAAAAAAAAAAAAAAAAAAAATTCAGTGAACAATTACAATATTTTAATTTTTCTATGCAAAATAATATCACCAATTTAACTCTTATTTTTATAGTAAGATATGAAGAAAAAAGAGATTTAATTTCTCTGTATACAAATATAAAAATTCTAAATTAGATAAAATTTAGATGCAGTAAAAACATAGAACTTGCAAATATGCAATAATGACGATGTAAAAGACAAGAGACCTCCTTCAGGCTAAAGTTTAACAAGAGTTTAAGAACTTCATATCATTTCCAGATAAACCAGAATCACAGAAAATGAACATTCAAGTCTATACAAATCTAATTTGTGAGCCTCAAGAGAGTTATCATGAAGGATAAATTAAAAACATGCCAAATTATCACATGTCACTTTCACAAGTGAACACTATTCCTGTGAGCAAAATGGCATCAATTTATAAAAAAAACTGATTAAACATCAGTGAAAATAACCCAAATAAATCATCCTATAAAACTTGAATCGTAGACAACAATGTCATGTTTCCACTTATATTCTCATTAAATGAATTTCAGAGGACTTATGTATGTTTCATTTTTTGGTAAGACACACACAAGCATTATATTCACTTATTTCAGCAAAGATAGCCATCTAGTTGGCTCAGAGGAAAATGGAGAAATATAAAAGGAATGTTTATATGTTCTTGTCCTCACCAAAAAGGCACTTCCAAAAAGAATTCTAATTGGTCATTTAATCAGTTTTGGGAAGTGGGCTGTGCCAAAAACTTTTCTTCAATACTTCTCAGTGCCTTTAGAAATCAGCCACTAGAGAATCAATTTAAAACAGAAAAGGATGAACCAACATAGCAAAAATATTGTCAAGTTGGAAAGTGCATATTATCTGGGCTTCAAAATGGCTGAAGTTAACATGAAGCATAAGAGAAGGGAGGTGGTAAATGAACTATGTTTCTAGGCATAGTACCAATAAGAAAACAGGCTTGAAAACTACACTGGATAATTCCCTCACCCAACACACAGAGGGGGAGAAAAACCTGAGGGTTTGATCACCAATTAGCATTCATGAACACACACAAAAGGTGGGTGGGGACATAATATCGACAGTGTTCCACATTTACTACAGACTATTACATCCCCACATTGAGAACAAGTTAGTAGTATTGGTTCAGTATAAATGTCTGGATGTGTGTGGTCTACTTTGTTTGGCTGTACCTATTATTTAACTAATGAATAGTCCTGTTGCAACATATTTCAACACATCGTCAGGACCAAATTAAAATTCCTTTCAGTAGAGAGTCAAGGAGGACAGAAAAGAGCATTAAATGCGAATGAATACAAAATAGTTTCTGTTTGTTATAGAAAGATTATTACCATAGTAAAAGGAGAAGGAACACAACAGCTTCCGGCATGAAACTGTTTTGACTACAATTTATAGAGTTTAAGCATTTCTAAATTTACTCAAACATTATTTACAATTACAGTACCCATTTATAACTTGTCTTGTCGGTTGCAGGCATCAATCGTTTAATTGGACAAAACTCCCAGATTTACAAGAGCTAGGATCTTTTATTATAAGGTCAAGTGTATGGAACACACTGTATTAAATTATCGATCTGAAACTACAGTATTGCAATATGGGATACAAACTTCAATTGTTAGTAGGTACAAATCCATAACAACTAAAAGGTACGATTTTCTAGTAACCTTTAGCATGATAAAGCAGTCATTGTCAACTGTTGTGCTGCGGTACACAAGTGTTATGTGAAATATGGTCATGGCATAGATATATGTATGCGGGGAATAGCCCTGGTACAGCATTAGTATTTGAATAAATGAATATTTTTTTTGCCAAATAATTAATTTCAAACTTCTCCAATTATTTTATTCTAAATACTTTGTTTTAATATTCATTCTTTAAAAAAGTATTTCATCTATTATTTTTATCTTTTATTTTCAGTCAATGAGCACAGAAAAATGTTCCTTTTACTACTGGACTTCAGTTATGTAAAGAAGAATTGGCTACCATTTCTAGTGATTGAGGGTTCAAAAATTCAACTGTACCCATTGATACATTTGGGATTTTAATACAAAAGGAATATCCCACATTAGCTAAAAAGGCATTATCAGTTTTATTGTAATTTTCTACTTATTTATGTGAATTAGGCTTCTCAACCCTAAATAACATCAAAAATAAGAAGCAAAAAAGACTATGCTCAACTGAAAAGGAAATAAGGGTCTGCTTGTCACACATTCAACCAAACATTGAAGAAATCGTGAAAAAACACCAAGCACAGGTTTCACAGCTGCACAAATAGTTGAATAGAAATATTGAAATAAAATTCATAGAGTGTATTGCTTTTAAATCTATGGTTTTATTTCCTAACATTTAAATGTATATCCTTTAAAAATTTTGCTAAGTGTGCCATGACATTTTCATTTACTCCTATTATGTAAAAAGTTTGAGAAATACTGTGATAGACTAAAACGACTATTTAAAAAAAAAAAAAAAAAAAAAAAAATTAGACAAATTCATTACTACTGAGAAGATGGTGTCAAAGTGATTTACTTCAAAAAAATGCTATGTACTCCTGTTCAAATTTCAAAGACAATACTGAAATATTTTTACAGATTTATTCAACCACATAAATGACATTTTGCTCCATTACAGTTTACCATCTTTGTGATCACTTCATGACACCATCCTGCCATAGTCTGACATCTTTCAGAGTAATGAATTTGTCTAAGTTATTTTTTTTTATATATATATAAAACAAGCTTTCAGAGCAGTGAAGTTCTTCACATTAAGAGAATTTTGTAGGCATCAAAATAAGTGATAATCCAAAGGTGAAAGGTCAAGAGAGTGTAGTAGGCATCGTAGAATATGCTAGCCAAGCTGTACTAATTTCAATTGCTGCCTTTAGTCGATCCAATCGGGAACTTCCAATCCCACAAGATATACATCATCACAGTTTTTGGATGCAAACTAGCATCTGGAGTGGTTAATGATGGCTTATTTCATTTTCACCTCAGGACATTTTTCACTCCACATTCTTGTAAACAATCTATTTTTCTGTGATAGTTCTTTTCAAAACCAGGTAATTTTTGTTGTGTTTGAGCAGAGGATCACAAATGGAAATGGGGGTTTATTAAACTACCCAACCCCCACACTCCCATTAAATCATGAAGCATCCAAACATAACGATTCATGTATTCAAGTGTTTTCAAATGGTTTACAATGCACATATGAAATATATAGAGTATCTCTGCAATGTCAGGTCATGTTACGTAGATTGTTTTTAATCATCATTTTGATTGTCGTCAATGACTACAGGCCTACCAGAACATTTTCAGTCTTCCAGATCAAAATTTCCACTTCTGAACCTCACAAACCCATTATGAACACTGAATGTAATTATGGTACCATCTGCATAAATGGCACGTCTTTTTCTTTATGGCAATAAATAAGAAAAATAAAAAAAGCATCAAACGAGGAAAATACATTTAATTTCCTCCATTTTCACTTAGCATTTTAAATTTACAAACCACACACTAATCATATAGAAAGACATGTTGAAATGTCACTAACTTTCTAACATACGATTAATACAAATAAAATTTGTCACTTAGCTAATACATGTCATATTCAGACATCTCAACTCTGGAGTTTTGTTGACAAATATTTTCATAATTGTTCAGTTCATTCATCAAGAGGTTCCAGTGATTGCAGATTTTCATTATTATTATTATTATTATTAATATACTCAGTTTGATGCAATTAAGTTATGCACTAAATGGAATGCTATTATTATTGAGGTTAGGTTGATATGTGTGTGTGTGTGTGTGTGTGTGTGTAAAAATTTCAGATAGAGACTATTTGTAAAAGGACAATATGAATAAAGAGAAAAAGGAACTTAGCTGGCACGTTTCATCTTCTGAGGGACTTCGCCAAGACACATTTGCCTGGACAAAGTCCCTTAGAAGATAAAATGTGCTAGCTAAGTTTTCCTTTTGTCTAAATACATATAGAGTCTATAGCAACTATTTGGAACAAAGGTAAAATGAAGCCAAAACTAGTTTATTTACATAAGAAATTATCTAGGATTCCAACTTTCAGCTTCATATTTTCTTAAATTTATAAAGTGCTAAAAAAGACAAAACCATTATTTTAGCATGACAAGCTGTTCCAGAAAAATGTTTTAAACTTATATAGAAGTCTGTCCACAAAATGAAATTTCTATCAGAATCTTCAGACATGTAAGAATAAAAAAATTCCTAAAATGCCTAACTGGTTTGCTGATATGGAAATCAGTAATTTTAATGATTTAAAAAAGAAAAAAAATCCAGCAATTTTCAAGTAGTATTACTGACAGTGCTATAACAAGAATGAATGTTTACAGCATAGAAATAATCTATTTGGTCATAAATGACAGGAAAACTAATGTAGTGGTGCATCTGATACTTTGTAAATGAGAAGCTAAAGTGAGTCAGAGAGCTAGAGTCGGAGAGCTAGAGTCGGAGAGCTAGAGTCGGAGAGCTAGAGTCGGAGAGCTAGAGTCGGAGAGCTAGAGTCGGAGAGCTAGAGTCGGAGAGCTAGAGTCGGAGAGCTAGAGTCGGAGAGCTAGAGTCGGAGAGTGAGTCGGAGAGAGAGCAGAGTCAGAGAGCTAGAGTCGGAGAGCTAGAGTCAGAGAGCTAGAGTCAGAGAGAGCTAGAGTCAGAGAGCTAGAGTCAGAGAGCTAGAGTCAGAGAGCTAGAGTCAGAGAGCTAGAGTCAGAGAGCTAGAGTCAGAGAGCTAGAGTCAGAGAGCTAGAGTCAGAGAGCTAGAGTCAGAGAGCTAGAGTCAGAGACAATGAGAATTGACATTTTAAAATCTTCTCGTTTGAAAAGTAATCAGAACTGCTATGTTCATACTTTTCATAAAAAAAATAAATTTAAAAAATTCTAGTTTTGTTTTAATTGAAAAGGGGATATTAGAAATAAGCTAATATGTAAAATATAATTATAGCACAGTGAAATTATTTTTAAATACAATTTACATTAAAATTATCAAACTATATTAATGCCAGTTTATTTTAAAATGCACAAATATTCCTAATGGTTAAACAATGTTGGCAATTATTTGAAATGAACTTTAAAATATAATTATTTGATTAATGCTGTAACAAGTTTGTAATTTGCAATTCTGTCTTTTTTTACCCTTCATTCCTTCACCTGGTGTACTTGAACACCTTAGAACACATTAAGTAGAATGACTCATGAAGTTTTAATCATTTAAACACAAGAGAAAATTTTCTTCCCTAGACATTTTTTTAAAGTCTTGTTTGGCTCCAAATATTGTCTGTGGGCTAAAAACTTCAAGGACATCTATCTAGAGTACTGTCATGTTCATAAAGCCTTTAAAAGAAAAATAAATAAAAAAAAAAAATAAGAACAGCCTCATAAATATGAAAGAATATAAATTGGGATTCTAACAATTTATAATTTTGGTTTTATTAAAAGTACATATCCAAAACTATTGTCCTACAACCTGTTATCTTCATCTTGGTAATAGAGGATGGAATGATAGCAATCTTGCACAACTGACTTAATTTCAATGAAGAGTTATCACTTACATTAGTCAGAAAGTAAATATTGCACAAATACCGTATTTTCCGCACCTGTATATAACCTGCAATCATATAAATTCAACTATCTGGACATAACTGGCTTGATGCTGGCAACTGGTTTTTGTGAAGCTATGTTCCTCTAACACTGGCCAATCAAGGTTTGATGAGGCAATTCATATATAACCAACCCCTACATATTTCAAGACAAATGTTGTGGGTTATAGACCAGAAAATATGGTATTTCTTGCTGTAATCAGTTTACAAGCAATTTAAAAATTTTAAAACAGAATGTTAGCAAAGGAACAGATCAACATGCAAATTACTAATTGGTGATACCAAAATCAAAAAGTACAATAATTTAAATATATTTGGAAACTGTTTTCACAGGACGGAAAGTGTGACACTGAAATCCAAAGGCACATTGGGAAAACAAAAGATGCTTTCCAAAAGCTAAGCAATACATTAAGGAACAAAAGTTTTTATTAAAAAACAAAGAGTGTTAAACCGTTATGTAAGAGCAGTCCTTCTCTATGGCAGTGAATGCTGGACAATTTCCTCAGATGAAAACTTGAGGCAACAGAAATATGGGTCTACAGAAGGATGCTGAGAATACCATGGACTGAACATGTCAGCAACAAAGTTTTAGAGAAAATAGAAACAAAAAGGATATTTATACTTAACTTCAGGAAGAGATAGTTGAAATTTCTAGATTGCATAATGAGGAAAGAGGGCTTGGAAAATTTAATATTTGCAGGACCGACTGAAGGCAAGAAAAACAGGAAAACAATTCATAACCTACCTAGTGAGCTTGAGAACATAGATGGCAGAACACATTTTTGGAGTTAACAAATAGACAAAAATTTATTAAGCACTACAAATGACAGGAAATTGTGGAGAACCATGATTGCCAAAGTCATGAAAGGAAATAGCACAGAAGATCCCATTCCAAAAAATCATTCTCTAATTTTAACTTCTCCATATTTTTGTTTTTTCATAGACACCGAGAAACAAAATCAAAGACCAGTCAAAACTCTTGATATAATTTTTATTTTACTGTACATAATTTTATAACTTTACTTACAATAGAATGAATTCCTTAACAAATTAACAATTATAGTTGTTTGGAAGACCAAAATGAAACTAACGGTTGTCTATCTGCAAGTTCAAAAGTATAGTAATGAAACAAAATATTCACACTCATATAGGAGTAGATAGGTTTGCCTATTGCCCAGTTCATACCCCTCCCCAGTTTTTTTTGAACAAGAGTAGAGGTTTATCCCTTGTTTCCTGTTTAGGATTAGGTTTCTGGTTCCTTCTAAAGCCTACTCCATCTCCATACTTCTAATGTCTCAAACTAAACACTGAAATTTTATTCACCAATTAAATCTTGACCTCTTCAAGAATTAGCTGTTATATTTCCTACAAATCCCCCCAATAACTCCACTTCTTGCCCTTTCTTACACTCATGCAACTCCACTCTACATAGTAACACTATCTTGAGTGGCGATTGGGCTTTGTATTGGGTGAACATTAGTAAAACAGCAAAGACATCAGTTAAAGTCATCTAAAGCAATCTATGAAAATGTTCAAAAACTTGTTTAGTTTTTAGTTCCCACCCGTTTCAGATTTATCTGAACTGGTCAGGAACTGAAGTTCAAATAAACTGGGTAACATTTTCCAAATATTTTTAAACACAAGGCGCCAATAGAAAAACCAAGTGGACGATGACTGATAAGCTTTTACTTCTTACCACAGATAAACTAAGAATTATCCGTTATATTGACTATGTAGTAAAAGTCAGAACTTGAATTAGCTCAAATACAAGAGTCAGTGTCTTCATTAAGTTAAATTGTAGATTCCACTGTACAGATATTTTACTGGTAAGCTGTAGCAAATGTTATCCAGTATGAAAGAAAAAACCAGAACAAAAGGATTCTTGTTATCAACAGCTAAGGCTTAGACTGACCATTCTGACAGTTTAACACACATGACTTATCTAACATTCCACACAAGTCTATTTACAGACACAGATTGTTGGGTGAGGGTAGCTAGTCAAAGTGGACTCTATAAATAGAAGTAAATTTTGGTGGTTTTACAGAGAACTATATCAGAGAGGAAAAGTTCCATTTTTGTCTCACTGACTCATATATATTTTTTCTATTCTTTTCAAAAAAAAAAAAAAAAAAAAAAAAAAAATAGAAAAGAAAAGTTACTTATCTGTTAATTGCATATTCAAGTTTGTCTCACTGGTTAAAAAGTATGAGTATAGCAAAAATATTAAAAGTACACTAAACATAATTCTTTGAGCAAAAGCTTCTTTGCCAGATTTCATTGTTCTGTCATACATACACACTTCAAATTAGGTACCTATAAAATATTTTATAAAATGAGCATACCATGATGAAAAAAGGCCCCAAACTTGATAAAAAAAAAGTTTTATAAAAATGTCTGCTATTAAGAGGAAAAACCAAAGAATTGTTTGATTATTTTATGAAATTTGTGAATCCTTTCTAGCACGCTTGAAATTTTGATTAAAAATCTTGATATTTTTTGAGTCAGAAGTGGAGCAAAAAATAGTATAGGTATTCTTAGCATCTTTTTTGTCATTTAAAAAAAAAAAAAAAAAAAAATTTCTTGCAAATTTTGTATACCAAAAATATTAAAAGTATAGTAAGCAAAGAATTAACATTCTTTGAACAAGCTTCTTTGTCAGATTTCATTGTTCTGTTATGCATACACTTTAATGCATTCTTGAAAATTCACTACAAATACAAAGAAAAGTTATTCAAATTGAGACTTTCCACTAAGTCACAGAATGATGTAATATTGTAAACATACAATACCCTCCCACCAGATTTTCACTGACTGGACAAATCACTCCATGTTTAGCCTCAATTCTTATTCATGTTGGTATGCACAAAAAACTGAGAAATACCTGTTGTATATTCACAAATAATTCAAAGGTGTAAAATCAAAAGAAAAAAAAAAAAATAAGTGAATATTATTTCCAATATATTTGGTGGCTTATTGAGGGATTCCCTTGCATTGCTGTGGTAGGTAGGAAGGTGACACTTGAGAAATCAGTTTTACTTCTGTCACAACAGACCAATGGTCAAGATTTTCCCTTAGGCCAACAAGAACCAACTCTCCTAATACCACTATATCCATCTCTTTTCTGTTCAGAATTCTTGACTAACAGCCTGTACACCCTCAGTTTTCATTTATTTACCTAATTTTATTTCCTTATGGTCAGTAAGTGGTCACTTTGAAAATCTTTCATGATAGATTTTACTGCTGGTCATAAAAACACCAGATACTTCAAACTCAAGTAAAATCATTTAGGGCTAATTTAATTGTATTTGTTCTAATGATGGCCAAGTGTCTCTTGTGTCATAAAATACATATGTGATTTGATATCCCACACCTTATAGGCACCTCATAACCTGGAGATTATTTTTTTTTTTAGTAGCACATATTTTTGTTAACCTACTCTGAATAATTTGTCTAATCTTACAACTGAATTCTTAGCACCTTACATACCTGAAATTGGCAACAGGATTGGCATGGTATTGCCCACCAAATCTTTGCAAACTTCAAATAAGCCCAGATAAAAAAAAAAACAACGAACATTCAAAGAGAAGAGTTCCAACTATGCAACTTTGGCAGTGGCCACAACCACCGACTTCCAGTGTCACAATTACTTCATCCGGACTTGTTTATGGAGCTCTGTTACCTATCAACTTACACTTGATAGATGGCATATCAGACATTAAGAGCAAGTGTACTCTTGATTTAAATAGAGTCTTAAAAACATGCTCATGTTTCTCTCTGAATTAAAACAATTATGATTAAAATAATGAAGGGGGAATTTTATATATATATATATATATATATATATATATATATATATATATATATATATATATATATATATATATATTTGAAAATTGTAACATATGTTATAAAATTCACTACAAAAATATCCATTTTGTTTCAACACTTCTGGTGTCTTATCAAGTGATAGTGTTGAAAGAATAGTATTTTTTTGGTTATTGGAATTTATTCCGTATACACCAATCCTATACTTGGACATATATCAATCAAAGTACAAATAGTGCTTCTCGATTCTCAAAATATACATATCTGTTCTGATTCTTATCCTAACATAAACAAAGACAATTTTTAGAAAATGGATCAAATCCGACATTTTTAATTTATTTGTTTCAATATTATTTTAAATGGATGCTCATATTTGAGTAGATGCTATGTGTTTATTTATTTATTAATTAAACAGTATATTTATTTATTTACATCTACCGGCCTGAATATTCGAGAAGTCTTGTTAAACAAGTATGTGCCCTCTGGCAGGATTTGAACCTGCATCCCCTAGGGGAAATTCATTCAATCCAATGTGCCTTCTGTCATGTAGGACCTCCTGATCAAACAAAGCCTGAATAGTGCTTTTGAACACACATTATATATATATATATATATATATATATATATATATATATATATATATATATATATATATATATATATATATGTGTGTGTGTGTGTGTACACACAAATCTCAAGCTACTTAAAACAAAGTAATGAAAAAAAAAAAAACCCAAATGCCTAGTATGAGGAGACAGAAAGAAAAGAGCATATGGAGGAGAAGAGGGATGAAAAAGCCAAGTAATTGAAAATGAGAGAAACCATAAGCAAAAAGGAAATAGGAAAGGAGGTTAAAAAAGTTAGGAGTGAGTCATAACCAATAGTGAAGAGTCAGAGAAGAATAAGTCATTATGGTACTTGTATGGAAGCAGAGATCCTGCTTGTGTTATGTGGTTGGCTTTAGATGAATGAAAGGAAGCACCTGGATGAGCGAGATGAAATAACTTGTCAGAGTGCAGGAGAGAACTATAGCTTCTGCTTGAATTTCTGGGGGTGAGGAGTTATCATTATTCACATTTGGTCTATTGTCCTCATCTTTGTTGTCATCATAAGGTTTTGGTTTTCATCAGGCATACATCAATTGGAATAGCCTACAGGGAATTCTGAAGTGAACTCTTTACTTAAACTACAGGGATAGAGTATTCTTACCCCCCTGCCCAAGTCTAGGGATATCTCGTGTAGTTAGTATTTTTAGTATTGCTAAGTTATTTCTTGACCTGTTTATACACTACCCAGCACAGGGATTGAACTCACAATTATTATATCACAAAATTCACAAACCAACACTTTAACCCACTAAGCAACTGCCTCAAAATGCTAAAAAGTAATACAAATCTGTGGATGGGCTTGGAGAATCCATGGTTTTCTTAACAGTCAAAGAATTCAATTGGAAAACCATTTAAGCAGAATAGTTGATTGAATGTGGGGCAGAAACTCAGAAAAATATCAAGTATAAAATAACAGTGGAAGCTGCAAAATGTACTGGGCTGTTATCAGTGAATGTGGTACAATTTATTCACCAATTAAGATGAACCCTGTAGTGACAGATGTGAGGTTTACATACAAATCTTGACATCATAGACAGAGACTGTAACGAATGAAAGTTATAAAGAAAATAGGAGCTACAATGAAACATGCTAACAATTAGAGAATTTTGGGAACACAATGAGGAAAGAAGACTGAGAACTTAACACTCACAGGGTACATTAAAGACAAGAAGCAGATGTAAGCAGTAGAAAACCAACTGAAGTTGTTTGAATGAATGGGTGGTATAACAAGATAGATAAATAAAAAAAGAAGCAAGTACTGCTTAAAGAGAGTGAAGAAAAAAAAACCTGCTGTAAAAATTCATAATTTCCTCTAACCTGAAGGAATATAGAACCGAGTTTGTTGATACCGAATCCTGCTAGAGAGCCCATATTTTTCTAATAAGATTTCTTGAATATTCAGGATGATAAATGGAAATAAACATACTGTTTAATCTATATAATAAATGTAAATGTCAGTGTGTCACACTTTTTCAACTTAACTCCGAGAGGTCATAGCCCAACATATACCATTTTGGAATCAGGCCAACTGTGAGCAACTTAAAAACATTCTGGGCCGGATCTGGAGCTGCAATCCTGAAATTTTGGATCCCCAAGTTATCATTACAGCAATTGTTTTCAGTGATTTTTTTGCAACAAATTTTTTTTGTACAATAATTTTTATAACTTTTAAATATATTTGGGATTAATCGAAATTGCAAAATCCAGCAAAAGTCATCCATGAAATAAAAATTGTATGGAAAGTAAGGACCTACATACATCAAATTGTCCTCAAATTAAGTGGCAGCAGAAGAATTATTGTTGAACTTTTAAAAGATAAGCTTAGATATTAATTCAATACTTAAATACAGTAATCAATTTCTAGTTCTTCTGAAGTTTATTGTTGCCTATTGCATCTACTCCTCCCTACCTATTGTGATGAAAGCCCAATCAAGGACCCTCTGCAGGAACTAGCTTAAATGCTGCCTGATAGGGCAGCTTTTAAACTAGTAAATAAATAAAAACAGAGCATCTACTGAAATATGAATATCCATTAAAAATAATATTTAAGCAATAAATTATGTCTGTTTAAAAATGAAAAACCCATTCCTAAAAATACCAAATCCTCTAAATGGAAAGGCAGGAGGGGTTATAATAAAAAGTGAATGCTATTAATAGATTTAGTACACATGGCCTAACAAAGCAATTGAACTGAGCTGCATTTTCTAAAGTCTTATGAATCTAAGATACCAGACTTAAATGTTTTTTGTTTTTTTACTTCATTTGTTAATTTGCATTAAACAACAGGTTTCTACAAATTCTTTGGAGCAGCAAAATTAAATATTTCCTCTAAAGAGAGACTGATAATTAGTTTGTATATGTAATGATAGGGAGATATATTTACACATGACAATTCATTTGATATGAGGTATGAAATATTGAAGATTAACCAATTAAAGTTAATTTTTTAAAATTAAAATTCATTTCAAGGTGTGGAAACTCCTCAAAAAAGCTGTTTTAAATAATTCACTATATTCTTTGCAGGGATTTAAGGTGTATATATATATATATATATATATATATATATATATATATATATATATATAATAAAAAAAAAAAGCCATTTATAGGGGAAGAATATATACAATGTGGACATGGGAATTAACACTGCACAGTGATTATCAGTTTCATGTTTCAATGCATCTTAAAAGACCTTGCTCTGAAGGTCATATTGAAACCTAAAACTAGCATTCACCAAACAGTCGATTCCGACATTTACACTGTTTTATATATATATATATATATATATATATATATATAATAAATGCTAATGCTAGTGTGTCACTTTTTCAATTAAAGGGACAACTCTCATTAGGTCATCCTCCAGCTTCTATTTCATAAATGCCAATGTCACTGTGTCACACTTTTTCAATTAAAAGGGAAACAACTGACTTTCAATAGCTCATGTTACAGAAATTTTGGATTCCCAAATTTTCATTACTGCAATTGTTTCAGCAATTATTTTTTTTTTTTTTTTAAACATGATTTTTGCAACAATTTTTTTGTATGATAATTTTTATGGGTTATAATCGAAGGAGTTAACATTTTTTTAATAAAGTACAACATCTAATCTGCATTTTGAAAACAATTGAAAGTACTTTTCTGGTGTCTTATTACACACAGTAATCAACATTGCTTGCATTGACAAATACATAATCCACCTGTTGACAAAACAATTTACTACTAATAACAATCCAACAATAACAACAACAGCTATAACAATTACAGAATTCTACTTACCGTTGGGACATATTCTGATGGAAATTTGTTGGTAGTGTATGATATCAACAAGCAGGTTTTACCTACAGCACCATCACCAACCACAACACACTTTATTGTCTGCATGATTAATGTTCAGCCAGGAGCTGCAAGAAAAAGAAAGCAGATTAGTACCATCACATTAAATAGAATGAAAGATCTCACAAAGCTCACAGATCAAAATTAAATTGAGAATCATATTTTACAGTTTTATTGCCACTTATTAGCAGATAGTGTTTGGAGAGAACTATCATTATAAAACCAGTTTTTCAATTCTTTTCAAATGATTTACAAAAATAGTGGAATTAAAAAAATAAGTAAATAAATGTTCATCAGAAAGGAGTATTCTAATATATTGGTAAAACTATATAGAATTGAAAACAAAGGTTACCACAAAGTATTTCCCAGCAATCTAATCACAGATTTCAATAAAGAAACAAACCAAAGGCAGTTAATAGTTCAACAATGTAATCAGCCCCTTTATTTTACTTTACACACCATTTCTATTAAAATAGAGCAACTAAAACGTCCCCTATCTAAACCTATCAATATCTACTTACAAAGTTTTCTTCAATTTAGAAAATTTCAACAGAACAAACTTAACCTACCCCCTGTTCCACTAACTAATTGTATAGTTAAATTAGTAAATGGCAAAGATTGGTGATAAAAGCTGATAAAACCCAGTCAGCTCTACATTGTTTTCCTTTTAGATGTTGTTAAAGTTCAAATGGAGATACTCTGTGTGGGTGTTTTAAATTCAAATAGAATGCAATATTCTTATGATCATAATTTTTAAAATTATGCAAATTTCATATGAAATTGCAATTTTTTTATTTTTCTATTACTCATTCAGAAATTCTCTTTTTTTTTTACTGACAAACCTTAAATTTCTCGATTTTGTCATGTATTTGGCATTGATATAAAATTAGAGACTGAGAGAATTAATCAATATATCCACTCCACTAATATTGAACAGTAATTCATTTCAATGTTGGTCATTTTGGTTTAAATATTTCAAGCAGTTCAAAAATATTGATCAATTAAACTTACTGAATGCTATTTAAGGTTCATCCTTCAAACAGGATATATTGCTTCAGTTTTTATAGAAATTGTAAAGGATTTAAGTTAAATAAAAAAATTTAAAGCAGTTTCAGTGTTGCCAGTTAATATAAATGCATTTTGATATTAAATTATAGAATTACTGATCATACCAAAACATTTAAAAAAATTACAAAGGGATATAAGAAAAATCAGCTCTGAAAGGTAAAGATAGAAATAAAAATACTCATTGTAAAATTTAAGCAGAGCTGAAAAAATTTCCACCCACAATTAAAAACCTGATACTATATAAATTTTCAGAATGTTTATATTGTGTGAAAGTTTCTTTATTTTTGTCTAAACAAATGTCATTCACTGAACTAAGAACTGAAACCGCAGACACACAGAACCTCTCTTATCCAAGCATTCAACTTGATCCAGCAATCCTTCCAAATGATTAGTTATTCTCCACTTTACAATACTTGACCTCTATCGCTTTACTCACTTATACTTCCTGTAGGAGAAAGAGGAGTGAGAAGGTGACCTTTTTTTTTTTTTTTTTTGCTGCAGTTTCAGAGTTAGCCTGGACATGACCACTGTCCTAGCTAAAACATCAAATAAATGTATACACAGATGTTTTGTTATCAGTTTTCCATAATCAGTATCAGCTCCACCATTCAAAATGGAAGGGCACTTTGCAGATTTTCTGTTACCACAATATTTGAATGCAATTCTAGTTTAGGGGAGAAAAGCTGGAAATTGCATGTGAGAAAGGAGGGGGCTGATAAAAACTGCATGAGATGCAAAGAATCTACCCAGTAATTGTCACACTAGTAAGTGCATATGGTAGAGTGTTCACATTGGGATAATTTGCTAAGTTACATCAAGGCTATACAACCAATCCAATAATTAAAATAGCTAAATATATTTTGGACAAACTTTGTACCTTTGTAAGATATAAAATTTTCCAAAATTAAACTAAGTATTTTTATTGGTAAATTTAACACTTGTCTTAATTATTGCAAAGTGACAAATCAAGAAATTTTCTAGAGAATTTGATGCTTTTTGTATAATGTATAATTTTTTTTTTAAACAAAAAGTAGAAAAAATTGGATTAGATTAACAAAATTTCTTTGTTATCAACACACCAATTAAGACTCATTTCGTGATTACCTTCGGGATGTCCCTAGAAGGATATTTTTAATCATTCTGATCAGAAATGTGCCACTGAGATCTCTTCCTGGGTGAAAACTTATTGAAGCTTTTGTTCCAGCTCTGAAATACCAAGTGAAACCATCATGATTTCCCTGGTTCTCACCAGCCTGCTCATCCACTATAGCCCACAGAAATCACTTCTGGTTATACCAGGGTGGGGACTAGATAAATCCTCACAAAAAATATCCTTCAGTGTTATGCCAGTATTGTTGCAATAAAAAGTGGGATGGAAAAATTTATGGTCAATTGACCACTTCTCCCAGCCCCTCATATTTAAATTAAAGATGATCAAACAATGATGAATTTCAAGTAAAGTATGATTCAGTAAATACATAGTACAAATCATGATCATTTATTGGAGCAAAGAACTTATTTAGAAACATGCTGTAAATCCTGCTTGCATGGTGGGTTTTCATCTAATAAATTTTTTTCTGGAAGTTGGTTGCAGAAAGTTTAACTAAAAATTTTACTTATGCTAAATTTGGAGAGAAAAAAATTACAGACTGAATCATTTTAAATATTGAATTTAATATATTTAAACACAGGATTCAATTCAAATTTCAGGCATGGTATTGTAATTTCTAGTTTTATCACAATTTTTTTTAAAATTGGTTCACTATAAACAGAGTGACAATGCTACTAGAATGCAGGGAGTTACAGGGTGTGAATGAGAAGATTGAAAACGGGGAGAACTGAGGAAAGAGCAACAACAAAGAACAGGCTTCAAAAAGACAAGATGAATATTGACGTTGCATTTAAATCTTTGAAGATTGTAGTTATCAAGGAAGCAAGAAATTGGAAGGGTCTTCCACAAGTTGGAAGTATGAGAAAAAAAAAAACTGTTAAAGTGGAAATGATGGTTGCATTTTGTTCATTCAACAGTAAAATGGTGAAACCTAGTTGCCAATCCAGTAGCATGCTTAAATTCATGTAGTCAAGGCACCAGGAAAAAAAAAGCTTGTCCAAGCTGTTACCATGAAAATCATCTGTAGAACAGACAGAGGAAACCATGTCATGGTGAGAAAGTGACTGAAGACTCAATATAGTCAACTCCACTTCATGTCAGTGAAAAATTTCATGCCAAGAAGACAGAGTATTGTTCTCCTGGAGTTCAGGTTCTCTGTTAATTAAATGATAGTTTTGTTTTAGAGGCATTGAAATTTACAAGCCATTTCTTGCCCCAGTTAACCACTGATTTTTTTGGGGGGAGGTCTTTTTCAAAAGTAGTTGCCAGGTTTACTTATCAAATCTGTTGGATTTGTTACTAAGACAGGATTAAATGATAGTGTAATCTGCATAAATACCTGGTTGGTAACTGATAACATAAGGGAAATCATTGAAGATCAAAAACAGTGTAGTTCCAAGGATAGAGCCCTGGGGAACTCTGTTAGTATGAAATGATTTGGAAGCATGCTCAATCAATATGACCTTAATTACTAGATTTGTTAGGAATGACTAGTTTAAGCCAAATATTACCCATGACACTGTAGCCCTGGAGCTTGTATAAAAAGCCAGCATGTCAAACCCTGTCAAACGTCCGAGATATCTAGAGCCACAGAAAAAACTTTGCCAGTCTTATCTAAAGCATGATAGATAACTTAAAACACCCTTTTTTTTCCCTTTTTTGGGGGGGTCACTGCTTGTGACAAAGCTGAGGTGAATTTATACCTCTCCACAGGTATTTGCACTCAAGTGAATATAATGAATCCAACTGAAATTGCAACACATCCAAGCTTACAGCACCTAGTATTCCTAAGTGGCCACCCATATAGATACTGACCAGGGTAAATGTTGCTTAACTTCAGTAATTGTATGGGAATTGGTGTTTCAACACTATATGGCTGTAAGCCAGAGATGTCCTGAAGTTAGGCAAAAAACATTTAGTGAAATATATTGTAAACCTGCAAATATTCTTACACAGAAAGAAAAAAAAGCAGATACACTAGTCAATTTAGGTTACTATTATCACTGGAGCCCATCCATTTCTATTATTGAATGGAAGTAAGCGAAAACAGAAACAGAAGAGAGGAAAACACTTTTTTTTTTCATTTTTTTTTGTAACTGGCTGAAATCAAAGAAAATTCAGTACATTTTTCCTAAGTCGCATCCAGATCTAATGGAAACCAAATTAATTAACTACAGCGTTGTTTAAAACCCATTGAAACAATTGCATCCAAGTTAGCCAGTATAATTAAAAAAAAAAAAAAAAAAAAAAAATATATATATATATATATATATATATATATATATATATATATATATATATATATATCAACATCAATGTATGTAGCAAAACTAACAAGTAAATAATTGTCAGGTTCAGGATACCAGTTACCAATCTTGATGGATGGGGGTAGAGTAAAAATTTTTTACATATTAAAAAAAAAAAAAAATAAAATAAAATTAAATTCTACCATGACATCAATTTCAAAATCAAGAGACTAGTAAGACAAATGAGCATAAACCCCCTTCTGCAGAACATCAGTTAAAAATTTATCAACATAATCTTTTAAAGAGATCATCTTAGTACTGACTATTTTTTTTTTTTTAATGAAATTACAATGACTTAGAACAAAATGTCGGTCAAAGCTTAAATTAGATGTCTAGTACAACACAATTGTAAAGACCATAGCATTCAACTCCTACCTCTATTAAACAAACCAACAAGATAACAGTAAAGCATAAAGAGACAGCTAAGCAAAAGACTATAATTATCTGAAATGACCTTCCAAACTCTGAAAATTATTCTCTTATAACTTATACTATGAATAGCTGTGTATGTAAAGACCATGCAAATCAGTGATGTCCAAACCCTTAACGTTATATTCAAAGTTATCTTTACTTTTATTGCAATAAAAAGCACTAGAATCTACAATGTCAATCACTAAATACTTTAGTTAAAGAGTAACTACATGTTTTAACTTAATTTTACACATTAAATCTAAGATTTTAGCATGGATTTTATATTTAAACAGTCAATGTAGCAAAAATATTAGATACTGTATATAAATCAACTTTATGGAGAATTTACTTGTGGAGAGAGCAACCAGTCACCAAAAAAATGGATAATTTTTTTTTTTACCCTGCTGATCATAAAAACTTGCACTGTATGGTACATTTTGATACAAAGGATACTTTTGTTATTAGTTTATTGCCACACTTTGCAAAGTAAATTTATTCCCATAATAAAAATATCAATCTTTATAATCATATAACAAATTAGAATTTAAAATAATACAAAAATAAAATTGAGATTTCTATCCTTCTACTATTGCAGATTTTACAAGTACGTTACTTATAAGCATAGAAGAGATCAAAGTTACTTTCCTAAACATTCGATTTATAGTTCAGTGCTTTAAACTAAATTTTTATCTCTGAATTTAATTCTGAAAACTGAATAAATTCAATCAATATAAAAGAATAGGTTTTGAAATGAGGGAGGAGGAGGATTATTGCTTTTAGATTTTTTGATTTTTTTAAATCCTTTCACCAGAGTTTTTAAAGACTGGAACTACAGAAGCGGATTTCCAACAGGTAGGACAAAGGTAAACATTGTAGAGTTTAGAGAGATTTGCTTAAGACTATTGCAGGGATACCATCAAATCCATGTTTCATGTGGATTCAGTTTAGAGATGATAGTGAATGGGAGTTATATGCATATCACTAAACAAAGACTTGGTTCTAAGTGGTAAGTCAGACAAAGATACTCCAAATGTGTCATTGGTAGAGTTTGAAGAGAATTTACAAGCAAAACATTATGTTAATACCTCGAACTGAGTAAAGACAGGAGGGATAGAAGACTTATTTAACATACTATTACAGAGACACCCAGTAGTCACAAGAACCAAACATGTTAGAGGCTATACAGCACCTCATTTTATCAGCAAACAAAGACAGCCTCTTAAGATATGCTTACAATTGCGAACAGACACAAACATCTGTTGTGATCGGAAATATCACGCTAGTAAAACCCAGTTAACCAAGTACTCAGTTTGTAAAAATCTATACAGTAACAGTAATATGACAAGAATGTTGTTCATGATATTGGTTTCAACAAATACTTCATATCAGTATCAGAATGAAACAATTATTAACATAGCATTTCAGTATAGCACATACCAATAAGAAAACTTTTTAAGAATATCTTGAATGCACAAAGAGGAATATGCTCCTTTGAATATTTCTGAAGTAAATTTTTTAGAATAGGCCAAGTGTTTCATAAGATACTAATATTGTTTCTATCAGTTTACATTCCATATTCATATATTATTAATATGTTAATCATAGATGACCAATTATTTTTTTCATATCAAGGGATTAAAAGGATAATCTACTTGTTAGAGAGAAAGAAAAAGGGGAGAAAAGAGGGGGGAGAAAAGAGATGAGAGGAAAAAAAGAAAAGAGAAAAAAAGAGAAAAAAAAAGAAAAATCCTTGAAAATATTAGATTTAAAAAATAAAACTTCAAAAGTTTTCAAAAATATTTTCCTATGAAAAAGTAAAAAAATTTCTTAAACAAATTGCTAACCTGAAATTCTATTTTTTTTTTTCTAAAATAAAGACTTATTTCTCCAGAAAAGAATTTAATATAAACCATTCCAATTGTATTGTCAAAGAATGTTGTATTTATTCATTTGTATTAACGAAAAAAAAAAAAAAAAAAATATTATATATATATATATACGGAATAGCTATCTACTTTTATAAGAAAACTGCTAACATAAAATTCTCTGTGGAAGTCAGAGGGAGTGTAGGTGGTTCTCACCCCATACTTTTTTGAACAGGGTGGGGACCAAAAGAGCAAAATTGTAACAATCATGCTGGGTGAGGGTATCAAGTATGCACATGGGTAACTCAGTTTAGGAGGAAGAAAAGACTGCAAAAACAGCAAATTCTTTCTGACATGTGCAAGAACAGACTTAACTTCCAACATTAGGATTGAGGTCTGGTTTCACTGCACATAATTCATCCAATAAAGGTTTTCACAAACAATATGAGATGGTAAGATAATACATGATGAGCATTGTCAGCATTTGAATCTATTTGAACTAGAATTGTTGCTGGAGTAAACAAACGTTGCTTAACAAAAATGAATAATTTTTATGAGAACATTTCATCAAGATACAAGCATAGTACCTGTCAAATTAATAAATAGATTGATGCTTTGGCCTAACACCAAGTTATCTGTACACTCTTTAATGTAATTTAGGGCTTCGACTGCAGATTTTGTACATAATTTTTATACTTTCAGGATAAACATACACACTTTGTAGATAATCTATTCTCAGTATTATGTTTTGGTATTAACCTATTTCTTTAAGATAAGACATTATATTGAGAGTTTCAATATTTTTAAATAGTTTTCTCATGTTGTTTACATTATAGTACTTATATCTTATAGAGGTCTAATGAGTATATTCAGTTAAAATCTGTTTCACTGTGAGTGCAGCTTGGCATGTTGTACATGTTGGTTGTTTTTCATTCTTCAGCAAGTATGAATGGGTGAGGTATGTGTAGTCAAACAAGTGTTACTTCATCTTTTTTACCTTTTCTAGACATTTGTTTTTATTCATTAAGAATTGGTTTGATTATGAGAAATTTGTGTTGGCTCAGTACTTTTGCCACTTCTGTTGAATATTACTGTTTACTTAGGTCCATATAAGGGATCTCAAAATTATCATCGGGGGTTTTCTTTTAGGTAGACTTTGTGGTTAGTTGGTCATTTTCTCTAATTCCTATGTGGCTTGAGATCCAACATTGCACTATTTGGGAAAGGTATCAATCCATCTTCTCCCCTCAGGTATGGGTTAAATAGCAGGACAGACTGAGTCCTATAGTCTTGGACAGTATCCTTCTGCAGGAATTATTCTGTCAAGTCAATCGCAAATTGAAGACACCCGATTGCCCAAGCATACATTACACATGGCACCTAAAGAAAGACGTGCTTTATCCATGAACTGAGATTACATAGACTAAGAGAGACAATTGGTGGCTATTGACTGAAAAATATTAAATATATTTAGTTGTATCACACCTTATTAGATTATATATGCAAAGTATAGTTAGAATAAAGCTGCAATTGTGCATGTATAAATCTACATGTAAGGAAAATTAAGCAAGCAAAGTTCAAGGTTTACCAATGGGAAACAAAGAATCAAATTTTTAAAAATCTTGATATCTTAGTTTAGACAAGATCACAAGTATAAGGTACCCAATTATGTTAGAACAGATGCTTGATAATTAATATTTTAATTTTACCATTTGGCAGCTTGAAAAATAGGCAAAATATTTTTTTTAACTAACCATAGATTAACAACCTGAATAAGTTTAAAAAATAAAAATACATTATCTAAAAATAAAATTACTGCTACTTAATAACTAGTATAAAAAAAATATGCCACCAAAAGAGATCATGAAATAAAGGATATGTTTAAAGAGGTGAGATTTGATCTATAAGCGGTTTTGAGTTCTTGTAATTTGGTTAAAACAACTGATGAAATTTGCAAAAAAGAAATGCTGTCAAGTTTCACAGAGAGCCAAGCTGTCTTATCCATTGATAGCTTGAACAAAATTGTAATAAAAAGCAAGTCTAAATAAAAATTCAAATAAAAGGTAAATACTAGCTGAAATAAAAAAAAAAAATAATAAAAAAAAAGTTAGAATTGTATATCCTCCTGTCTACAAGAATATAGAAGTGTTCAATATAGCTTATATCCAGTATGGGTAGTATTAATATTCTTAACTCCATAATGCAAGCTATAGATTGTAACTATTGAAAAATTAAGTCAGATTTTGAGGTTTCTTGACAAGTAACAAGGTTTCAAAATCTCTAAATTTCATAAACTATACTTAATGACAAAGATCCTGTTTCATGCTATCAGCAATTCAAATGCTGCCAGATTTTTCAAACAAAAGCTAGAATACAATAAACCCAGTCTTTTTTCTTTTTTAAGTTAACTGCCAGATGGCTAAGAGAAACAAGTTATCACAAAAGCAGTCAGGTTTTAAAAAAAGAAAAAAAAGTAAACATGTAAACTCTTCATATAGCAGTTGTTTTCTGCTTCATATCTAGATCTTATTAATATTAAAGGGGTGGAAAGAAAGATTTTCATATTTTAACTTTCAGAAAGTCTATAAACATTAAGATCAAAAACTGTGTCCCCATCTTACCATTCTTGCAATTAACAAAGGAATACAAGAACAGATTTAAACATTTTGCAAATAATTACATCAAGATTTTATGACTTTTGGACTAACATTCTCATCATTTTCAACTGTATACACAAAACAAGTCAACTTCTAAATTGTAATTAAAAATCAGTAACATTTTACTTATAATAAAAAGTGAAGCAAGTTAGAAATGCAATTATGGAGACATTGCATAAGTAATGCAGTACGAGTCATTTTTAAGCCAGATTTCTGAGATAACAGAAAGGGTTGTTGAAAATAAAACACAAGGCAACCATTTTTATTTTAGTTAACTAAATACAATCTTTTTTACTACTATCCTGCAAGTTTATATGCCAGACTGCATTTTGCTCTGTAGGATCAGAGTATCTGCCCAGTAAGAATAAGTTAAGCTTTCTATGTAATGTCAGGTTGGACATTTACTTACATCATTGAGATGGATGTAACTAGGAGCTAAAGTGAGTGTGTGAAAGAGGGAATTAAAAAAAAAAAAAATTTGAAGGATAAAAAGATGGAAAGAAAATAGGGATGCTCCAATCCCAATTGGGCCCGCCAGGTTGATATAAATAGACTAAATAAAAGATTTTAAAAGCAGGTAGAAATAAAAGAAATGAAAATTAAAATAAGGAATACACACCGTTTCCTACTGCATCCTCATTTATTTTTGCTCTTCATCAATAAAAATATTATCTCTCACACACAGACACACACAAAAAGAGAATACAGTATTTATGCATTTTTTTTTTTTGCATATGAAAATAAGTTATGTCTGTATAAGATTTACGAAATAAAATGGCAATGAAAACTTTAAGGGATTAGGGAGAGAATGAGAGAGAGAGAGAGAGCAAGGGTATGAGAATACATAACCTTAGTTGTCAACACCAACAGAAAACCCAGATTCAGATAGTATTGCCTTATTTTTACAATGAATAAGCACAAGTCAAGACTATACATGACACTGAATTTTTCAATTGGCATCATCTTACCAACTGAGCAATCTCCTTATTTTCAGCAAACATTAGGTGCTTTGAGAGGAAGTAAGCAAGCCTGCAAACCAACCCAAGTGCTCACACATGACATCTGAGATATAAACACCAAGTGCTATGATGGAGCATGTGCGTCATTTTATTTGAAGTAGGTAATGACCAGCAACGAGTAGACAGCAAAATTATTTCATTAAAGTGTGTGTGTGTGTGTGTATATATATATATATATATGTGAGAGAGAATAACAAACATAACATTTTATTTTAAATGCACCAGTGGTGCCTAAAGTTTCTTTGTCCAACTTGTCTCTCAAAAAAGCGACAAATTTTTCAGGATATGGGCGATCATGACTCTCCACAACTTCCCATCCTTTGTAGCTATTAGCAGTGTTCGTCTTCTTGCTATCTTTTCTAATCCTTGTTCTGTCAATAACTGCTTAAAATACTAATTGTTTCTCGAATGACGTCGGGAAAAATAGAAAGGCTTAAAAAAAAAAAAAAAAAAAAAAAATGAATGATTAAAGTAAGCATTTTCAAATTATATACAAGATGCACAGTTGCCTTACTATTGAAATATCAAGAGCATATCACTGAGAATTAAAATCATATCTAAGGTCACAAATAAAATGTTAGATGTTCGAGACTTTTTTTTTTGTTTTGTTTTTGATTTCAAATTAAAATTTTCAAAAACAATGTTTTTGAATTCGGATAAAAATGAACAAGGAATTGGGTTGGAAACAAAGTTCTCGCACAACTTCTTTTAACGATATACAGATATATGGGAA
Source organism: Acanthosepion pharaonis (assembly GCA_903632075.3). NCBI lineage: Eukaryota > Metazoa > Mollusca > Cephalopoda > Sepiida > Sepiidae > Acanthosepion > Acanthosepion pharaonis. Next base: position 1,908,914 of record CAHIKZ030005381.1, read on the forward strand.
CTTTGTTTCCACCCCAATAAATGTTTTCATATTGAAATAAATGTATAAGAGGTATTTGTAACCAAAATAAAATACAGATTGATTAATTAGAGAAGAATAAAGTCATTTACACCCTAAATGGTATTTTTTGTTTCATACGAGTCATGCTTAGGAGGTATATATAAGATGACAGGAGTTTTTTTTCTTTGTTGAAAATTATGAAAGAAAAAAAAAAAAATGTAAAGTTTTTCAAATGTGCTGTTAGTCAGCAGTTTTTTTTTGTTTTTTTTTAAAGATTTTTCAAATGTGAGAGGAAGTGAATTTTGTTTCTCAAAACATTTTACAATCTGTATAAGAAAAAAAAAAAAAAAAAAAAAAAAAAAAAAGAGTTTTGAGAGGAAGCAAGTACTGGATTAATAACTGAAGCATTTGTTAAAAGAAAAAGCAAATAAAATAGGAAGTTATACCCCAAATGTCCACTTTAGTGGTTATGGGAGATTTAACAGGAAACAGTTAAATAGAATAATTATTCCATAGTAAATTAATTGCATGTGGTTGCTACAAATAATGAGGAATCTAATTTGAGAAGCATTTTTTTTTTTTTTTTAAACATTTTAAGATATCAATAGAAGTAGATAGATTTGCCTATCATCCAGTTTCTGGTTCCTTCTAAAGCCTCTTTCTCTTTCGCTTCCAGTAGCCTCTGGTGTCTTAGTGACATTACCACTTTGCTTGAATCAATTCGCCCCAAACAAACAAAAACACACACTGCTAAGTTCAAGCTTTTTAAACCCTTAAGGCCAGAAGTGTTCACAAGTTTCACACACTTAACATTTGAATGTGCCCACAACTGGGTAGCACTGTATTTCAACACATTGTTAACACTGGTCAAACAATCAACTAGGGGCATCTGAAATCAACTTTGTAGAAGTTGTACATTTCCTAAAAATGATTAAAGAGCACAGTGTGTGTGGAGAAAAAAAAAAAAAAAAAAAAATCACAATTTCAAAAAAAACTTTCGTTCTATGAAACAGAAAGGTCCATTTAATGTGGCATGACAGTTAAAATTGACCACTAAATGGACTTATTTTGATTTCAATTTTCTTTAAACAAATAAATAATTTCTTTCTGAAATTATGGGATGAGGAATTATCATTTCTATTTGGACTAATGGTATTACAGTGTTTCAACCAATCATTGTGGCCTCCAGCCTTCTTGTAGATGTTAATCCAAGTAACCTTCAGAGAATTTCTAACTTAACCTTTTATTTACCTTATGATTATAGATTGTTCTCATTCCACTGGCCATGTCTAGGGATATTTTATTTTGTTCTTATTTAATACTGCTCAGTTGTCGTTTGCCTGGTTTTCCCGGACAGACTTAGACTGTGGAAAATAACTATACAGTAGTAAATAAAATAAGATATCCCTAGACACTGACTGCAAATCAATAGAAAATAAGCCCCCCGACCCAAAGAGGAAACAACACTGACCTTCAACTTTGTTACAAAATTAAACCAACAGATACTAATAGTGGACTCATAATTACACATACACAAAAAACTGCTACACTATAAGTAAAAAAATTAAATTCTATCAAGGTTTAAATTCATAATAAATGCAGTACTAGTTGTAACAGGCAGTAATACAACTGGCAAAACCTATCTTCTATATAAATAAAGTGCAGTGTATGCATGTTTTCCGATCTTGGCAAATCATGAACAACCTGAAGTAACAGGTAGTAACTATTGTAGCTAAATGAGATTAAAAATTAAATAACACATTTAAAGTTAAATTTTAATATTGAACAGAGTGAAAGGTTTAAAAATAATTCTTTATTAAACGTTTAACTTTGCTTTTCTTTGCAATTGCAACCAATATTGTCTAATTAAACCATAATTAAAACTTAAGCGGGGCACAGTACAAAGCTTATATGGTTTATATTTTCTTTTTCTAACATACATACTGTGACATATTCGAAATGCTACATAGTTTGGGCTTCCTAATATCTTTCAAGAGTGACTTTATATGAAAGGTGATTTTGAAAGAAAATAAAAATTGCATGCAAAATAAATGTAAACAAACTAGAGATCGGTTGCGCATATGAAGACAGATTATACCAAAATAAAATGTTGAATAAAAATAAAATAATTCTATTATTTCTAAATTCTTATAACTTTTATATACATAGGACAATGAAGGAAAAAGTCCGAAGACTCAAAAGCCCCCCCCCAACTAGCAACTAAGCAATTTTTTATATATATATATATATATATATATATATATATATATATATATATATATATATATATAACCTGGCCAACAAACTTTCTAGTTAAAATAGGTATGCTATTTCCAGTAAGCAATCTTTGATACATTTCAATACTTTTATAGCATGGCTATCAGGCATTTTATAAAACTGCTCACAAGAAACTCCAACTTATGTATTCAAGTGAAAGAAATATCTATACTGAAATGTAGGTAATCAAGTCTAAAAATAAAAAAAAATTCTTTAAACATTTTTCAATCATGACTTTTGGCAAAGTAGATAGCATTAGGATGTTTTTATCTATGAATGGAAAAAAAATTCTGTAGTATTGTGTACACTTGGATTTTGTGAATAGCAGGAAATTCATTTGAATAGGAGATTTAAAAATCTTCAAATTATACAATTTAAAATTTTCATAAAATACTGAAATACCTTTAAATTTGAACTAAGAACACAAAATAAAATCTTTAAGATACAAACAGGAATGTATATATTTTCATATAATAATTTTATAATTTTCTTAATGAGATAACATTAATAAAAAAATATAATGCAAGAAAAATATTCAAAGTAAGCATTACTGAAGCTTATAACAAGGAGTTTAAGATAACCATATATCAACCTAATTAAAATTAGATAAAAAGTACCTTACACAAGAGAAACTGATGCAGTAAGAACTTTATTGAACTATGGAAAAGATCATTTACAGCAGAAAAGCTTGTCTAATGAATAAATTTATACATTAGAAGATTTCATATCTTGGAAGGCTCAGAAGAAAAAAACTGAATATTAAATGATTTTTACGTACAGACAATATCACAAAACTAAATACAGATCTATAAACAGAAGGGTTTTTTTTTTTTTATCTGTTTTTATAGAGTTAGAAAATACATCAATGAAAGGGAGTTTATTACCTGGCTTAGTTTATTATGGCAAAAGGCCAAATGGACATAGGACAATTGTGCTGTACCAAGCAATGGGAGAGGTGGGCCTGCCTTCTTTGAAAGACAATATTTGAAAGCCGAGACTTGAATATTTTTAACCGAGTGTGAAATGCACAATTAACCTACACAAGAGTGCATGAGAGAAACATTACAGATTTATAAAAAAACTTACATAAAGCACACATCACTAATTAAAACTTATTACAAGGAGGTATGCAACACTTAAGAGACTAGAAAAAATAAAAATTTATTCTCATTGCCTGTATGCAAAAGGAAATATTCTTATACAACAAAAACAGGAGTCCTGTTGATGTGCACTCATTCTGGTATTTACTTTCCTAAAAGTTAAGATAGCTGTATTGCTCAAGGTTGTAGCTATATTGAAATCATTTCAGCAATAATTTGATATCTGAATTACCATAGATAAAAGTTATATTGATTAAAACATGTAATGAAAAAATTAATTAACAAAAAGATGAAATAGATTCAACATCAGATTCTGCATATACTGATAATTTACTGGAAAAAGATTTCATTCTACACAAAACACATAAATTAGTATAGCAATTAACATAATGTAGGCATGAAAAGATATTTGTGAATAAACAGATCTTGACTAATCCTTCATTGCACAGGTGTAATAGGCTTTTTCAACTGTACCTTTTTGATTTTTTTTTTTTTTTAATTTTCACGTCTGATTAATAAAATATTGAATGTTAAATGCTATAGTGGCAATTAAAAAATAATATATATTCTTCCAGAAAGCAAACTAAGCTTTCTCATTTTATAGTTAGGTATTCTTAAAATGCAGAAAAGATCAGAGGGAAGAATTTATAACTTTGCAAAGGTTTTTTTTATAAGACAAGTTTGTGTACGTTTTTGAATTTTAACTTAAATCTTTGAATGTATTGTTACTGTAAGATGGAAAGTCCCAAAAATTCTATCAAGGAGACAAAAGGTAAATCAAATTTAAGCATTGGAAAGAGATTACAAGTTACTCCATGTAGAACAAAACTATCACAAAACATTGAAACATACTTTCTAAAAATGTCATTTAAAGTAATAAAATCCTAAAGTTTTTTTATTATTATTATAATAATACTTAACTGCAGATAAAATAAAAATTCACTGAAACATTTTAATCTAGGTAATATTGTCATACTCAAGAAGCTTGTAAGTTAACCCAAGTGTAAGAAGAGTTGTTTTTGTTATACATCAATGTACAAATGATAATACTAGCAATATACTTTAAAAGGTATTAAAATGAAAGCTATCTGATATAGTCATACCAGCTTTTAATGTAATCAAGACCTTCTGGCTAAATGCTAACAATGACACTATTTAAGGAGATATTTATATACTAGTAATCCCCTATCTCAGCTAACAAAGACAATTGCTAAAGCAATTTAATATTTTTCATTCTCAAAAGCACAAAGCTTTTTCAAAACACCTGCATTAACTTTTTTTTTTTTTTGAAGAAACTTAGCTAACACCAATTTAACAGGAATTTTGCTTTTATGTACCATTTTGCCCTCACATTAAAAACATTTTGCAACAAAAACATTTTCAGAAGTTTTAATACTTCTGAAACGTACTATTTTCCACTGACAGAAAACTGGTCTTTCCAGTTTAGAGAGATTATTACAACTGTCCAGAGAGAAGGAAAATTACATAGTGAAATAACTGATGCAAGTAGAGGTTCGTTAATTTTTAAAATTGTTTGAAACAAGACAAACTCATCACACTACTCTCATATTACTAATAAAATCTGAAGTCACCTTTTAATCTCCATCATACTGTACATACAAATATAGTCATATTGAACAGGTTATACTAGTCAGTTACTCAAAGTAATTTTAAAGTACAAATTACAATTTATCAAGAGAATTACTCCAATTGAAATAACAGACTGTTATCGGACACTTCAACATTTCAAATAATCAACTGCTTGGATTTTAAATTTTTATCCAAGCTATGCGAGATAACAGCTGCATTAAGCATAAAAACAGGAGGAGTGTTTGTTGTGAATAGTGATAAAATATTTGACAGATGACAAAGCAGCAATTCCATTGGGCAATTCAATAGGGAAGTTTGTGGCTATTCCAGTATAGGGCCTTCATAAACACTTCAATTAAAACCTAATATCAAAAGAAAATGCACAAAAAGAATCCCAATTCACTGGCTATTTTAAGAAATTAAGGCATACAAAAGCACAGATAAGTTTATAATTAAAATATTTCACCAAATAGATCTGAAATTAGAAAAGTTGGAAATTTTCAGTTTTCATAAAGTTAGGGTGTGACATTAAATTATGGTTTTATCATACATCTAAATAGCTTTTAATAAATTTACATGCCACTTGAGGAAGTGAAAAATTTACCCTTTCAACAGACACAAAAATTCTTACCATGTACATTTCAAAGATATTCCAAATAAAATGTAGCCTCTCTATATTTCAGATAGGGAGTATTGTAACTATTTACTGAGGCATGTGTCCTTGGGGATACATAACCCAGTGGATAAAAGCATTGGTTGAAGTAATCCAAAAGTGACTTGACCTAAAGAGTTGAGAGTTCAATGGCAACAGCAGAGGTGAACAAAAATTTTGGAAGAGTTACTACAAGGGAATTAACTGAAACATCTAGGAAAGAACAATCTACCCCCACGGACTAAATAAAGGGTTTGGTTTGAAATTACAAATGTATACCACCTAAAGAAGGCCGGCCGTTGTCAACATGACATGGGAACAACAGTTTGAACAATGTAAATAGTGTAAAATGTAGCCATTTTTAACATCATTAATTTTATGAATCACTAAAAGTTACAAAGATTGGACTGTGAAGGAGTCATTACTTCTCAAAGCAATAGGTATAAGCATTATCTTTGCAGAAATAACTTTAAAAAAAAAAAAAATAAAAAATAAAAAAAATAATATAATAATAATAATAATAATAATTTACACTATTTACACTGTTGTCTGCATCTGTCACATTCACAACATTTTGGCCATTGTATGCTCAGGCCTTCTTCAGGCGATATTTGTTCGAATTTGAGTGAATGTGGTAATGATGAGGGCAACAGTCTGAATAGTGTAAATAGTTACAATACCTCATCTCAGGAATATATAATGATGTTAAAAAATCTGAAAAATCTTCAGATAAAATACAGGCACTGGATTCTCACATGGAGAAATAAGAACAGCCAAGAAATCTCTTGATCTGTTTGATTTGCTTAGAAACACTTAAATTACTCAACTTGGTGGAAGAATATTAGGTCACCATAATCCAAATAAGAGGGAAAGTAATTAAGGTACAGTCAGGAAATAAAAGCACAACTAATTAAGTAATATGCTAATCAAATGAATTTCTGTCAGAACCCTAATGATTCAAGTTTTCCAGTTAGCATAAATTATTGGCTAATTGAATATTAATTCATTCTTAATGGTGAAACATATTCTGTTGGGAAGAGATAGAGAAAAAAAGTAAAAATCTCATGTACACATATATTCAAAGTATATGAATAATCTCTCGAGTATACACCAAATGGCAGTTGAAAATGGATATTTACTTTACTTAAATCTTGTCAATTTGATATAAAAAACAGTCTAGAATGGACACAAATTTAAATAATTTGCCAAAAATGCCATGTTGATATCTTCTAAATTGTAGGGTATTCTATCAAAGCATTATAATATCTCAAAGTTCTGCTTTGAGGGGAAAAAATCCAGGGCAAGAATACTTCACAAAAGTACATAAATACCATCTACTAGATTACTAGGACTAAATTTCATGAAAACCTTTACTTCAAACAAGGAGGAAAGAAAACACACACACAAAAAAGTTCTCTACCAGATATTATAATATTATATTAAGATGTTTTGTTTTATTTTTTCCAGTTTCATTCAATTCAAAAAAAAAAAAAAAAAGTTTTTTTGCCAAGTACTTTCTAAAACTGAACTTGGAATTTTAAATGTCTAGAGACACAGCAAGCATTTTATCACTTTTCTGCCTTTTACAAGGCCTGAAAACAAAACCTTCTTGACTTAAATATACTGAAAACAATATTTCTAATGTAAGCATGCTACATTTAATAAAATTGGGTTGGAATCAAATAAAAAGGTTACTTTTACATTACATTAGTGCAACTGGATTCCCACTCCATTCATTGCTCTCTTTTAGGATTCAATTTTTTTTCTTCTTTAAGCCGTCAAACTAAAAGTGAGTAATTTCATTTTTGTCATTCTGCTCTCCGAGTTCAAAACTGCTACCCATAAAATAATTGGTGCCTGGGGGATTGGAATTGGCTTCAAAACAGATCATGCATCATTGATTCCAAAACCAATGAACCTGGTCATGGTTGCAAATGATTATTTGACAATGAGAATCCAGGTTGCTGTGAGGCATATTCAGAAACAAATGCTTGAGTATTGGAAGTAGATAGATACAGATCAGGTCAAAAATTACTTCCAATCATTTATCAACTTTTTTTTTTTTTTTAACAGAGTAGAAAAACATTCACTGTAAGGTTATTGGCAATAATATAGTGCTAATTCTAATGGTGCTGACAGAAGTTGCTTTCTGCCAAGTTAGGACATGAAGTTGGTGATTCAAAAATAGTCATTTATGTTATTTCTAATTCTATACAATAACTCAAATTGGTAATATTAACCTTGAAGTCAACCATCATTTCCCAAAGGTTTCATGGCTTACAAATGAAACAGAATCATTAGCAAGGTATTTAAAAATTTACACATTTATCTTTACTTGGATTTGAAATTAATTTTCTATGTTATTTGACAAATAATTTTCAAATCATTTGATACAGATATAAATGATAAAGCAGAATTCTTTTTCTTTTGGGAGTGGTTGGATATATTCTAACCATTACACATGACTACTTCAGATATATTTTCAAATACAACGCACTCAACTAAAATGAGAAACAATAGCCAAGGATGTTTTAGATAAATCCCATTCTATCAAATCATTTACTTGACATTCCACACATTTGGTAATTTACAATGATAGAGCTATCTATCCTAAGTAATTAAATGTTTTCATAAAGTTATTAAAGAAGTATTAATGATAAAAAAGAAAAAAGAAAACTAAATTAGCATATTTAATACAAATACAAGAGTATATTTAAAACTAGGTCTGAGTTTTGTGAACTAAATGGGTGGGGAATACAAGTAAAACATTATCTTGTTGAGTTTACTTGGCTCTTGATAAATATAGACAAGCAGAAGGACTACACTGTCCAGGAGCAAATACTTAGTCAAAGGAAATAGTAAAAAGCTTCTCATTAAATAAAGTAGATAATAAAGGGCCTATAAGATTAGTGATGTTTTCCAGGATGTGACAGATGAACATTTCAAGAAGAGCCAAGTTTAAACTTATTACAAGATGATCAGTACAAGTGTCGATAGCAACAGGAGTAATGTTTAAATATCAACACAAAAATAAGTCTCTCTAAAGGTTTTTTTTTTTTTTTTTTTTTTTTAAATCATTTCTCAAATGCCTGTGAGTAACATGTCTGTTAAGGAGAGAGAACAATAAAAAAAAAAAAATTCATTAAGACAGAAGATAATGCTTGCATTGCATTTAAATTTTTGAAGATCAAAGTTGACTAGAAACAAGAAGCCAGAAGGGGATTCCACAAATAAGTGCGAGAGAGAAACATTAGCATTTCAACTGTAAAATGAATACTTATTATAAAACCCAGGTTGTGTGTGTGTGTGTGTGTGTGTGTGTGTGTGTGTATATATTGGATCGGATTTCCTATATTTTTCAACTGATTTCAACAAAACTTCACAGGACTACGTAAAGCTACCTTGCGGTGGTTCTGACAGCGTCAAAAATTGGAAAAACAATTGTTTTTGCACGAAATCAATTTGAAAACACGATTAAGAGGCATCGCGAGAATGAAAGTGGGACAACTCATATAGAGTTATACTTATTATAAAAACCCAGGTTGTGTGTGTGTTCATTTATATATGGGATTGGATTTCCTACATTTTTCAACCGATTTCAACAACACTTCTTTTTTTTTTGGCAGGTAGTGTTTTTATTGTCTTGCACAATTTTTTTCTTTATTTTTACATTCAGAATGCTTTAAATATTCCATTTACAAGACAATTGTTTATAATAAAATTCTATTCAATCAGTAGACTCATAACGATTGAAAACAATGTTTTTGTTTGAGTTTGACCAATTCGTAAAAAAAAAAAAAAAAAAAAAAAAAAAAAAAAAAAAAAAAAAAAAAAAAGAAACTAATCAAGACATACGTGTCTGTCAACCTTAAACAATAATATTTGTCAATTTTATTTTTCAGTCTTTATGATGGTCGATACTTGATCTATCTCTTACTGTTACATCCCCGGGCTCTACTGCTAGTATCTAATAAAATTGCCGAATTCTGGTGGTGCGCTTACATTTTAAGGTTTAGGTAGCAAAGATAATTCAATCAGATCTCCATCCACTAATAAAATAAATTCAGAATTCTATAAAATTAGACAGCACAAAAATAAACACTAAATGACAGAAATGAAGTCTAAAATGCTCATTTCATCTCTTAAATATTATTTTTCCAGGCATGACAGTATATACTCAAGGATAGATTGCACTCCCCCACCAAACTTTTGATAAAAATCAGGGGTGCAACCTATGCTCTTGACATCATAGTGAATCTGAAGTAGATTGTGGTGTATCAGTAGTCCAGGCAAGTAATCTGGGCACAAGCAAAAATCAAGATCAAGGGAGAAAATTAATTTTTCCCAACATTTTGATTTTATGCAATCGTTTCTTCCAACAGTACTGTCACACAAAAATGACAGAATGAGGATGGAGATGAACATACCATAACTAATGATGAACTAAACAGATGAAAAGAATGTTTGACAGTGATGACTAAGAATTTTGGGGTTTCAATCCTGATGAAATTTAATAACTATATTTAAATGAATAAACACTTATGTTTAAATATATGTAAGCACACTTTTGAAATAAAGGTGAATATTTGAAAATATTTAACAAATATTAGTTATATTTACATTTAAAAAAGGGCCATGTAACTCCCCAGATAATAATTCGACCTATCTACAAGTCAACAGCAAATACCCACTTTGACAACCCCAAACTAAGGCTTTAACCTATCTACTGATGCAATCTATTTGTGAGCATATATGGTACTTCTTGCCTTTTACAATATAAAAAAAAAAAATAGTGCAAGAAATTATACATCAGTATCACCAGGGTTTTTATTTTATCTACATGCTCCTATTCAATATCACTGAATTCTTTTAAGTAGAAAATTATAGAGTAACATTTACTGAGTAAATTTTACTCCTAACTTCAGTGATTGTCTATGCAAACTAGAAGAGCTTTTCATTCTCTTTGAAAGTTAATATCATTCATCAATGTCACTGCAAAAGAAGGTTAGGCATGTAGCTAGTTAAAAACTAATAAGAGTTATCAGTGACATTTCCAGCAAAATATTCTGTCATGAGGAGAATCATTAAACAAAGGATATTTGCCATCTTTAAGGTAGGCTACTAACAGTATACAAAAGCAAGAGTTTATTCCTACTGGATAGAGATAGGAACAGTCAGACCAATTGCAAAGCAAAAGTGGTGGGGAGGGGAACACAATGACAGAACTGGTACATCTTACTCACCATATTCACTTCATAAAGGGCATTTAGTCAGAGACTGACTGACTGCCATTTTCCTCTTCAAGCTAACACAGCAAGACTCCTATCCCACCAATGTGGGATTGTGGAATGCTCAAAGCAAATAAAACTTTACAACAAAGGGCATCCTAAAAGTACTTACATTTCTAATGAAGGTAAGTATGGGAGACAGTGAACACTTATTTCGATTAGAGAAAATGTTTTTGCTAATTTAAAAATTCCAAATGAATTTTTTTGAAAGAAAAAGCTCTGTAATACTTAGTGTTAGTATTGGAATAATCAAAAATAAAATAGACAATGTATTTTAAAGTAACATTAATAAAAATTATACTGAAAACTCTCTTAAAAACCATTAAATTAGAATAAACCAAGTAAATGGGAAATATACTATTAGCATTTTCAAAAGTTTGATAAAATAACTAAAACTTGTACTAAATACTAGAAGCTAGAAATTGATCATGGTAATGATGAAGTTAGCCATTTCCACATAGGAAACAATCAGTATTCAGTGATTTTCATATACAGGTTTTCAGGATATTAGACTACTCAAGTCTACTAACTTATTACTCTAGTACTGATAGGAGTTTTGTCCCAAGTCTTTTGTTTAAGATAGTTAACATTCTTGATTGTATCATTATTTTCCTTTTCTAGTTACATGTAATAACTTTTTGTTATTACTGCTGTTGGAATTCTTCAAGTGATGTTTTTGTTATTTAGTAAAGCTCTTTCTGGTTCTGTAGCACCAATCTATAGGATCTGATGAGGTATTGCCATTAAGACCAAAAAGAGATGTGCTTGAAGCCATGCTTAATATTTGATCTGAGCTCGTTAATATGGTCTTATAATCATCTACTACAGAATGAAAAAAAAAAAAAAAACAGTGAGTTTTGAATATTTAAGCCAATGTATGATAACTCGTTTTGTTAAGACAAAGTTATAACCATTGTTACTTTTAAAACTTAAGATACCTGCAGAAGGCTGGTGAGTACTATGTTGGCTGAAATTTTGTGATCTAAGAAAGCCCACAGAAGTGAGTAAATTACACTGAAGATAAAATACAAAGTTTGTTTTTTTCTTTTCTTCTTCTTTAAACAAGCTACATAAGATTTCAATGAGTAGCAGCTAAGGAATTTGGTTCTACCCCAAAGTAAAAGGGCAAACAACTTTCAAAACTTGACTAATTCAATATAATTTATTGTCTTTACAAATATTAGCAGTAAATCAATTTTTATATGAGAAAAAGTAGTGAAATTTAAGAAAGAACTAATCACTGTCATTGAGAAATGGCATTCAATACTCGATAGGACAATCTTGACATTGAGGATTTAGGAAAACAGCTGGAAAAAAACATTTTAAATCCTATCAACAGGTAGGAAATCTAGAAATTCAAGCTAAAAAAAAAAAAAAAAAAAAAAAAAAAAAAACAGTTTACAATTTTTTTTTTTTTGGTAACTCCGGTTACTAAATTATATTAGTATATGAGTATTATTTTTTTTATTTTTTTTTTTATTTTTTAGAGGAGAAAAAAGACAAAAACAAAAAACCTTAAGATAATAATCCCCCACCACCACCACCACACACAGCAAAGAATATTAAAAAAAATCAAAAATTTTTACATGCCTCCATGGAACCATACATCCATGTGTAGCTTAATGCTAAATTCAAACACGGGGTTCAAAATAGCCAAAAATACATCTTTATTAAAAAAAAAAAAAAAAAAAAAAAAAAAAAAAATATAAAAAAGGTGCTGATGAAAATTAAAGAGAACTATATGAGAAAGGCTTTGAGGGCTGAAGTTTCAATGTTAAATTGTTCACTTATGTAGCAGTTATTATTTACACTATTTACATTCGGACTATTGTCTATCTTTGTTTCTGCCACTGCACCCTCCATCCTTCATGAATGAAACATGATAATAACAAAGATGAGGACAATAGTCTGAATATTAATAGTGTAAATATTGAATTGATTTTATCACTAACTTAAAGCAACTACACAGCATGGGATAAGAGTCAGCATTGTGCTTACTAAAGAAATGTTAGTCAAACTTTATTTATAGGTACAGCTGTTATCAAAACATTAAATTGGGGTGGGGTTCTTTGTGGAGATGTACTTGCCTATTTCTAAACAGGGCCAGTGATCATTGTGTAAGCCTAAGCAAAACTCAGCATTTCAAATGCTTATTTTTCAGAACAGACCAGCCATATATATTTTTTTTAAATGCGCGCACACACACACAAAGCACTGCAAAAGTAGGTATACAGTAAGTATTATACCAAAATTACAATAGTAATTCTAGGATTTATTCAAATCATTTTTAATATTTTTATTTATTATAATACATTTATAACTTATTTCATAATAATAATAAATGTTATGCCAGTAAAAAGGAGTATGTGAATGACAGGCAAACAGTTTAAACATCTGAGGGAGTCATATGTTTATTATTGATATGGTTGCATAATCAATACATTTTGTGTACACATTTTTCATTACTGCATATGTACTTTTGCATCACTATTTATTTTCAAAGTTTTGTCTAAGGTGAAAATATGTGGCACTAAACCCCATTAACTTTATATAGCTTATATCTATTACGAATTCCTTAGACTAACAAGGATTTTTTAGTAAACTCAAATGATAACATAAAATGTTAGAAGTCAACCTAACAATGACAAAACCTTTCTAGTCTTCCTGAATACAACACGTAAGCATGAAAAATAAGCCTTCCTTCTTATTTCCTTCCTGCTTAAAATGTTGGAGACAGATGTGAAATGTCAAAAGGTCATGATCAAGAGCAGCATTTTGGAATTACCTCTTCACCCTGGTATCCCAAATCACCAGCTGTTGTCATGGGAAGAATGAGAACCAGTATCTGCTTAACATTAGGGACACAGAGAATTTTAGACAAGTTTACAAACAAACTGTTTATTTCAATATTTACTGGCAATATCTTATCACTTAGGAGGTAGGTAACTCACCTAAGATGAAACAAGGGAAATGCTTTGCAGACTTCAGGGATTTCCTTGATTTAAAACATAGGAAGTAGATATAAAAAAAATACATACACACTCTTTTATATATATATATATATATATATATATATATATATATATATATATATAAATAAAGGCCACTTACCATCAGACATAAATGAGACAATTAAGTTTATGACTGCTTGCGCTAATACAGCAGAGTCATCACAAGTAGGATTGTAACTATTAGTCAGTTGGTAATCAGTAATTGAAAAATAGCATTTCTTAATTTCATTTTCAACATGCATGCATTCACAAAGATTTAAATCAGTGATCAATATCAGTTATGGATTGAAACTCATACACTGAAAATTTTATTAAAATTCACCTAATAATTGTATCAGGCTATATATTTACTGATTCAGTGTGTGTGTGTGTGTGTGTGTGTAAACAGTTTCCTTTTTGTCACAGCTGGAATTTAAGCATCTCTAATGAAGATCCCATATTTAACATTGGTTAACACTTAGCTTGAGATCAAGAACAAATTTTACATAGATTACTAGTTTTACTAGGTATCAAATCTTAGCAGAGGATTTTCAAGCACATTTGCAACAAGTAATTTCTCAGATAAGTTTTCCTTTTTTATTGCTTATTGATGAAGCAGTATCAAAACAAGGATGATTTATTTTCTTCCAATTTCTCCAAAGAGGAGGAATTGTAATGTATTAGTAAGATAGTGTTCAACAATAAGAAATATGAATATAAAGAAAAAAGAAAAAAAGAGAAAACAAGGAGATAAAACTGAAAGATATTTAAAAATCTTATGCTAGTGTCATTTGCTTTAACCCTTTAGCATTCAACCCACCCCATAAAATGTTCAAGCAGCTGTAACCCACCCACCGTATCCTCAGTCATAATATATGACATCATAAATAATGCAGGATGTCATGCAAACAGTGAGACTGAACAAGAACAGTGATATTGAGAGCATTGAATGCTAAAGGGTTAAATTACAAAATGGATCCTGTACAAGTAAAATTCATATCTATATGGATGAGAATTAGTTAATGTCCACCATAATTTTAATAGTTTTAGTTGAGATTTCTTCAACTCTAATTGATTGACCATAGAGGTGCTCCACACATGCTTCAGATCCCACCTCAATAACTTACAGGAAGAGTATAATACCTTGGATAGACTTTATCATTTATTTAACTTTCAGTTCTATTCATTGCTACAAAGAAGACAATACTGTCAAATAATAAAAAAAAAAAAAAAAAAAATCTTATGCAACCTTGCTGGCAAAGAATGTAGACAGAAGATCTGTTCATTCAGTTTTCAGAAATATTTCCACTATTGACTAGTGGCTGTCTGGATTACAGCTAAAAGGTTTTTGGCAAGCAGAGCAACCTTCAGAGAAAGAAAAATTAGACAATGCTAATGTCTCTTGGGACAAAAATAAATACAAATGCATATATTTAGCCAGGTGGAGGTGAGGGCAATAGTACCAAGAGAAAAGAAGAAGAAAAAGAAAATTACCACTGAGCAACTAAAAAGGTACCACAACCTTTTTACAAAGTCATCAAGTGTAATAAACATCTGTTTGTGTCTAACTTGAATAAAAAAGGAAAAGGGGTGAACAAGAGCTTTTTTTGTTATATAATCTTGGAAAAAAAAGTACTGAAGATGCCTAATAATTCACTGGATTCAAGAGGAGACTCACACACACAATACTCAACAATAAAGAAAATTTATTGTATCTATAAGATAAATACTACTCCTGAATTTGAGCAAACTTTTATTTTAAATTTCTAATAATGACAACCACTGATTTTCAGGGAGAGTAAGAACAATTGAAAAAGTAAAAAAAATAAAAATAAAGACAGAAGGGTAAAAATTTAAGTTTAAACAAGCCATCAATCTTGACTAAAATACAGATTAGATATTGAAGATTCTAAAAGCTAACAGTAACAAATGTAAACATTCTTGACATTAGCCATTATTTTTTCATCTTATTTTAGCTGCTTGTCATTATGATGACTCAAGAATATCAATCCACAGCATTATTATTTCTGATCCCATTTGTTTACTAATGGTCATAGAATGTTATGATAAAAAGCAACTAAAATTAAGAAATATTAGCCAAAAATGAATAAGGGTTGACAATGTTTCACCTCAAAAGTTTTTTTTTTTTTTTTTTTAAATGCTTTGGTTACTCAGTTGCAATGAACCAATTCTACAACTAAATAAATACAATTCATCATATTCAACAAAAAACGATATAGCAATTTATACAAGGAAAATAAATGTAGATATTTGAACTTTGAAAGTGTAGATAATTCAGATAAGCAAGAGGCACTCCAACATCATAATTTCTGATTTTGTACTCTTAACTTTCCTAAATTATATATAAAAATACACACAAAAATCTAGCATAAAGTGCGACTAGAAGTGTAGCAATTAAAAAAAAAAAAAAAAAAAAAACAACAGATCCTGCTGCAAGGGTTTGACATTGAAATCAGGCTACTATAGTCATTTGGATATGCATGTCATGTAAAGATTATCAACATAGAAATTGCAATCAGTGAGCAAAGTTCAAATTCTGGGCTTGTCTGTTCCCTGTACTTTGGTACTAATGACCTTAGAAAGAAAAGATATGAATCCCCCACCCCATTTCCCCTTCATGTTATGGATTAATTAGAGCAGATTGGGCTCTCAAGCCTTGGATTTCAACCAGTGTAGAAGAAGGGCTATTCTGAATTCAAAACTATGGAGAAGGCAACAGGAAACCACTACTATCTTTCAAGAAATATATAATAAAGAAAATGGAGTCTGTGGAAAGTCACGATTGACTATATCCTAAAAGGACACAGCACTAAAAAAAAAAAAAAAAAAAAATTAACAATCTTACATACATGAATGTACCTCAAATGGGAGGGCTTAAGTTCACAAATTACATTTAATATTAAAAATGTTTTTGTTTCCCCAAGCTATTGCATGTTAATTAGAATGATGGTGTCTTGTAATTAAAACATAAAAATCAATACAAGAAAAGCCTGGCAAAATAATTTTTAATTATTACTGAAGTCACACTTGTACTGCAAAAGTAAATTTCAAGTCGGCAAGAGAATATAGATTCATTAATAAGTTTGGAACATAATGATAAATGAAGGGAGAAGGGGGGGGAGAAAAAATGCATTATTTTACACAAACTTTTTTCAACTTTTTCATAAGATCACACAGATTGGAAAGAAAATAAAAAAATTCAGATCTAAATTCAGTTAAAAACTATCCGGTTACATCTAAACTTCTCTAGATATATGAGAGAGAGAGAGAGAACATGACAGCTTTGAAATCAGCTTTAAATAGCCCACAAAGGATTGATAAACTGGAAAAAGAAAAAAAAAATCAATTCTGATTTGATATAGGGAATGAAAAGGTCTAAGTTCATGACACTACTGCCAACCACAAGTCTACTCTTGGGGGGGGTCAACTGACTAAAGTGGTCAAGTTAACAATAGGAATAACAGGTAGCTTCTGCACAAAACAAAGGGTGATGTCCATGGTAATACACACCAAAAGCAGGTTATCTCTAGTGGTCCAGTAGGAGTAAGCAACAAGGACCATGTCATACTGTTGCACATCTATGACCACTGATATTGAGCTGCTGGACAATGGTCAAGTCCAAGAGAGAGGGAATAGCTGTACATATTCTAAGAGGATTGCTCACTTTCTCAAATGGCAATGTGCCCAGTAGTAGCTGATTGACAATTTAAGATTATATCATTTGCAACATATGGCTTGTCCAGATTAAATCTCAGATTACTTCATTCATGGGTATCACCACAATGAGAAATTCAATTGATAAACCCAGAAAGACATGCTATCATCATAGAGGAGATGGTTAAAATCAATAAGAATCCTCCAATTTTGGCAGATAACTTCCAAAGTGGCATAAAAACCATTTTAAAGACTGAAATTGAATATGCATATAATTTGTTTTTAACCTTTTCTATTGAACAACTGTTTTGCTTCATATTTGTTCTCAAAATTATAGATCTCATAGGCTTTAAGCTATAGGCACTGCTATTTAGATTTCTTTTCTGTAAAAAACATTAAAATTATACACAGAAATATCTTCACAGGGAGCACTTAGTTGTTAAAAGTTCAGAGTAACATTTAAATTGTGTAGGAAATTCCAGGTTGTCAAATACCTACAGAGATCATCTGACACTCAATGCTGAATTAATTGATTCCCAATTCATACATAAACATGCATATAACTAATAAATTGAATACATGCTCATTTTACAAATGAATAGTAGTCAATGTAAAAATTTTGTCTATGATGAAGACAAATGAAAGATGATTAAATTTCTGAATTGTCAAATTCAGAAAGACTATTTTTGAAAATTAAATACAAATACAGTATCATCTTTGAATTACTGCTGATTAAAGTATAGCAATAAATTGAAGATAACAGCAATTTTCAGAAATCAGATTTTTTTTCTATTCATATTTTGATGGAAAACAATTAAGATTAAATGGTCATTTTCAAAAATTAACTTTATTTGAAAATTTTAAAACCATTCACGAATAGAGAAATGACATAATATTGATTCTCAGTCATTAACTTTTCTTGATAATCATCTAATTTTCAAAAGCTATTTTAGGAAAAAACAAAAAAAATTATGTGCTTTAAAGTTGTAAAAGTAGCTAATATTCAACAGGCATTGTTAAGTATTTTTAAATTTAAAACATCTGATTTCACAAATCAAAGCTCTAAGAACAAGAGTTCTAAACAAAGAAAATATATTGTTTCTATTAACCACCTAACTATAGAATAGTATATGATAATCACTTTCATAATTCAGTAAAACCGATTCATTCACTTCTGTTTAAACGCAACAGTTAAATGCCCAATGCTACACAAATAATTTCTGTCATTTTAAAATCAATATGAGGGCAAAAAGACCCAAGATGGTGTGCAGCTGGCAGAAATATATAAACCCAAATTAATAATCACATAACAGAATAAGTTTCTATCATTCTTTTTATACTTGAAGTATTAACACTAACACTTTATTATTTAGAAGTAGAGACAGCTTAGTGCCAGCTGTTCTCTCGCAAAACCTTAAGCTGTATACAGCGATGTCTATATATAATATAATCTGTTCTAGAGCCTGTTCATTAACTAAATTGTTCATTATGTGTGTAATTGAAATATATAAATAGGGGTAATGTAAGTATAGGTCATCTGTTCCATGCCCCACTCCAACTTCACATAAAAGTATAAAGAAAAATAAAATACAAAGAACAAATAAGTACAGAAATAAATTAAGGCAAGAAACCCAGCACTGTAGTATAACTTCCACTGGGAGCATTATCTCTGAAAGGTCATGAGACAACTAGTTGCATAAATTACCAATTCACATATCTATCACCTTTTTCTTTAACCCATACCAAAACTAAATTTTTCATCACTTCAATAAAATTGCCTCATGATTTACTAAGTGTGGTTATTCCTTTAGCAACCTGAATGCATTTTAATTACTTCTTGTTTTTGAGTATTGCTGATTTCACCATTTTATACTCTGCACTAAGTTTTGCTAACAGATGTTCCACTTTCAACTTTGGAGTTTATTTTCTTGTTAATTTTTCCAGTAATTGATTTTCATACTCTGATGATCAATGGTCTTTACTAAAAAAACATGAACAAATGTCATTTTCAATATAAAACATGAAAGTTTACAAGCTAAGTTCATAGATAATGACATAAAACAAGTACAATATGGACAATAAGTCAGCATTGAGGAGACTCCCAGACATTTACATGCATAGATAGTTTACTTACAGTCTGTGATTCAAATTTCAGAAGAAAATGCCTGTAGGCAAACTGGAGAATAGGGAACCCAGTTACAACTACTGAATAGATCAACATAAAATGAAAGTTCAAATTTATAAAGAAGGTATGACCAAATAAGTATAGTATTCCACAAAGTTGTACCAGTAAGGAATATAATTCACTCCTAAAAGTGAGGGGAGAGGGAGAGAGGACATGTGGACCTTTTCAAGACAAAATAGAGAACCTTATAATTGTAGATGCAAAACTGCTAAAGTCCAAGCTTTTCTGGATACCTGAGATACTGAAAAACATAATTCATAAAATATCTTAAGAGCACCCTGAGAAAGAGATAAAAAAAAAAAAAAAAAAAAAATAGATGTGTGCTAATCTCTGAACTGTGTTTATTCTTACAGATCCTTGTGCAACATGGGGTCACAACCAGCCTAAGTGCTGCAAAATTAGTAACGTGAATTTTTACAGGGCCAGGTTATCTATCATAACTAAAACAAATCAAGTTACATATACAGATGCATGAATTAACATTGTAAGTCCTTTGCAACCAAATGTAGACATTTTTAAATGTTGTCAAAATATTCAAGGAATTGTAACAGCTGATAAATTTTGTGCAGTACAAATTTTTTTCACTGTCCCTTTTTTTGAGGTCACTATCTATATGCCCAAGGGAATGACATTGGATATATTAAAAATTCGACATTATGATCAGTATATTTCCTTTTATTGTCTATTGTTGAATTTCTAAAACATTTTGGTAAGAGTTATCACACTACACATACATCAACAGGTTTGTTGACTAATGACAAAAAAGGCACTTTTTTTTTTTTTTTTTAACAAATATTCAACATATCTCCTTGTAAATTCAATAAGGAGTTTTACTTGCATATACTGAACATTATATAGTAAAACTTAACTCATAACTTCATGTCAAGCTGTAGATTTTTTATGCAAACTTATCACGCATAACAGGTTGGATTAATTATACACCTGAGAAAGGTTGAAAAATGCATCAAGTAAAAACTGATAGGAACAACGGAATAATACTTACCTGAACAATTAATGAAATCACTTATGATAAAATTGGGATAAGATTCACTTACAAGCCAATTTCATTTTTGAATATAAATATTTATAATGGATGTACGGTGGAGTAATGGTTAGCAGCTCAGATTGAGGAATCAGTAAACTGAGTTCAAATTCCAATCAAGTTCATTATATTCACTTATGTGCTAATATCCTTGAGAAAGGTATGAAGCCACCTCTTCTCCTCTCTGCTATGGGTAAAATAGCAAGACAGACTGGGATCTATAGCCTTGAGTGGCAACCAGTCTAGGAGAAGGAAACTGAATTCAAACCACCTTCTGCCTTATAGATCTTGCCTCTTTTGTCAAAAGCTAAAAAGGTAATTTCAAAAACAAATCCACCGGAGAGGAGGGCCAGTGTAACCTTAACATCCCCAGTGCAAAAAGAACTGGTAAACCATTGCACTATTCTATTGCACTATTCTGCCTTGAATGTCATCATAAACCACTATTGTGAGATGGAGGGGAGTGGTGACCAGAGTGGTGCAAAATGCACTAACTGAATAAAATTAAATCAAATATTTATAGTATTGATTCAATGCCAAAATTTTAAGAAATTTTCTCAATAATACCAAAGATTAGGACAATGATTTTTGAAATTCAAATTTAGAAACTAAAAAGGTAGACACAAAATCATGACTTCTTGAAAAGCATTTGCTTGTGCCTCTATTTGCAAAGTTTACCTAAGACAGTCCAATTAACGAATAAATCATTAAGAAAAATACTTGTGCATAAAAACTTAAATGTAATCAAACTTTCAAAATATTTAAATATTAAACAACTATTGCAATCATAGCCACATTATTCTCTTTAATATCTCACAGACAGCAAAAATATAAATACATGTGTTTTTAATATTTCATGAGTCATTGCAAGGCAAGCCTAATGCTGGTAATATGTTCCATTGTATTCTTATTAATGCATTTTCAACACATCTTAGGATGATGATGATGTGATATGAAACACTTCAAGTGCTGATGATTCATAAATTTATTTGTGTTACTTTTCACAATATAAATGAGTGACAAATGATAAAAAAAAAAAAATGGAGTGTACACAACTAATTTTCTACTGTTTATTGTTACAACAATTTTTTTCTAGCAAGTTAATTTCTCTAGAATGAAGAAATAATCAAATATGATTTACTAACAGTCTTTTTGCATATGTGTCAAAATTTTTAAACTATTGCAAATTTTATACACAGTGGTATTTGCATAGATAAGCAGCTAAAGTTACATAGCTTATACAACATTTTTTTTTTTTTTTTTTTTTTTTAAATAAATTAAAAAAAAGTCAAATCATAGCAATACAAAAACAAGCCAATATTCAAAATTCCCACCAAATCTAAATTAAAAAATGTTAGCATATATCTATACTCAAGAACATACAGCCAGGAATAAAAGAACACCTGCTGGTGGTGCTGGTTTTATACATTTTTCAAGTTGGATTCTAAGATTCCATGTTTAGAGCTTTACTGGAAGAAACAAGGATTTATACATTTTACTATACTTACATTTCAGGAGATGAGTGATCTATTTTATGACATTAACATCAGTTAATTATTTACTCTGGTTAATTCTATACATAGAGTAAAAGCGAAAACTTCAAGTGATGTGGAAATGCAAAGTTCAACAATAGAGCATGAAGAAGCTATGATTAAACTATTACATTAGAGTTGGTTTTCAATGAGACTTTATTAAAGGCTTCTTCACTTTGGTTTGGATAATGATGAGCCTGGTTCAGTATAGAAGAAACCAAGCAATGTTTAAAAATTAAAAAAAAAAAAAATTAAAGAAACATTAACATCTATTACTAAGATTGCAAAAGCAGCATGTGTTTATCAAAACTGATTTTCCAACTGCGCATAAAAATTTTGAATGTTCATTGATTAGAATATGAAGGGTTGGAGGAGAAGAGCCAATTACAGGGAGGGACAACATGCAGACTGAAAGAGGATGACTGAAAAGAGAAAGCAGTGAATGTCTGGTAAAGATTTCCATGTGAGAAATTGTTTGGAATCAAACAGGATCCAACCCTCACACCCTCATCTCCGATGTCTGCAAATTCCCCTGCTACTAACAAAATCAATAAAATAGTAATCCCTGGCAATGGTGCCGGATACAACAAGTGATCCAACAAGAGAAATGATCAAAGTTGAGAGGGGAAAGGAGTCCTAAATTATTTTTTTTTTCAAAATGCAACAAGAGAGGAGGAATAGAAGTATTTGGTATACAAGTCAGAATTGCTGTAGCAAAAGCAGATATTTTAATCTCTTGGTCCCCCATTTGCCACCACCATCATCTTTTTATAATGGTCTCCTCTCAAAAGAGAACTATGCATGATAGAAACTGTTTAGTGACAGTCATGCAATGATCACCATGAATTTTCATAATAGATGTTTTCCTTTTCTCATCTTTCATCTACCCCAATCTGAAAAACATGGACTTTGAATAGAGACCCAAGTAAACTCAAGCCAAGAATAATTGCATGAAAATTATCAACTGAACACTGTCTTTCCCCCATTAATTCCACTGTTCTATCCAGCAAAATTTATCTTCTCTCCTAATAAATATAACTATTATAAAACTATGTAAATAATTAGTCCTGTTTCATTCTAAGTGAACCAAAAAGCAGTTTAAATTATTTCTGCATATGCCTATTCATAGTTAGGTAGTTTTATATGTACTTTTTTATGTATTATTTACTGCCTATGAAAATATCAGGAGTCTCATTTTAAAATTAATCTTAGCAAGAAATAAAGTAGGTGAAGTTAATAATTATGGAATGGTAATGCAAGAAGTTTTCAATTACAACAAAGTAATAGCACTTCTAATGAGAAATGAACACCAGGATTTTTAAGTGATTTAGCAGATGTTAAATCAGATGACCATTATTATAGAAAAAAAATTTCTTTCTAAAAAGAGGAATATTTCAAATGCAGGTAGCTTGATCTAAAATTCAAATTTTATTTGATTAAAAAAAAAAAAAAAAATGGCATCTTCAATGAACTTCTTTCAAAAGCATTTTTACATAAGTGCATAATATCCATAAAAGAAATGCTGGAATTATTCAAATATGAATTTGCACTTCTGACCAGGATTAATGTAATATCTGCACTATGATAAATGTTACATAATTTGTTTCCATATCACAACTGAAATACAAAAGAAAAGAGGAAAAAGTGTGAAAAGAGGAAAAAGTGTGAAAAGAGGAAAAAGTGTGAAAAGAGGAAAAAGTGTGAAAAGAGGAAAAAGTGTGAAAAGAGGAAAAAGTGTGAAAAGAGGAAAAAGTGTGAAAAGAGGAAAAAGTGTGAAAAGAGGAAAAAAGTGTGAAAAGAGGAAAAAGTGTGAAAAAGGAAAAAGTGTGAAAAGAGGAAAAAAGTGTGAAAAGAGGAAAAAGTGTGAAAAGAGGAAAAAGTGTGAAAAGAGGAAAAAGTGTGAAAAGAGGAAAAGTGTGAAAAGAGGAAAAGTGTGAAAAGAGGAAAAGTGTGAAAAGAGGAAAAAAAAGTGTGAAAAGAGGAAAAGTGTGAAAAGAGGAAAAAGTGTGAAAAGAGGAAAAGTGTGAAAAGAGGAAAAGTGTGAAAAGAGGAAAAGTGTGAAAAGAGGAAAAAAGTGTGAAAAGAGAAAAAAAGTGTGAAAAGAGGAAAAAGTGTGAAAAGAGGAAAAAGTGTGAAAAGAGGAAAAAGTGTGAAAAGAGGAAAAAGTGTGAAAAGAGGAAAAAGTGTGAAAAGATAAAATGCAGTGGATAAGAAAGCTAGAGAAAAGCACTGAAAGGAAAGAAAGTGAAAGGAAAGAAAGTGAAAGGAAAGAAAGTGAAAGGAAAGAAAGAAAGGGAAAGAAAGTGAAAGGAAAGAAAGTGAAAAGGAAAGAAAGGAAAGGAAAGAAAGTGAAAGGAAAGAAAGTGAAAGGAAAGAAAGTGAAAGGAAAGAAAGTGAAAGGAAAGAAAGTGAAAGGAAAGAAAGTGAAAGGAAAGAAAGTGAAAGGAAAGAAAGTGAAAGGAAAGAAAGTGAAAGGAAAGAAAGTGAAAGGAAAGAAAGTGAAAGGAAAGAAAGTGAAAGGAAAGAAAGTGAAAGGAAAGAAAGTGAAAGGAAAGAAAGTGAAAGGAAAGAAAGTGAAAGGAAAGAAAGTGAAAGGAAAGGAGTAAGGTATGAAGACAAGAGAAAAGGTTATTGACACTTAATTTATCTCCATGAGTTTTAAAGTGAGTTAGATTTCAAAATTAATATTATATTATTATTAATAATATGTGATATAATATTATTATCATGATGCACAACTTACATAATAGATATATGGATAACTTGTGATTGAAGTATTGCATCAAAATGCAAAGAATTTATTGCACAAGTAATCATTTCCAAACCAAATTTCCTCCCCACCACCACCACAATGCAGTCAACCTTAAAACATTCAAGGTATACATCATAGCCACACTTCCATTAAATCCAATATGCTTGTATTCAGTTACAGAACACATCCTACGTTAAACAAGTTGTATTGCAATATCAAAATTAAAACATTCAAGATCAGAAATAAACAACCTTGCTTTAACAAGTGCTGTGCTTTTGTATAAAGAAACTATTTCCTCACTTTTCTTCAAAAACTAAGTCTATATTCTTGGGAATAATTTAAAGTAGAAGACAATTATTGGAGATCTCAAAATGAGCACTAGTCATAGTATGAGATGTAAATTTCTATAGATCCAATATCATTCGTAGGCCAACTTCTTGTAAAAATAAATAAATTTACATACATGGTTGCCCAAATACAACAAGCCAAATATAATTACAGAAGTTGCCAAAACTTCTCAACTGTCAATTCCAAGTCAGCAACTAAATTGGTCCAGAATCTGACCTAGTTGGTGCATTTACAGACTGTTTACAAGATTTATACATAGGTCACGTATAAAAACCATTACAGCTGTCTTTTTAGAAGACTACTTGCTACTAATAGCAAGAAAATTTCAGCCACTGCTGTTTTGAATCAACTCATAACTTTACCTATGATTATTAATACCCAGATAGAAACAAGTCACTAGAAGATATGAAATTAAAAGAAAAAAAAAACAAAACTTTAAAAACAATCAGCAGTTAGTACAGAGGGCTTAAGATATGATGCACAAACCAGAATCTTAATTTTAGTTAGTAAGCCCAAAAAAATTTTTAAGTTCCAGGTCAATTGGATTTTTAATTTTTTTTTTTTTTTTTTTCTTTACTTATGTTCTCTCTACCAATGTAAAGAGTATTTAAATTCATTATGACAACCTAAATAGCAGGCTGTAAATGTCTAAGGTCAGTAATCTGAATTTCTACTTTTCAATTTTACTCTATTAATATAAAGATTAAATATAGGATCAGCCTAAAAAGGTATATATAAAAACTTTGTATATTATGCATAATTATAAAATATTCTTGTCTGAATGTTGTCATTTGTGACATTTTAATCATTGTATTCCATTTTCTTTGGACTAACTTGATTGCCTCCCAACCAATATTTTAACCGCGTACCATCCAGCTCTTGGGTGTCTGTTGCGTTCCAGAAGGCTGACTAATCTCACTTTGGGATGTATGTTCATCTCCCTACCTGCCACGTCATATCTGGTAAATGCCCAGGCTCCTCAAGTAAGATTTTGTCAACTCTCTGCAACACAGGTACATGGAGAGTACCAAACTGAAATAATAAATAAGCAAAGAAAAAAAAAAAAAAATTGCACACACACACAATTGTATGAATTAAAGTTACAAGTATGGTGTAGGAATAAAGTTTGTCTTTACTAATTAAAAGAGACAAAACTTTTAAAAACAGAGCAAAGGAGTTGAGAAATACTTGTATAAAATTTGATTATACATTTGTCTTTTTCAATGCAGAAAGTCCAAATGTTACTTTATTTCTTTTCAACAACATTACAAAATCAATGCAATCAAGTTTTTTTTTAATTTTTCTGGCATAAAAAAAAAAAAAAAAAACTAAAATAAAGTCTTGTAAAATCAAATAAAACAAGCTATTTCTGAAAACTAATTGTGACCAGTTTCAACATTAACAAAATATTAAGTGGATAGAAGACAGAGTAGAAAGAAAGGCAAAATCTGATGATGCAAAGACCATCCAACTTAAAGCCCCAATTACTGACAAACTTAGCATAGAGATTGTTGAAAAACATGAGTGGGTGTACAGCTGACTGGTGGTAGTGGATGAATATACGTATTTGTGAAGGAGTGAAAGCCTACACCTGCCCAGTATAGAGGAAAATAGGAGAGGTCTGACAACAAGCATGGTAGGAGAAAATTCAAGAAAAAAACTATCCACTTTGAGATTGGTTCTAAGTCTAAACATTGAACTAGTTCAAGTAGTTTCAGATTAAGACAGCAAATAACTTGGGTAAAAACATGTTTATCACCAATTTTCAACAGAGGATTGTTGAAGTAGGCATGGACATGAAATAAGCAAAAATTTCAAAATAATTTTTGTTTTAATGCATTCCTCTTAAAAGGAATGAATTAAATGATGTGAATAAAATCATACTGGTTTATCAAAGATCATATTGGGGTAAAAGTCAATCTTCCAATGAAGTAAATTTTCATGTACCACCATTTAGTATGCTTTTATGTGTTCAGATCACTAAAGACAATTGAAAATATTCAACCAACAAATCAGATTTATCTTCATTTTCAGCAGACATTAATAAAAATAGCTTTAATTAAGAGAAATGATCATTCTTGGAATATCTTGTGAAATATAGAAAAAGAAAGTTTATATTTTGCAAATATTTCAAGACTATCCTGAATTAATCAAATGACTATCTTTAGAATAATCTATTTTCAATTTTTTTTTTTTGCTAGAGATTTCCAATCTTACAGAAAATTCCCATTGAATTATATGCTAAATTAGACAATGTTTAAGGATATCGGCAACTAGAGAACTGGGTTTAGAAAAGAATATTGACTATTTGAGCAACCTTAACATCAAAATGTACAAGTTAGGAAAAAAAAAAAAAAAAAAAAAAAAAGGAATTGCCAGCAAAAACAACCTTTACTTACCTATAAGTTTTAGCACTTAAGAGGTCTTAGGACAAAAAGTTTACTTTGCAAACAAGATGAATCCCAAGAGCTATAAATAAAAATGATTTTTTTCAAAATATTCTGAGATTTCATAAATTTTCTTTTTCTTTAAAGTTCCATGAAAAATTATGCCTACAAAGAATTGATCATAAAATTCAAACAAAATTAAGCTTTCATAACTTCTTGTATAATTAACATGAAGTTTTTTTTATTTTAAATCATTTCCTCAATTCCTATTTTTAAACAAAACTCAGATTATTAACCAATGCTTAAATGTTTTGTGATTTCTACAAACACTACCAATCATAAATTTAAGCATGAAAAAACATTTGGAAATAAACATATATATATTACATACATACATACATACATACAAAAGTTCCTACTTATCAAGCTCCCAAAATTATATAAACATAAAACCTAATTGAAAGAAAAATTATTTTCAAAGTCTAGAAATACCGCACTCACAAGTGTTCTGGATTAGTAGCTGTAAGGCCCAGAAATAAAATACAATAGCAACAATTAAATAAGGTTCATTGCCTTAATCTATAAAATCTGTGGTGGAAGGGAAAATGTATAATTAAGAATTTTGTAAATTTAGACAGCAATGTTCTAAGAAAAAACAATCTGCAAGAGGTTTCTTCACATATAATCAACTTAGAAGCATATCCATATTTGCAAGTATTAGTTTACAAATAAGAATGAATGCAATGGAACTATTGCATTAAAGATTGAATCAAATTACTTAGTAAACTTTTTTTTTTTCTTAATTATTAAAAAGTAAAAAACTTTATAACAGCCTACCAAAACAAAATATCCTAAAAGAAAATAGTGAAATGAAATGTAAAATTCATAAAGCTTAAGGACAAGAATATATTGGCACTCAGATCAGAAAAGTGAGTAGAAAACCAGCCTATTAAAACAAACCAGTTTTACAGCAAAGATGGTGAAAGTTGAGGATTCTCCACAGGGTGTCCTGCTCAAATTTTTAACAGTAGAAATTCAAGTTTTACAAACCTGAAAATTTCTATATTTAGGAGCTATTTTATAAATCCAACTGTACAAAAAGAAAAATAAAGATAATATGCCCCATTACATTGTATTTTAACAGACAACACTCAGGTAAGAAATTTGTACTGAGATTTGCATAATTTTTCTTGAAATAATAAAGCAATGGTTTTAAAACTATAAATGATCAAGTTGTTTTACTTTCATTTATAGATACAGCAAAGTAATAGCCAAACATCAGGACCAGATCTCTCCTCCACATACTGAAATAACTATTCTTAAATTATATCAGATTGACTGCAGTCAGAATCAGAGTGTCACTGAACACTACAATCCTTTTGTTGTCAACATAGTATCTGCTTTGCCAGGGTTACATGCAATTTTGAATTTACAGTTTTCCTTCTCCAAGACTGTCAACCATGACCAGAAAGCATTTTGTGCACTAATATTTAACTTCCTGGTTTTAAAGACATAGATTAATGTCTTTCCAAAGGGTATTTGCATAAAAGCAAATGTAATGAACTCAAATTCTAACTTAGCTCACCAAATTTTCATTCCGACTTGTTACCTATTACACCACACACTTTCACATCTGCACACGCATGCACGCACACACAGAGTATGCGATAGGTCAATTGTCATCTTTTTATATTTCATACATGCGTTGTTTTTATCGACTACACAATAGGGTGAGTTGGGTGCCATCTGTAAGTAAAGAACTCCCAAATTCGTTGATGAGGGTCTCAGACTCAACACTGAGGCCTACATCAAGTGTTTTGAGGAGATAGTGTCGCCCTAGGTCAAGAGTGTGTCTACTGGAAGACCCTATGTCTGGCAACAGGACTGCACCATGCTACACAAGCAGGAGAACCCAGTGACGGCTGCCAGACAATTTCTATGGAATCACCCCTTACATCTGGCTATCTAACTCCCCAGACTGCAACTTCCTTGATTATTGTGTGTGCGTGTGGGGGCGGGGGCAGTTAAGCAAGAGACCAACAAAATTCCTAATAACACCAAATATTAACTGAAGGCAAGGATTATAGCAGCACCCACCAACTTAAATAAGGAGACCATCCAAAAGAGTTTCAGGAGAATTCAAAGCTGTAAGGAGGCAATTGTTGAAACCAATTGAATAAATTTACTCTTTATTATTTCAAGATATTTTTGTGTAATTTTGGTAAATATATCTGCTAAAATGTGATGTCGGTGTTATTTTCAGTTTTGCATAATTTAGACTACACTTTATCCATCGCACCCTCTCTGTGTGTGTGTGTGTGTGTGTGTGTGTGTGTGGACAATAAAGTAATAGATTTTTTTTTAGCCCAACAGATTTTATTACTTGAAAGATTTTTTATTGGATACCAATATTTAAAAAGACAAATATACAGAAAATAAATGAAGCATCTACTCAAATATGGGTATTGTGAGTGAGTGATAATTTTATTAGTACATTAACTGACAGACCAGAAATGAGAGAGAAAAAAAAAATTCAATTTCATACAATGTCCAAATTAGTTTCCACTTAAGCACTATAGTTGATAAAATTAAAATATAAATGTCAGAAAAATAATTGAATTCATTTTATGCACTGACAAATAATGAAAGGTAAAATTTTTTACTTCAGCTATCAAAATGAACCCTTAAGTACCTATTCCACAACAGAATCCATAGTACTGATGTAAGTAGATTCAACATCAGTGTGTGTGTGTGTGTGTGTGTGTGTGTATTTTTTTGTTTCTTTACTTTGAGGGGTTACAGCTATATCACATTGAAACATTGGTTTGCGTATGAATGCTAGGGGTAGGATCTCTGACTGATGCTAAATCGGTCTGGTTTCAATCCCAGCTTGAAGCAATCGGACGTCTAGCCACACTGAAAAGCTGTGATACAGCTAAACAGTCTGTGGATGACTATATATATATATATATATATATATATATATATATATATATATATATATGTATGTATGTGTGTGTGTGGTACGTTTATGTGCAGGTCTAACATTGGAGTGATTAAAAATATATTATCACTTGACATTTAATATATTTGTAAATTTAATAACCAATTTTGTGTTTTTTTGATTTTTTTTTTCAAAATTTCTAGTAATTAAAATTTAAAAGATTAATTTAAATCTTTACTATTATTAGGTTTTCACAGGTGAGTCTTTAAAATATATTCTTTTTCAAATTATAATTTGCTGCACCATGCACTTTAATGGAGGTGATCTTTTCACCTTTCAGTATCTTGCAAACTAAAAATAATGTTAACACACAAAAGGGATACAGGCAAGTGATTGCCATATTCTGGCTTCAAGACAAGAAAAAACAAAACTAATTCAGATGAGCCCGAGAAGTGGCCTATTTTATTGGCTAAGAAGAAATCCAAGCATGCATCTGTATGTTTTTTCTATAAATTTGGGGAGGAGGGTGCTTTTGCAATCATTTCAAACAGTGATTGGAACCATTTGTCCAACCCAAAATGCGTATACAAACCCCCTCCCCACAAAAGTGTACTCACTTTTTAATTGTTGTCATTTTGAATATTTCTAAACATGCATTTAATATTTAATTTAAACTGTTAATTTTATGTGTAAGACAAAACATTAATAATCTTCTTTGCAAGTCAATAAACACTGCATTTATTTTCATTTTTAAAAAAGTACATTTTGTGGGGGGTATCCTATATAAGTAGATTCATATAAATAATGTCAAAAACACTTTTCCTCTTGTACAGAGAGGAAATGTTTCGACCTTGCATAAATCTACAAGTCAGATCTTACAAGATGTTAAAAGGGAAATTATTGCTTAATGTAAAAGACAAAACATATCTCTGATCACATGTAGATTTAAGTCATGCCTGAAAGTCATAAAAATCTAACAATTATCAGATTTCTCCAAATCAATGTTTTTTCCACCATAAAAAGAAACTCAAATCTCCCATAAAAATTTATGGCCTTGTCCCACATCAACAACCAGAAAAACAAGGTCTTAACAATAAAATTTTAGAATGATAAACACTTTTACATAATAAAAATATTCCTTGATCTTAAGTTTTGGGCCTCTTTTAGCTGGTCTCATTATATATATATATATATATATATATATATATATATATATACACACACACACACACACAATATAATACAATTCTGTACAAACTTGAAGTTGATTACAACTTCTATTCAAACTAATACTTTTGTCTTCATGTATTTATATCTTTAAATATATAAGTAAGGATACAGAAGTGAGAATTTATTCTCCCACTACAAATGAAAAACTGGGGGTCAGCTGAAATGCTCTCTTGATGGATAGTTACTAGGTGAAATGACAAGCTACAGTTGAGTATCGATTAATGCTAAAACCAAGAAAGACTAATACACAATTTGAAATAATTTTATAATTTACTAAAGGACTATTTTTGTGAATACCTATACATAATTTACGTGAAACATTTCTAATGTGGTATTATTGTGCAAGATAATAGGATTCTGGATTAAAAAAGACCCAAGAAACAAGTACATGATATGTTTTTAAGTTGTATTGATATACATCTTCAATGGAAGCTTTAACAGTTCAGAAACATGCACATTTTATTTCTTCAAGTGATCAAAACATTTACTTAACACAACTGCAAAATTGTTGTACCATAAACAGTGCAACATTTTCCTGACTATATTTTTTTTTTTTAAAAGTGAGAATACAAAGAGGGCCCCGAGATTAATTTTATTAATTAAATTTTTTTCTAAAGTATCTGTCTCAAAATGTTCTTAGTAGATTCGGTGGGGATATACTTGGAATGGCTAATTGAATAATTTGTTTAATAAGAAATTTAAGATGACAAAAGAAAATAAAAATACATCGACTCTAAGATTTTAATTTAAAAGTAGATTTATTTTTAAGAATTTTAAAAATAAATCTACTCCTTCAATTCCTTAGTTCCTGATGAAAATAGCTATGCAAAAATAATTTTTCCCTTCCTTCAAACAAAAGCGAGTCAAATCTATTATTTGGACACTCCTCTTAGTCTTAGTGAAATACAAAAAAAAAAAAAAATCCACAATATTCACCAGATAATCTGTTACCATTATTTTATTACAAAAGTAGTTATTGAGAAAGCTATGAAAAGGGCGTTACCCATAAGCCTGGCGAATCTGATGTAAACCGGCTCGACACAGATTTTAGAGACGGACTGAAATATTTATTATTCAAGAGTTTATTTATAAAAGAAGTTATGATATTATTAAAACATGAAGAGATTCATGCAAATGCCGGGCTAAAAAGTGACATTGGCAGAAAGGGAAACTTACCTCAATCAATACACTACTAAAAAAAAAAAAAAAAAAAAAAAAAATCTAATGAATAATGATACTATGCAAAACTATTCCACATTGGTAGCAAGGAGGAACTGCTTTTTAAAACGGAGAGAGGCGATACTTTATTCCAATAGGAACATGGAAGGAAGCAGAGAGAGAGAAAACCGACTTAGTAGTTTACTAGAGACACAGCTAAAGAGAGGGGGAAAGGAATAATGAAAGGGTGGTATTTGCTATACAAAAGTACACAATGTATGGTTGTGTATGTATGAATGTATACACTTGGAAAAAGCAGCAGATACACATGTGTTTTCCCCTGTTTTTAAATCTAGATTAAAAGTAGCAGCAGTCAAGTAAAAATAGTCACCATAGAGCGATGTAGAAGGGACACTACGAGCCGTGGTGATGGTAGCATAGATATAACCTGACATTGGCATTCAAAGCCTCACTGCACTAAAAGCTACTACTGCTGCTACTCGAGTAATACCAACAGTAACCTACTGGCTTTTTTTTATATATATTTATAGAGACAGACATGTCTATAAATTTATTTTCCTACCATTAAAGAAAGGACGGAAAATTAGTGTGTGAATTAAAATTTTGGTTTGGCTCTTCAAATGATTTGATTTGAAGCATTTTGTTTTAAAGAGGAACTTCATGTTAAGTTGCTTCTGCTCTACACAACATTAACGACGGCCATAGAAGTGAAATTTACACAGCGAGGGTCAGGTTGCTGTTGCTGCTGCTGCTATAGAGAGCAAGGCGTAGGCTCTGAATTTCTATTAAAAAACATTTGTTGACATAAATTTATTAAATAAATAAAGAAATGCACATCGATTCTTTAAGTGCGGAGAAACAAACGAGCTGAACACTAATTTATTTACGCGAAATATTTTTCAACCTCCGTGCTTTCAAGTCGTTTTTAATAATAGACACGCAAATAATTTGTGATCAAACTTTTTTTTGTGTCCGTTAGTTAGTGTTATTGTTCCTTTCCACTAAAAATTCATTACTTTTATGAACTTATTTCATATAGATATTTTTTATTTACATTTTTTTCATAAACAGCTGGTCAGATAGTATGGACAGTAAATAAATTAGCTTTACCTGAAAATATGCAAGTAAATGAAGAAATGTATTTAATTTAACTAAAAAAACAAATTCAAATATGTGTTAATTAATTTTTGTTCTTATTTGATAACTTAATTTTCCAATATATTTCAGAACTTAGAAATTTCGCTTTCAAGGCCCGCATGCTCGTACGACGTAAACTGTTTCAATTTCATGTCGGGACATCAATCTTTCCCAACCTAAAGAAAAGCAAATGTCAACTTTAATAAAATTAGTAACCTAACGAAGAGAGGAATTGAATACAGTAAACGCCAAACACTTTGACTAACACTAATTAGCTAGAGACTAACAATATTAGTTAGTCTAACTAACACTAACAATGACTTTAAAAAAGCCATTGATTGAAGGGGGAAATAATCAACCAAGTAAATTATGGATAGGGAAACATGTTGGATAATTGAATGACAACTCTTCCCGCAACTGTGAGGTCACTTCCTGCAATTTCAGTTCGACTGAAGGCCAGAGTGTCCAGCTGAGTAACAAGACGGAGTGTTAGATCTAAAAATCGGTACAGTGGAACACAAGGGTACAACTAAGAAACCTTGTGAAAACAAAGACTAATAAATTAGTCTGAACCAACCAGACAAAAAAAGAAATGATTTAAAAAAAAAAACAAAAAAAACTATTAACAAATTTTGTTTTTTTGTGTTTTGTTTAGTTTATGTAAGTTAACGGTTAAAGACAGACAAATACCCCACTGCACAAGCCTTGAGCAACAAATAAAGTCTGGCATATAAAATAGGTCAATACTCAATACTAATCTTATTACAAAAGATGGGTTCATATCCATCAGAAAGGTGCTTACTAATTCATTTGTTTAAAGTACCTTGCTTATCAACATCTGTGGCTTAATACTGCAATAAGCAAATGTCTTCTTTGAAATTAAAATTTATGAAAACTAAATACTGTAAATAGTTTATATAACCCATTATATACACAGTTACCAAGAGAATTTATTTAAGTCCTAATTATTGCACATTAATCTTTCAAATAAATTTATTAAAAAAAATAAAATAATGAAGTAACACAGAATGTAGACATAAACATATTGAATATCAATCTAAGCAGGTTTTCTGGCATTTTAAAAAAATATTAAAAACTACATTTAGCCAACATAAAAATCTACAAAGTTGTGAAAGTAAACAGTGTCAACTTATCAAGATTAGAACCAAAGAAAAAACTTGTTCTGATTCAGTTGGAGTCAGAACCTATATATAAAAAAAAATATGAACAAAAACAAATCCAATTCAAAGAATAGTTGATTGTATCATTTGTACTATTAATTAAAGTTGAAAGAAATTTGTGATGTTATTTTCATAAAATACACACAAAAGCTAGAATTATAAAACTAAAAGTTACAATTTTCAACAACCAAAACAGATGTGCAAA
The DNA here is from genome assembly GCA_903632075.3 of Acanthosepion pharaonis. Classification (NCBI taxonomy): domain Eukaryota; kingdom Metazoa; phylum Mollusca; class Cephalopoda; order Sepiida; family Sepiidae; genus Acanthosepion; species Acanthosepion pharaonis. The sequence continues at coordinate 1,944,608 of CAHIKZ030005381.1, forward strand.
GCAACAAGAAATAAATGTAATAAATCAAGCAAAGTACTTAAACCAAGCCCCTAGTAAAAAAGAAAAAAAAGTGAATGGAAAATGTAGAGGTTCAAAGATTATCAATGAATATAATGGAGGCTTCCCTTTTACTACTGAGGATATTGTAGAGGAGGGGGAGGAAACAGGGTCTACAAACCAAGAGAGGGCACATAGGGGATTGAAAGCAAGACCAAACTGAGAATGGGGACTATTTAGAAGAGAAATGCAAGCTTAAATAAGCAAAAGAAGTAAAAAGAATCTGCCACACTCAGTTCCCCATTTCTGAATTCAAGGATTCTAAATTTTCTTCTGATTATTTTCAGCAGATAGAATCCAAAATGGTAATGCCCCTAACCAATATGACACCATAAATCAATTGTCAGAATGAGAAAGAAGCAAGTGACTATTTTACCAAATGTTACCATTAAGAGTCCTTAGTATAAAGAGAGCACCGAGTGAAATAATTAAAGATTCTTAAGAAGCTAAGCTTTAATAAAATAAAATTCACGTCACATTTCAATAAAATATAAAAAAAATAAAAAGCATGGAGCTAGGAGGGATTCCCACAAGTGAGAAATGCAGGATAAGAAACTTAGCATAGAAGTTATGGCTACATGTAGCTAGCTCAACTGTAAATTGATGAGATCTCGCTGCCAGTCTAGTATTGTGCTTAAATTCATACAGTCTAGGTTGCATAGTGAAGAGCTCATCTGAAGAATTAGCATGAAAATATTTATAAAAAATGGCACAGAGAAGCAACCTCAAGGCAATGGGCAAGTGACTGGAGCTGAGCCACCAGATCAGGACCAATAATCCTGCTGATTCTTCTTTTGATCTTATCAAGGAGCTACAGGAAAATAGCAGGGACACTGGACCATACATGGGAGCAACATTCTAAGGATAGACTATTGGTAGACTTATACATATATACACTCTGTAATCTATCTCACACAAATTTAATCAGCTGAATCAAAGTTTTTACTAACTGATTTAATGAAATTGTAAAATAAGTGTTCATTTTTAAAATCAAGTCCTCTCCCGGGGGGGTACACAGAAGTAGAGGTTTATGCCTTGTTTCCCTATTTAGGATTGGGTTTCCAGTTTCTTCTAAAGTCATTCTCTTTCATTCAAAGTATCCCCTTGCATGTTAGTGGCATTATTGCCTTGCTTGTGGTGAAAGGATTAAAAAAATACACACAATAGAATTAAAATTGCAAATACTGAATTTTATGCCTTCAAGTTATACTTTTTTTTATAGCAATATGTGCATCTTTTTCCTCAAGCATGGAGACATATTGAAATATAGAAAAATTATCATGAGAATATTCACTAAAAGACTACATAGTATACCAATATTAAAGTACATTTTACAATTAGATTAAATAAATATAAGCTTAAAAAAATAAATACAAAGAACTATTACTAAAAACAAAAATAATTTTCCAAGTACCCACTCTGCACATAGCAATGTACCACTTAAGGGGGGTTTTTGTGCTCAAATTGAGATTTAAACTGGGGGGGGGAGAATTTTCCCCAAGTATGAAGAGCACTTGAAACTGTTAAATCATTACTATTATAATTAGTCTTGTAGCTAGAACACTGATTATTTAATCAGCTGACTTAAGACAGAACAGAAGAGAATGCATGAGCTAGACTTTCTAAACTGCCATTTTCAAAGCATGCAGTCTATTTTATACTTGTAAAATTGGTAGCAATATATAATTATACTCAAGGATCTTCTGCATTTTTACAACTACTAATACAGTAGCATTTAGCAGTGTTTCTCTTACTCTCAGGAAGAGCAGACAACTCACTAAGACTGCTATCATCACTACGAGACTATGCAACTAAGGAATACAGAGTGATGATAGCAAAATGTTAATTTTGATTGGTTTAACTTAACCAATAATTGTTCAGTAACAGAAGAACAAGTTTAGCTTGGACTTTTTTTTTTTTAAATTGGTAGAATGATCAGTTTTTTAGTTTTTATTTTCTGATTTGTTTTTAAGAGTGAAATAATGAGGGACTAACAAAAGCATAGCAGGACATGTTTATTTGGGTCTTACAAGTGAAGCAGTATTAAAGGCAGAGTAAGGCAAGGAAAAAAAATTATCCCAATAGTTGTATTTACCTAAAAATTTTAAAATCTCAATTTAATCCCTTACAAATACTGAAATGAAATAAAAAGTCCATTTGTAGAAATAATATGAAAACTTTTCAGGGACACTAAAAAATAGTCTTGTATAGTAGACAAGACATACAGGGGACAGTAGTAGTACTAACAGTAGTAAGCTGATATTGCATTGAGTGTATAATGATGGTTCTCCAAAAGAACAAAAAAAAAATATATCAGGTAATTACAATACACAAGGTATTGAGAGAAAATACAAATGCTGAAAGCAATGAAAATTATTCACTATTATGATACAGGTATTAAAAAAAAAATCCTTTATTTGAAGGGCTTTTTTCAAGAACAGCTGATAGTACAGTTCCTGACTCCTTACTCTTTTTTTTTTTTTTTTTTACTGGTAAAGGATTGAAAACCAGCATAAAAAGTTTTTGTAAAAAGTTTCCTCTTTTATAGGAACTAAGAGAGGAAACAAGCTATCAAGCTGTTTTGAAGGCTTATTAAATCCCCAAAATAGATGAGAGATCCAATTACAGATGGAGAAAAAAATTGATTATACCCCATTTATGCATATCCAATGCAAACATCTTAAAAAAAAAAAAAAAAAAAAAAAAAAAAAAACACACACAAAACATCAGCTTGAATATAATTAGAATTTTTTCCCCATGGTGTGTACAAAATTTGAAAATAGCAGTATCCATGTAAAAACAAGTATAAAAACATATCCACATGCAGGTATACAATCATTAATATTCTTATAGTCAGAACTGCAAAAGCTGTCTCTTGATCATAGAAATACATTACATATGGACATATGCACACCATTATTATAATTGAAGATTAAAAAAAAAAAAAAAATAAAAAAAAATAAATTGAAAGCTGCCTAATTAAGGAACTCAAAACATTACAAATTTGATGCATTTAGGAAAAAAAACAAAAAAAAAACAACATACCAATTTAGTGTACCTCCCAATTACAAATAGAGTTAACTATAAAAATTTCAACAGGTAGTGTGTGTGTATATATATATATATATATATATATATATATATACACACATTTGTCAATAGACATTTTTTTCATTATGGAAACAAAATTATTTGAATATGACTTCCTTTAACAAGTAAAAACTGAAGTTTTATTTGTGCGTGTATGTATGCATTATAAATAGATAGATATCCCCCCCCAAAGTTACACCTTACTAATAAAAAGCTTAAAAATCCAATAGAAAAAAAAAAAATTGTTTTAAGACAGCAGTGCCCATATGTTTTATTCATAATAGCAAATAAAAGTATTTCTAAGTAAATAACATCTTAGTTTTATTGCATTTTTTATTTACAATTCAAAGCAGATTTTCTGTAACTGGGAGGCCCTGTTTGATAAAAATTAAAATAAATCAGGATTTAAATTCTGGAACGACTTGCTAAAACTAATATAAACATTAAACACTACAAAAAATGTGGGATAACAAATGTAAAAGAAAAATTATTTTCTTTACAAAGATGTCCTTAAAAAAGAGTTTCAAAATTAATTCAATTTGTGAATAAATCCCAAAGTCATTAAAATCTGACAATTATTTGATTTTTGCAGGAATTTCCAAATTCCTTTGTTTCTCAGATTTCTCAAACAAATTTAGTGAAATAATGTGAAACAGGTTAAAATGCCTTACATTAAAAACTAAATACAAACATGCATACACAGGTTCTTTTTTGTTACTTCACAAAAAATAGAAAAACTAAACCAAAATAGACTTGGAAGTTTCATTTTTTATAGGCAAGTAAAAACATGTAACTGCTGAAAGACTAATAATTTTTTTTTTTATAGTGTAGAGATTTGTTTAAATTTTAAATTCAACATTTTCAAACTAAATAAATTAGACTATTTTTATTTTAACAATGTAAGTAAAATTTAATGAACAAAAAAATTTCAAAAATTTCTATTTCATGTTACTAAATTAACTTCATTAGATATACTGCATAAATATAAGTTAACTGATTTCTAATTCAAATATGATTCAAGGTATTATTCATCATGAGCTTGTAAAAAGCACTCAATGCTAACTTTCCAGAATGAGTCTTCACATATAAGAGATGAACATTCCATAGCTATGAAGAGAAGTAATCTATTCCAGTAGAGTAAGCAGAAAAAAGCAGGCCAAGATTAAAAAAAAACTCAAGAAATAAAAAAGATGGGTCAGGTACAGACAAGCAGGCAGACAGTCTAAAGACTATGACTAATCTATGAGCCTTAGCAAAAAAAAAAAAAAGTTTATAGTTTGAGAGATATATGTGGGTGTGTAACACAATAACAAAGAACCCCTTTACATAAGTACACAATAGAGCTTCCCAACAGTCAAATTTGTTAACCATTTCAAGTTCACAAGACCAAATATATTTTGAGTATATTTTATATGCTCAATATCAAGGGACAATAGAAAGGAGAAAACTAAAACAGTAGAATTTTTTTTTGTATAAATAAGTATGGTTGCATAATTCCAATCACTTCTTGATTTAAATTTTTTTTTAATTTTTTTTTTTTTTTTTTTAAACATTTCACCCCAAGCAAGGCGGAATGCCACTAGTATGCAGGGGGTTACAGAGTGGGAGCAAGAAGATAGAGGTGTGATGGAGGAAAGGATGAAGAGAAGGACAGGAGATAGTTCAGAGCATCTGGAGATGTTGATTGACATTACATTTGAATAGTTGGAGATTATAGCTATCAGGGAAACAAGTAATAGGAAGGGAATTCTACAGACAGGAGGTGCAAGACATGAAGCTATTGGAGTATAAGAGACGGCTACATTTAACAGTTTCGACCGTAAATGGGTGGGACTGTGATATATTGTAAAAGGAGTTGGTGTGGAAAATTTGATCTGACTGATATCAATCAGTTAAAATTGTATTTAAAAGCAAAAACTAATGAGGTTTCTTTAACATTTATCACTCTGTATGTGACTTGATTTGCTGCACAAAAAGTTTATCCTGCCACTGAAGGTGAGGGACTTTGATCCCTGAACAATGATGTTTGAATTTCATAGTTGTGTCGTCATATCCTGCTATGGCAACAGAAAACATCTGAGTGAAATTAAAAGCTACAATTGAAAGGCCTTGAAAAAGAATGCAGTGGAAAAGGAAGTAATATTAATAAAATAGAGTGCTATAAGTACACCCCCACCCAAAAAAACAATGACAAGTACTGTTTTATGAGTAATTAAATTATTACATTATATGTATTGGGGAGAAATTTGCTTTTAGTGGGACTTCTTGTAGAACTTAAGGATGTTTATCTTCAATTTTACATGAAGTAATAAACGCTTAATAATTTCCAAATGCATTTCTACAATCTGTTAAATTAAAATATTGATCAGAAATTTAGATCTTAAACCAACATTTAACAAATCTGATGATTAACTACACAAACATGCAATTAACTCTTCAATCTTACAATGCCTTCATTATGAAACCAAATAACAAGTGAAACAAAGTTTGCATTCTATCCCAATGATTTTACCAGCTATCAATAATTCTTCCAATATTAGCAAACTAATGCCTCATGTGCAAAAGCCATTTTCTTATTTAATAATAAATCAAATGGAATCAAACAATAATTCACATCAAGTTACAAAAGTAATTGTACTTTTTATATTTGTTAAATTACTGGATTATCATAGTTTAAGACAGAGACCACACCTTTCATGATTCACCAACAGCATCTATCCTAAAATGAAAAGAATTTATTAGCAAGGTTAAGAAAAATCACTTATTTAATTATATAATCAAGTATTATATATTCAAGTAAAAATGTCAGCAATGAAGCTATAGTAGACACCAAGGCCAACGCCCAGCAGTGACAGTCTGTTCCATGCTTAAATGCAATCTTCAGTACTGGGTGTTGACCTCAATGTCCATTTTTATATTTATATGCACTAACCCTGATATTGAGAACTTTAACCCATAAATTAAATATAGTTTACCATAAAATGTGTGTGTGTGTGTGTGTGTCATATATATATCGTTAAATATAACAGACAAGCAAATGTCTATCATGTTTGCTGTTGTAAGCTTTGTATAGTAGCTTTAGTTTCATCAGAAAAAGCCAAAAACAGTCAAACATTTGGATATTTATGCTGTTCCTCGATCAAAGCGTTCAGCTCACACGAGCCATCATCAGATTGGTTATATGGACATTACAACAGATGTTCACCATCAAAGATGACATCCTGTTTTGTTTACATAGAAGACTGCTATGCAATGATAAGTCGTAGAATAGCAGACACAGGTCATAAATTCGTAATATGGTTCTATGACATCCTACATGACCATGTGAGAGAAAGAAATGTTATCAACAGAACCATATGTTTAGATGCATTGTAATATGTTGTGACTGGTTTGAAATGTAATTTTGTCAAGTGTGGGTTACTTTGTTTTAATGTAGATGGCCTCCAATATCTTAAGGTTTTTTTGGTTTTTTTTTGTTTTTTATTGTGTGTAGGTGTGAGTATTCTTGTGTTATCAACTAATATCTGTCTAATATTATGTACATGGCTATGTTTTTGTAAGCAACATTTAATGGAACCGAGATCAGAAAGGTGACAGGTAAGTCTACGAGAGAGCATGGTTGTAGTAAAAACAATATCTGTAGTGGGTTTATTATTCGTATAAGAGATACAATCTCTGAACAGGCATGTAAATTGATACACTACATTGGTTTTTTGTAGAGGATTTAGTTGTAGGGTTATTGGAGACTATGAGGTCAATTGTTTTTATATATATGATGAGCTTAACTTGTTTATTATTATTATTAATAATAATAATGGGTTTAACATTTGTTATACATTTGGTTACAATAGTGAAGTTAATAGTATCAGGTTTATTTTGACATACACTATTATGGTTACAATTATTAATAATATCAATTTTGTTAGTGGTATTATTAAGTTCATTGAGAGACATTTTAATTTGTTGATCAATGACAGAATTACGGAATCCATTATTAATAACTATTTGTTAGGTAATTCTTTATAGAATATGGTTTTGGAAGAAGATATTTGTGTGCGCTGGATTAAGTTATTTATAACAGCTAATTTATATCATTGGAGGTATTCACTATTATAATTAAGAAGACAGGAGTTAATGCTAGTGGGTTTTCTATATAGAGAAGTAGTAAATTTATGCATGCTGGAATCAATAAGTACATCAAGGAATGTAATTTTATTAATATTGGACTTGTAGTGTAAATCTGAGGACGGAATGACTTTCAAATTTGTTTTAAGTTGTGTAATTTAATCAATATTTTTAGCTAAAATGAAAATGATTATATATATATATAGAGTTTATTAGTGTCATTAATTATTTAGTTTCTAAATGTGCCATATAATAATTAGAAAAAAGGGGCCTAAAGTTCTCCCAAAACTAAAGCCACTATATGAAACTTAGAACAGCTCATAACCAAACATAAGACATTTGCAGTTACATTTAACAAGAGATGTTTGAATAATGATCAACTGCCCCAATATACCATTTTATATATATATATATATATATATATACACGAGAGAGAGTGTAGACAAATATAGATTCATAGTTTCCCCAAGGGTGTCTGCAGATAAGTGAATAAATTGGGATCAAATACAAATCAAATATGGAACAGAATCAGACAGAATGATAGGCTAAAGAGCAAATAAGAAACATTTATCAATCTAACTTGTTTTGCTTTTATTAAAGCTTCAGAGAATGAGAAATGGAGGAAGAAGGGAAAAAAAATCTTGGTATTTTTATTTTTTTGTTTGATTTTCATTGGTTAATCAGGCTTCAAATGCATTTGACTTGTTAAACAAAGTTAATATAATTTAGGGCATTCCGAATTCAAGGGGATGTGTCCTTTCAAAACTCCAAGAAATTAACAGATTCTAAACCTAAATGAAAAAAAAATATTGCTTGATCCATGTAAGTGCACAATAATTCTAGTTTGTTTATGTGAGATTCAGAAGATAACGTATATTCATAATTGTGTGTTTGCCTAGTAGACATCGTGTTTGGTGTTTTTTATGCATGCTGATTCAGGAACATTTTTACGTAAACAGAGTTTGTTTTTGATAAACATGTTAATTATTTAAGAATGGATTCAATAAAATCAGTTGATGTAATAGTGTTTCTGACATGCATGTGCTTATAGTAAAATATTTACCAGTAATCCTTCAAAGTACTTCTGATGTAAAGAATTATGTTCTTTTTTTTTAAATTAGGGTGTCATTTATAAAATCAAAGTTATGGACAGGTGAGTTTAAAGGGTTGTCCAAATGTTGATCGCTTTTATGCTTGTAGATACAGGCTTTTAGATTTCGATGTGCCTCGCCAATGTAAGTGCTTTTACATTGATGAAGCTTCAATAAAAGTGAAACCTGTTAGATTGATAAACGGTTCCTATTTGTTCTTTATCCTAACACATAAGTGAATATAAAAGACTTTAGTGAAATTCGAACTCAGACCTCTGCTTTCTCATTCCAAGTTGTGATAGCAATTACACCACCTACTCAACCATAAATGTTTATTTTTAAATAAGCATATATCTCTATACACTTATGATGTTTTTATATTTTTTTGAGCTGTATATTAGAACACATTTACAATTGTTCTACTGTTGAAAAGTTTGAAAATATTCACAGAATTCCAGAAGTGTTTGGGATAGGCAGTTACAATTTTTTGTTGCTATTTTATTAAGGACATTCGAAGTTTATAAAAAATGTTACACCCAAATAAATTGAAAATTAGCTGTAATGATGGTGGGTGCTGAAGAGTTCTCAGTCTTATCCTCTTCCTAAATCTGCACAGATACATACTGGATTGGTCAAAAGGGTCTGTTTAAATCAATAGCTTTTGTATTCACCGAGATAATTGCAGAAATCATTTTAAAAATCCAAAATTGACATTTTCTCAGATACTAATAACGAAGAACATTTTCAGTATGCTTCTCTTTTAAAGATAAGAATTTAATTTGAAGACAAAAGAATTGTGATGCTGGTGACTTCTCATTGAACCATACCCCAAAACAACAACCAGTAGAGCCAACAGTGATAATATCCAATTAAAGTACGGAAAATCTTTTGCAATAGCTTTTTATATCAATCACTTTGATGTGTGGTTTCTATACAGGTGTACATTGTCATGTTGGTGAGAAGTGGATGCTTTACAACAATGTTGAATGCAAGAGATCACAGGGCTAGCAAAATGAATCACTGCTAACCACAGCAAAACCAGCGTTCCTCCCAATAAGATGATAGTGTATATGGTGGAATTGGAATAGATTAATAGATTAGGAGATAATATCAGACTGTATGTTTTTCTAGTAACCAGGCACAAATTATTATAGCGTGGCTGGAGAATATTCACTTATCTACTGTATTGGATTGTCATTTATTCTCAGTTCCTGGAAGAGAGCAAAAGGCACCTAAAATAGTTATTTGCTCAAAAAGAAATGATTTGGGGAATTTACTTTCTGAAATATGGCAAAAGATGAAACAAAAAAAGTAACTCATGGCTAGGACACATCAAAATGGGCAAGCAAACTTAGTTAAATATCACAGAGTACAAAGTAAAGTCTCACTTGGTGTGCCATGTATGCAACCTTGTGCTAAGTTGAGCTTGATAAATAACCCTTTGGCCAAACCAATGAGATTTTTTAAATACCATTTCTCATAGATACAAGAGTTATAACTTTTAAAAAGGCAAATAAATTTACTAAAATTAGTGAAAAGCAGAGACAAAACAAACCAACCACAATTTTTTTTTTATACAGGTGTCCACTTTTCAAAAAGTTCACATTTATAAAAAAGAAAATCCTACTTTAGCACATGTATCCAGTAATCATTGGAAAAAAAAATAACGTAGGTCTAACTATCTTGATACCGAAGGTCAAGTTTGCTGAAAGGCCTCAAGTACAATGGTACACTTGACAACTTAGCATCACATTTTTCTACTATATTACGTCTTTGGAGGTACTAAAATGTTTCAGCTACTGTGAGCATTTTTAAACTTTATTTCTTTCTCTTAATGTTTCTATTAAAAAAAAAAATAAATAAAGAAATAAAAAGGGAAAAATATAACAAAATTGGTATGGATAGAATAAATTTATATGAAAGATTAGAATAATTTTAAGTTTCTTAGAATTGTGCAATTCAAGAGACTTTTTTCTTAAAATAGAATTAATGGATACTTCATATTTGAAAGACATCCTATTATTATTTATTTATTAAACAGTGTGTATGCATGCATGACATCTATTGGTCTGCACACTTGAGAAATAAAGAAAATGTGTTCTCTAGCAGGGCTCAAACATGCATCTTCTTTATTGGAGGGGGAATATCACTGTTTGATTATCTATTATATATATATATATATATATATATACACAAGATGCTTAACCAATATCCTACTGGAAATTATGCATTTTACTTAAATCTAAACTATAATTTTGGAAAGTGAAAGTTCCCTAAAATACTTTCATTTGAAATCAAGAACATTGTAAGCAAAATTGACAATATATGGAAAAGAGATAAAAAAAACAAAAACAAAACCTGACACAAGGAGGAAATGGGTAAAAAGTTAAAATATTTTGAAACCTAAAATGATTTCTTGTCTTCAATGCTAGATGTCAATATCTGAAAGATTTCATAGCAGAGCACTTTACATTTTTGCCCTCAAACTGAAACAGCAAAGACTCATTGCAGATTCCCTGCGGAGTATATGACCAAAACTTCACTACACAAAGTATTGCTGCTGTGATTTCTGCAGTATTTTTGTTTCCAAGGGGTCTAGTTGCCAGCTCCACACACAACTAGTTTTGAATACAGAGTTGTAGTCTTCCTGGAATGTTTGTCAACCAAAGGCAAGAGAGTTGAGTCTTCTCTGCTATTACTTCCTAGCTAACAGAAAGAAAATGGATTCTAACCTCTCAAAAGGTATGTGTGGCAGAGGGAATGCAACAGCCTCACCTAGAATTTGAAGTCAATACACTAATCCCCCTTTCCATGTTGATAACCACTACATTATACACACATACAATTTATATAATGAACTTTTTTATTTTTAATTATTTACCCCAAGTAAGGCAAAAAAGCCACTAAAATACAAGAGGTCATTGAGAGTTAGAGAATATGAGAGAATGAAAAAAGATTTAAAAAAAAAAAAAAAAAAAAAAAACACTATCAAAGAGAGAGAACAATAAAAGAATAATTAAGAAAACATAAGATAATGATTGACATTGCATTTAAATTTTTGAAAATCAAAGTTGACTGGGAAGCAAAAAGCCCAAAGAGAGTTCCACAAGTGAGAAGTGCAAGAGAAGAAACTGTTAGCATAGAACTTACAGTTACATCTAACCATTTCAACTGTAAAATAAAACTTTTAAAAAATAAACTTCACAGATTTTGCATAAGACCACTGACATATTAAAAATATAGTCAAAAAGCTCAAACACAAAAATGACAATGGGCCTCCTCTGTATTTGAAATTACAAAAGTTTTTGCTAAATTTCTGCCTGTTATAGTGTGCCAATTTAATAGTGGGTGGTGGGGGAGTGTTGAATAAATACTAATGTTTTTCGAATATCACATTACTAATTCTAGTTACATGTCTCTTCTTGCAAAGAAAAATCAGTTCAAATTTTTACAATTGGATTATTAACCAATGATATATGCTGTATTCCCAGCTGTTTGACATACACTGGTTATTTGTTTAGGAATATTTTGAGAGAGAAAAAAAAATTCAACTAATGACCCTTACATTTTTTTTTTTTTAGAGACTAAGTACTAGGCCAGAAAAAAGTCTTTAGAACTTTTTAAAGTGAATTTCAAAAACAACATTTAGATATTTGTACATAGATCTATTCAACCAAGTTTATGCCATTTTGTTCCACTATATTTCACCATCTTTGAGACATTTTCATGATTCTATCTTCGCAAAACATGGTGTTTTTCAGGTTTGATACACTGGTCTAACTGATTTTACAGGCTTCCAGAGAATTGAAGTTCTTTCTATTAAAAGAATTTTGTTCGATATGAAACATGGTAATCCAAAGGCATATGGTCAGGTGAGTGTTCCAAGTGTAGGACACCCCAGTGAAACTGTACCAATATCTACCAGGTATACAAAGAGACATGAGATCTGGTATTGTCCAAATAGAAGATAATGCCATTCCAAAAGCTTTTCATACATTGCTGCCTTTAAGCATTCCAATTGGGAGCAGTACTTGTCTGAATTCAATGTCTGATTTTTCAAAAGAAGCTAATACATAATGCCCTCCCAATCCCACCAAATACACAGCATCACCTTCATATGGTTAATAATAGCTTATTTTACTTTCCCCAGAATCTTTTTCATTTCACATTGTTCTAAACAATCTACTTTTCATCACCCAGTAATCAATCTTTTTAAAGAAAAAAAAATGGATTGTTTTTGTTGTATTTGAGCAGAGAATTACAGATGGAAATACAATCCATTATTTTTCATTAAACTGATACACTATACTGTACAATGCTCATATGACATATGTGAAACATATCTTATTTCCAAAGTTGTGTGACCTGGATTAATTTTTAATCTGCATTCAATCTGGTCATCATCAATGAATTCAAGCCTGCTGGAACATTCTCAGTTTTTTGCAGATCAATATTTTTATTTCTGCATTTAATAAACCACTTACAAATGGCACTCTTAGGTATGATACCATCCCTATATATTTACTGTTTGTATAATTTTTTTCCTTTCCAGAAAAGGATCAAGTGATAAAAATGCATCTGATTTTCCTCCAATTGAGGTTTTAAACACAACATTTCAAATTCACAACTCACACACAAATAGTACAGGAAAAGGTGTTAAAATGTCCCCTTTCAGAATATGTATGTACATTATACATTTCAGTTACATGTGAAACAAATCATGTGTTTCAATGCCATAATAAATAAAATTAAAAGTTCACTTATTTGTCCTGACTTTTGTGGACATTGTATCTATTCCTCAGGGTGCTCAATAATAAAATTGAATATATTTACAGATATAATATTTTTCTCTAAAAGTATGCTAATTTTTTACCAACTCAATTTTAAATTTCTTAAAGCCATTATTGTATGACAATCTAATTTAATAATGTGACCGGATTTGAATATGTCTAAGAATTTCCATATTGGAAAGAGATGTGCAGAAAAGTAAACATTTTTCTGAGTAAATAATAATATAGACAAAGGTTTTGACTTATATATATATATATATATATATATATATAGGCATTTCTCATTCGGTTGTTTACAGCTGTACACATTTACATGAGTATAGCATTACTAACAATACTTTTATCATTCAGTTTTATTTTGTAACTTACTTAATTAGAAGATGGGATAAAGAAATAGAGGAAAAGTGGTCGATCTATTGTAATTTGGTCTCTCAAAATAGGAACTTGCAAGATACATGATAAAATCATTGTGAAATTTTGGTGGGGGAGGGGTGGGCGATCGCACGATACACATATGGTATATTAACAGAGTATCATCCCTTTTCGGAAGTTTTTATTAATCCACCCATCCAACACATCTTAATTTTCTTTTAACCCTTTACATTCTTAATATAAAATATAAGATCACTACTTTATGAAACTAATTAATAGTTGTTCCTACCTTACAGGCTGATACTTTTTTTTTCTTTAAAAGATTCAAAAATCATGATTCTAACATTGTTTTATCTTCTCCAAACAGACAAGATTCCCATGGACATGAGGGACTTAGTATACTGAGCTTTTTGATGTTTTTTGCTAAGTTACAGTAAGTTTATCTTGTTCATTTAACATGAGCCTACTTATTAAATGAATTTCTGAAACTCAGACCCTTTCCTGGCTGCAAATAAAAGATAATTTTATCAAAAGTTCAACACCTGCTCCAACTTTGTAGACTGTATAAAAAGGTTATATTGATTAAAGATTGTTGGGTGAAAGACAATGTCTAACCAAATGTTCTTGGAGAATTTAAATCATCAATTTCATTTTGTAAAACAGGACCCCCAGTTACCAAAAATCTACTCTGAATCATAAAATAAAGAATGCCATAAAACTAAGACATTTAATTAGAAAAGCTTTTAATTGCTTTTATGAATAAGACATTATGGACACAATTGTATTAAGAAAAAAGTTTTTCAATGGATAAAGAATCTTTATAAGCATTTTCATTTAAAAAAATTTAATTAGAATAATTTATAAAGATTTAAATCTCTTAAAATTCTGTACTAATTTGTATAGGCTATATGTCATTAAGTAAAAACTATCTTCCTGAGCCCCTCACCCCACTTAATAAATTTTTTTTTGTGCATGTCAATTTTTGCAAATACAGACATCCATACATTATCAGAAAATAAGAGTGGTAACTATATCAAATTTAAAATTTATTGATTTCCGAAACAAGCATCTCTGTAAGTAAGACTATGAAAGCTGAAGTACCTAAAATTCAATAAAACATTAGAATGTTTAAAATATTTAACATTTTTAAGACTACCAAGTAGTTAAATTATTTCCACCTTACTTAAATCTCGTAATCGTCAGGTTATCAATAGATGTCAACACTTCATAAAAACACCACCTGTGTTAAAAAATGATTTTCTGCAATATTTTAAACTGAAAGTAATATTTGTTTTAATTCAAATTGATTAAACTTTAAATCAGTTAATCTCCCTCAAATAGTTTCAGAAAAATATATTTTATATTGCAAGATTTTTTTAAATAAAGATAATTATGCTGTGTTGACAGATTTGTCAATACGACCAATTTCAGCACAAAAAAAAAAAAAAAAAAAAAAAAAAAATTAAGTAATTTTTGTTCAAAGTATTTTGCTTATTGGAAATATTAAATTTAATTTATTAGCTCAGAATTAAAACTAAAATAAAAACTTCAAGATTCTTCCTTTTTAAAATCCATTTTAAACCTTAGATATAACATTTTTTTTGTGGAGAGGGGGGTGAAGGTACAGCCACAATAATTTGCTTAAGTTGTAAATACCCACAAAACCATTATAAAGTATTTTAAAGTGTTAATGTAAGAGATGTTTTGAGAAGTTCTGGACATGACCAAAAAGGGATTTAAAAAAAAAAAAAAAAAAAAAAAATTAGGAGAGAGGGAGTTAAATACATTATCAGGTTTTGGCAAGCTTGTCAAGCCAAAAACTTTTCATAATTTTTAAATAAATGCTGAACTACAAATTTATGTATTTAACAATTTATTAGTTTCATTTATTAACAGATTGCAAGAACATAAGTACCAGCAATTGTAAATAGATGGTACATGAATTCAAAGTTAAAAATACAGTTAAAGTATGTGTGTATATATATATATATATATATATATATATATATTACACACACACACACTAACAAGTAAAATAGTTCTTTTAAGTTATGATTTGATTATATAAAACAAGTTTTTTTTTTTTTTTTAATAAATGTATTTTAGAGAAGCTAATATTTTGTCACTTTATGTGAAGCACAACACTTATGATTCCGCAACTCCACTATTTTAAGAAAGAATGCTGAGGAATTGCAATTTTCATTTATATTCGATCAATTCCTGTGATCAAAATGATAGATGGCTTAAATATTAAAGACTGTTTTATGAAATTTAGAAACTGAAACTGATAAAAAGAAACATCATATGCTTCAATGAGTTGAAGTTGTTTTATAACAATGTTAGCTCACAGTTGCCAGTCACATTGAGAGGGGGGAAAAACAAACACACAAACCATGAAAAAAACTTGTCAAGAGCTTGCAAGTCACACCTGCTCAGTTCAAAGATGTTTCACTTATTGATTTTCTTGAATGACAGCAGAAGCACATATGGAATATAGTGCTCTCAATGGGGGTTCTAAAATAGCAAGACATAATTGCCTGACTCTAGGTCATTTGCTATCTTCAAATAGAACAATCCTTTTATAATCAATATTTCTGAGTTAAATATATTATACAATATTGAACAGTTAGTCATTATTGTAAATACACCTTCTTTAGCAAGATATCTAACTTGAGGAACTTCAAATATCTGCACTATATATAAAGACAAAAGGAAAACTTGACTTAGCTGATGTCACATTAAATCATGTCACCTGGCATCCTCAATAGCTTACCTGAGTTTTTGGCTAACCTGATGAATATTTATGAACATCCTTAATTTAAAAATTTTGAAAACCAATAACATTCTTGCTTTTCTATATGAATACTTGTTACAAAATAAAATCCTTGCATTTACTTTGATAAATTACCTCAGAGGACAAAATGTATTGGCTTAGAAGTTTTCTATTTGCCTTTATTCACTGTGTGTGTGTGTGTGTGTGTGTGTGTTAGTAGTTTCATGTTTTCGCAACCTTCAGGCAAATATTAATTTATAATTATTATAATTCAGAGTTTGTCTGAAGACCGTGAAAGCATGAAACCCAGGGCTACAAACTACTATCTATGCAAGTGCATATATTAGCTCTTATGGATATTGAGCACTTTCCACTAAATACCACGCATCAACAGTATAAAATAAAAAATCCCAAATAAAACTAATCAATACTTTCAAAATAGTATAAAAAAAGTATTTTTAGCATTTAAAAATAACATCAAGGCGCTGATCATCAACTTCCCAATATCTTTTTAAATTATAACACTGTGTTGTAACATTCCAAATATCATCTATTTTAAATTGTCACAAGTGTTGTGCGTGTGTGTACTCATGCGTGCGTGCACACACACACACACACACACACACACACACGTGGGGAGGGATAAATTACACAAACATGAAAATAACACTGACATCTCATTTTAATAGATATTTACCAGGACACAAAAATATCTTAGAGAGTAAATTTATTCAATAAAATCACCACTGGCTTCAACCACAATTGCCAGGTGACTTTTCCTGCAACTCTTCTGAATGGTCTCCTTGTTTAAGTTGGTGAATGGTGCCATAATCCTTGCCTTCAGTTAATATTTGGTGTTACAAGGAGTTTTGTTAGTCTCTTGCTCAACTGCGCCCCCACACATAATAAACAATGGGGTTGCAGTCTGGGGAGTTAGGTGGCAAGATGTAAGGGGTGATGTGCTCACAGAAATTGTCCGACAGCCACGACTGGGTTCTCTTGCCTGGGTGGCATGGTGCAAAGTCCTGTTGCCAGACATGGGGCCTTCCAGCAGCTCTCAGATTTGACATTACACTTAGTGTTTAATTAAGACATAAGCAAAAATTTAGTATAACCTGCTGTTCGCATTGGGGCTTCCTGCACAAATGTGCAGTATGCTGTTCCCAAATGTCTGGTGGAGTGAATTGCATCATGGTGCCCCTTTTCTCACAGATGACGCCCAACTGCCCCAACTATACTGTACAGTTGCCAAAACCCTAAAACAACATGAATGCGCAAAATTAAAAACAGCAACAAGTTACCCGCCACACCCTCTGTGCGCTTTCTATATATATATATATATATATATATATATATATATATATATATATATATATATATATATATTTTCATTTGAACATGTTTTGTTGAATAATATTCATAACAGGAAATACAATTAAAATGGTTTTTGCTCAGGCTAACATTTCCTGTTACTTTAAGCTGAATATTGTTAGGTTTGTATATAATACTGCAAAGTTTTACTGATAATCAACAGAAAAATATGCCACTGGCAATTATTATGGGACAGGTAGTAATCAATGACATGCAATATTAGCAAGTTCCTACAAAATAACATTGACAATATTACAAGAATAGCTTTCAATGTGTCTATTTGTATAATAAGAATATACAAGATTTATATTTTAGTAGCATCTTATCTATGCCAAGAAAAACAGTTAACTTTTTTTTTAATATGAAAATGACAATTATCAATATTATTAAGGTAAAAAAAGAGGCATTGTAATACTGCTCTTGCAGTCTTCATTTTATATATTATATAAAAACAAGTAATGATAGTGACTTTTATAAGTAGGTACATCATAAGGAGTCTAATGATGAAAAAAAAAAAAAATAAATAAAACAGCATTTATTTTACAAATATTTTTAAACAATCATATATTGAACAATTTATGCCAAATTCAGCTAATAACTATCAGGCTGCAAATTTATTGATCAACTTTTGTATAACATCATAAAATATAAGTAGTAACCAATTTCTTTAGTTTCAGTTCATAAATTACTAAGGGCACTGCTAAATTTATTCTGGAGCTCATATATACAAATTTAAGAGTGAAATTTCAAAATTACCAATTTTAAATCTTAACATTTCTTGGCTATATAGTAAATATGACTATCAAATGAATCATTAATAATATTAGTGCTCATGTAAAATAAAGCTTTTTTGTTTTTTCCCTCCCATGATTAATGTATTGTACAACATGCTCAAGATTTCATTGTGCTAAGACTGGCTAACCTTTTTGTAGATCTTTACATTTCAAGATTTGTCCCCAGAGATCAAAGTGCTTTAGAGAGTACAGCTACCCACTAGGGAAGCACTGATCCTTACAATATACTAATTTTGAATAGATTCTAATCACTTCTGACAACAGCATCTCAAGATGAAATGGGCAAGAATAAAAAAAAAATCAGCACTTAGCTGGGTGTTGTAATTAAGTCTCATCAAGCATAAAAAATAATCCAGAGTTAAATAAAATGAATAAGCAGATGTTGTTAATAAAGAAAATCCTGAGAGAAACAAGGCATGGAAAAATAAATAAAATATCAATAAGAAAATTTATCAAGTATATTTTGAGTATTATATGCTGGCACCAACAAGTTTTCAATGTACTTTCTGTGCACATACTGCCAAGTAAAAGGTAGAGTTTGGTAACATTTTGAAAAAGGAAACCAGAAATTGTGAACAATAGCCTCAAAGGATAAATGACCTTTTCCCCACCAGATTCATGAGAGAGAAAGAGAGAGTTCAAGTCATACAACAAAGACAAATCTTTTGAAAGAATCCAAAAAAATCTGAAACCAAAGAAGCAGAAATTGTTAGCATCATGTTTTTTTATAACAAAGACAAAGAATTAGTATAAATGATAATTCCTTTGATGACAAACTTTTATAATTGTAGAAGATGGAGTGCACAAAGGCAAAAAATTATCAGAATTGATCTTCAATTAAAACAAAAACATTTACTTGCTCTACTTTAAGAAATAAAGTTAATTATATTCAACCTTATGCCTCATTATCCACTATTCACAGTTAAAGAATCATATTTGGCATTATTCCAAATTTAATGAACATAAGCAAATTGAAAAATTCTTGGTATTTCTTAAATAACAATACAGTTAATAAAACATAAAAAAAAATGCTAATGAAATAGTAATCGCTGAACTGAATGAAGCAAAATTTTCAATATTTATACAAATCTCAAATACAGTTGAGAACATTTTAAAATGTTCATGCTGGGTTAATTAATTCACTCCTGTGAAAAAAAGAATGATTAAGAAAAGTAAAGTCAGTAAGTGACATACGATACCAATCTGTAACTTCTTTATGGGAAGCAAGCAAAATAATTACATGTGCATAATTACAATGGCTAATTAATAGTCAATCTTAATAGATTGTGTTTGGACTGCGACTTTTAAAATTTTCTAGCTAACAGGTCCAATCACACCAGGTTATAAATTTTTGGTCATGTCTTAATTAGACAATAAGTGTATTGTCAAATATCCAAATCCCACTTTTTTTCCAATGCCAGTATCAATAAGAATTAAGAATTTTTTTTATAGATATTCTTTAAGGAAAATACACTAGTTTTTCTTTTTACCTACATTTATATTTAGTATGATATATACCAAAAGGAAAAAAAATATGAAAACCCTGTTGAAATGCAGAGAGAAATAAAAAATAAGACTTTTTATTGATCTTTAATATTTAATTAAGAAGCTTTTCAAAAAAAAAAAAAAAACAAGAATCTCAGATGAACGAGGTTTATGCGATCAAGTTTCATAAGAAACCAACTGACAGATCCAAATCAAATATCTGCAGATAAGATTTTAATACTTTTTTTTTTATCAACTGTTTTAAATGGAAATCTACCCCAAATTTAACCTTTGAAAATATTTATCCAAGAAAAATCACTATTTGGAATTTGTTTCCATATTAAGAAGTACATTTATTTGAGAAGTTGAAAAAGATATTAGATATTATTGGTTTCAAAATAATATGTAACTCATTTCCTAACAACAAATAAAGAAAAAACTGTATTTTATAAAAAAATATATTGCTCTAAGAGGGTAAGTAGCATTTTAGCCAAAAATGCTTTCAAATTTCAAAAACAATTTAACTCAAATATGAATGATATCCAATTTAAGCAAGACAAAGAGACTATCAAAACAATGAAGATGTTTGGGTTTTTTTTGTTTTGTTAATCTTAATCTATATAGTGGTCAGTCAACTTTGCATGCTAAATTCTGCAGCACTCAATAAAAATCCACATAAACAACCTGGTTGAATACTTTTTTTTAATTTTTATTACTAACCATAATTCAACTGCCAAAATATGTTGGCTGCATTGTTAAAAAATGAATTCAAACCATTAATTTTTTTTTTTTTTGTTAACTCCTTAAATCTTTCTTTAATATCTTAAATCATTTCAGCCAAGAATATCTTGATAAAAATAAATGTGAGAGTTTACAGCTTAGTCTTGTCTCTTGAATCTATTGAAAACTTATTTTTATGAGAATAGTAGCACAGGTTTTACTCATTTTTACTAAAATAGATGACAAAAAATAGAATAGATTATTCACAAAACAATAGAATCCAAAGCAAATGATTAAATCTTATTTCAGATATACAGAAATTAAATATCTAAAATTGAATATGATCTATTATACATTCAGATATATTTTCATACCAGTTAGAAATTGTCCTAAATTGAACAAAATTTAAAAATAATGGATTCAATGTTTAGCTCCACTGATAATAATTTCTATTATTTTTAATTGCACATAAACATAAAAACTTTTGTTATTCCCAAATTTATTTATTATTCAGTAATCAAGCAGATACAAGAATGGGGATCTATATTTTTAAGTACTAGATTTATTTAACAATATCTATGTTATTGTTATAAACCATAATAAATCTATTTATGAACAAAGTATCAAGAGAAAAAATGTTGAGTATATTTTCTAATAATTAATGAAAACTGTACAAGCTATTATTTTATAAACTAATCACAAAGAAATATCAAACTTGGCAAAACTTACAACACCTTACATTTTGATAGGAAAATTACAATATTATCCATAAATGCTGATTTTATCTCAGAACATATGGTATTCTGCTTCAGCAACAAGAAATGTAATCTATGTAATTTGAGTATCTCCATTTTATATATATATATATATATATATATAAAGAAATAATGTATCTGGCTCATCCCATTGGGTAATTTTTTTAGCATGATGGGTAATTGAAGACAGAAATGATACTCTGCTGTCATGACAAACAACAGAGAGGACACACCCTCCCCACACTCTCCAAAGAAATTACTCAGTTTTAAGGGTTAACACGATAAACCATACCTGACAATGAATCTACCATTTAGCAATCTGTACACGATCAAAAGGAGGTGAAATGCGATCACATGTAATTACACACACAAAAAAAAAAAAAAAAAAAAAAAAAAGAGAAATATTGATGGTTTTTCAATTAGCGACAACCCAATATTTGAGAAACATATAGATAGGCTCAAACACAAATAAATAAAAGTAAAAAATAAAACTATATAAATATTTGCGATTTCATTTATGTTCCAGAGAAAGAAGTTTTTTTTTGCAATACCGGCTATTACATATACTTTCTTCAAAATTTCTTTTGGTGCCAATTCACTGGAAAGCAGTTGCTTACACTGACAAAGGATGTGCAACCAGTAACATTCAGATGCCACAAAAAATTATCTATCTATACTTAAAAAAAAAAAAAAAAAAAAAATTTTTTTTTTTTTTTTAATTCTATTGTCAGATTCTAAACACGCTGATCAAAAGCAGATTAAGAAAAATAGTTAATATTTAACTAACAATAACATTTCTCGACCCCTGCTGGTAGACATACATCCGTTTACTTTTTTGATTATGAACCGAAATTGCTTTCTTTCATCGTTTATCAAGTTTGTTTAGTTTACATTGAAAATCAAAACAGTACCCAAGAGAAAACTAAAAACTAACAATTTTTCTGGATCATCAACATTTATAGCCTAAGTTATACGACACAGTGCCAAACTGATAATAAAAATGGTGACAGTTAAGTTCTCGAACTGTCCTTTTGTGGCCTTCCTTCTTAGATGTATATCTGACTGGACAAAAGATTTTCTCTCTTGAAGCGAACCAAACATCTTTTTTTATTTTTTTTTTTTATTTCTGTAGTCTTAATGAGCATGTTTAATGCCAAATTATACATACTGTGTATAAAAGAATTTTATTTTTTTAAGAATGCAGTAAATATCTTTTCTCACGAGTTTCTAATGATGTCAGAACCGAACCTTTCTACAGTATCATATGATTGAAAATCTTTGGTCTTACTGACCAAATAATGCTATGAGAAATCATGAAAAATAAGATATGCAGAATGCAATAGACAAGATTCTACATTCTCCACAGACATTGTGATTCTAAATGAAATCAAAGAGACTATGGAAACAGACTTGGCTCCCTTAGACAAATCATATGTTAAGACAAGACCTGAACAGACACTTCATTCATAATTTACTTCCCATCAGTAGTCTATGATCTTCTAGAGAGCTAGTAGTAGGTGAAATAAGTTAGATACTCATAATTATTATTTTCTAATTTTGAGTTGGTCTCATAGATTTAAAAAGTGTCATGTAATTTTTTGCGAGGATTAATTTTTTAAAAACAAACGAAAGTTAAAATTGGGGAATTAGACGAAAAAGAGAGACTAAGATACGGATGCTGTGTAACAAGTTCGCGAAATATTACAAGAAATCATACATTTTATATTCTTGCTTTCATTTTATTATGAAAGGTACAGAGAGTTTAAAATAAATCCTTTCTATACGCTGAATATAGCATTTCACTAACTGAATAGGTTTTTTTTCCATTTTTAAATTTAAATGACTTATTGATTAAATGATTTAGTGACTTAAAAAAAATTATAATCGGAGATGAAAAAGAAAGACGATATGAAGAATAATGTCAATGAAATTATTGTACGGGAAATAGAAAAGTCAAGTGACCTAATCTAGAAAAAGGCAAGAAGAATATATATTTTTTGTGGGTGTGTTTCAACATTCCGAGAGTAAAAAAAGTATTTTAAGAAGAATTATTGCTTCGACTATATAATTTCAACAGAGGCAAAGATATTTGATATCAGACTTAGAAAAAAAAAAATTCAAGTTGTTTTGGAAAAAAGAAAAACTATTTCCTTAGTTTGTCATGATTTTTAATATATATGTAGGAATTTTTAACAAATGCTAAAAATAAGTGATATTTCAGAAAAAAAAAAGTAGGCACCAACTGATTAATTAATTTAATTAGGTTTTTTAATAATTTTTATTTTAACGTACTTAAAAAAAAAGTAAGACATAGTTAAGACAACATTTAAAAAAATAAATTTATTTGATAAAACTTAAAAAAAAAATAAAATTAAAATAAAAAAAAAAAAATCACTTAAAGTATGAATAAAAATTTAATAAAAATATTACTTACGTTAATTAATAGAAAAAAAAATCAGATTTGATTTATTTCAGGATTTAAAAGCAAACCCCTAAAAATCGGGTCATACAACTGTTTTTTTTTGTTTTTTTTAGACATCAAGTCTAAGAACAGGAATAAAAAATAAACCCAGTTTCAGTAAATTAAAAGGAAATTCAACACATATTAAAAAAGATTAAACTTAAAGAATCAAGTCTTGTCATGATTTAATTAAAGACATTTTTCCAAATTTAAGAATAAGACAAGATTGATTCAAACGACAAACCTTTCGCGAAAAAATAAAGGGTGTGTTAATTTACTAACTGGGAGTGTGTAACTAAAAGCAAATCAATCTCTAAAAAAACATTTTTTTAAAGCAAAATATATTTAATAAAGGCTTTAATCGTTCAAAAATACATTGTTAAATTAAATTCTGTAGTAATTTAATTATTATTTTGTCAGTCTTTTCAAGACAAGAAGCGAAGTCGACTTCCGCAAAACTGCTTCCTCAATAAAAAGCAAAACTGGTAAAAAAAAATTTTAAAAAACAGATATTTATAATATTATAATATCCTAACTAAAAGTTTAAACTGACCTTTATGAAACTATTTCATTTTTAATAAATTTAAATACATTTTTAAATCTATATTATACCTTCGATCACAACCGTAATCCTGAAATTTCAAGACGGAAACAAAAATAACTTATCTTAAAAAATAAAATAACAAAAATCACATAAAAATTTAACAATAAAGTATTTTTGATTAGAAAGGCTTTGTAGATCAACCAAATTTTTAAAAATTAAAAAAAAAAAAAAAAATAGGGAGGGAACCGGGATCTTATTTTTTTTTTTTTTTTTTAAGTCATTAAAAATGTCGGCCATAACGAAAAACGACAACTACGACGAAGAGAGACATTTACACGATACTTTAGTTAAATTGTGTTTTTTTTTTTTTTTCTCATTCGATCGTTCAAAAATACAAAGACACAATTTTAAGACACAAGAACTCACCGGTATTGTAAAAAATAGACTTCGCTTTTCCTGTTAAATTCACGAGGATAATTAAAGAAAAAAATAAGCGACGAGACAATTCGGTAATTATAATAACCAACCTGGTAAAATTTGTGTAGAGGGAGTTCGTCTGTTTCCAAGATCGGGACACCAAGCTCACTGTAGCAATGCGCATGCGCAGCAAACCGGCCTATGACGTAAATGCTTATATATATGTGTGTGTATGCGCGTGCATGTGAATTTAGTTATTAATTTACTTTAGATCAGTTTTGGGCACAAGGGCAAAAATATGGGGTACTAAAAGAGGCTCGAATCCATTACTAAGATGCAATAAAACACGGGACTAGTTCATAAACCATTACACTCTAAAATGGTGCTCCAGTGTTTATGTATGTATGTGCATGTATTAAGTGTAAAATGACTACAATAAAGTATATATTTACAATACACACGCTGATACATATTGTGTGTGTGTGTACGCGCGCACTATAAAGCCGTTTATTCACACGTGATGGCACTAAGTGTGTGATGTACAGAAGTGTCACGATGTATTTTCTTTCTTTCGGCTTGACATATTTTACAAGCACATGTTGACCGGGAAAATTTTATGAAAGAAAACCTTGGGCATTTCGAGAGAAATGCTCAAAAATTAAATTAAATTCCATTTATTTGCTTTTCATGCAATGTTTTTTGTTTAAAAAAAAACAAGACTTTCATTTTTTTTTCCATTGAACAAATTAAATATTAAAAAAAAAAAAAAATCATCTCGTACCACTCAAAAATTAAGAATTAAAATTAATTATTAAAACATAAATAAATCATAGTAATGATTTCAGTCCCTAGAGACGACAGTTTTTTGACAGGATTATTAGCCATGATCGGATTAAATAACCTCATTATTTTCTTCTTCTACATGTCGTGGTCCTTTTCCTTTCAAGATGTGGAAGATCATGGTTCTCCACAACCTCCTATGCATTCTTGCTCTTACTAACATTTGTCCCTTTACCAAGCCTCCTACCATCCATTTACACAAGCTCCTCAGGTAAATAGCCCTCTGCTCTCTCCTGACCCAGCTTGCCCTTGATGTACCTTGTGAGGGTCAAATTTTCCAAGCCCTCCTTCCTCATTATATGAAGTAACCACAAACTTAAAAAGAAACTGTTTCTTGTTATGCACAGTGGGTGAGCTTGATTCACACTGAGTGAACAAAATTTCTGGCCTTATACCCTATGTTTCTTTTTTTTAATCATTTCACCCTTAGCAAGGCAATAATGCCCTGGACACAAGGAGTTACAGGAAGTGAAAGAGAATGAGAAGATTTTAGTGAAGAGAATGACAAAGGATTCAGGAAGACAGATGGCGATTGATGATGCTTTTATGTTTTTGAAGATTGCAGGTGGCAGTAAAACAAGAGATCAGATGGGAGTTCCACAGGCAAGAAGTGTAAGAAAAGAAACTATTAGAGTAGAATAGACGGATGCATCTAGCTAGTTCAACAGTAACATGGTGAGATCTAATAGCACACTTAAATTTGTGTATTTACACTATTTACATTGAGCTGTTGCCCTCATCTTTATAGTCATATTCACAATGTTTCAGCTGTTGTACGCTCCAGCCTTCTTCAGGTGATATACGTTGGAATTTTGAACCAAACCCTTTATTTCATCCACCAGGGTAGATTTTTCTAGTTCCACATGCCATACCTTTTCTGGTTATCTCTGTTTCAGTTATTTCCCTTTAGTAACTCTCCAATTTTTTGTTTACCTCTGTTTACCAGTATCTGTCTATATTTCTGAAATGACGTATTATGTACACTATTTACATTATTTAGACTATTGTCCTCATCTTTGTCACCAGACTACAGTCTACCCAAGTGAGCGAAATAAAGAGTTCGGTTTGACATTCCAACCACCTGAAGAAGGTTGGAGCATACAATGGCCAAAACGTTGTAATAAATATGGCAACAAAGATGAGGACAATAATCCGAATAATGTAAATAGTGTCTGTTTACCAAGTATTGAACTCTTTGGGTCAAGTCACTGGATTAATTCAACCAACACTTTTATCCATTGGGCTATGTGTCCTTGAGTTCGAAATTCCAACATATATCACCTGAAGAAGGCCGGAGTGTACAACAACTGAAACATTGTGAATATGACAATAGAGATAAGGACAACAGTCCAAACAATGTAAATAGTTACAATACCTCATCTCAGAAATATAGACAGATATTAAATTCATGTAGAAGTGACAGTGGGAAATCATACCACATCATATCAGTAATAATGTGACTAAAGTGGAGATGCTTACACTTAGTAAATTATTAAATACCTTTATGCAGACGATGATATTGCAGTCTTTTAATTGTCACTTAAGGAAAGACCTATTAAAAAGTTTTCTCTATTTCATTTTTCATGAACACTAGGTAGTTTCTTCTTTATTATTTTGGTGGTGTGGTATATAAAATTACTAAATATGTAGTCTAAAATATACCTTATTGTTTTATATATCCACTGAACTCAATAATTTTTTTTTAAAATCACTTTTAGCAGACATCTAGTGTTTGTAGTAAATGTGATTTCCATGGGTTGGAATTATAAATAGCAGTGGTTTTATTTTTTAATGAGTATATTTCCTAAAATTACAAAATTTATTAAATTATGACTAAAACCTCTTGGAAAACATATTTTCCATAAACCAACATGTATATACAAGAATTTTACAATCAGGTATGCTTCTTTTGATGATTGTTTACTTCTATTAACCTTTAGCACTCTGCATTATTAATATTACTTCCCTTTTCACAGCCTTAAAGTTGTTTTCTGTTGCCATAGCAGGATATGACAACACAACTATGAAATTCAAACACTGTTGTTCAGGGATGAGAGTCACATTCAGTGGTAGGATAAACATTTTGTACAGCAAATGAAGTCAAATACAGAGTGATAAAGATTAATGACAAAGTCGTAATGCCCATAAACATTTCACAATTTTCTTATTTTAATTTTCTGATGAACCTTAATGATTGAATTAAGCTCCTTGCAAGTTCCACAACCATAAAATGGAAATTCCCCTATTGCCACATTAAATATTTGAGCTTAACAGGTTTATCAAATTATGACAATAATAATAATAAATATGAATGTAGGTCATTATTTAAAGAAGTAAGAGGGTACAAATAAAAAATTCAAAATTGACAAAGCTTTTCCATTTCACTGAAGCAGATGTTAAACCCATGAGAGTGTTATCACCCATTCTTTCTTTCTTTCTTTCTTTCTTTCTTTCTTTCTTTCTTTCTTTCTTTCTTTCTTTCATTCTTTTTTCTTTCTTTCTTTCTTTCCCTAAAACCAAATAATGTCTTTTTTCTGATCTTCTATCTTCACAATCAAACAGAAATGGTCCATTGTTTATCTGTGGTAATGGCATGATATAATATATGTGCTAACTAAAGAACAAGCAAAATTGTAATACAACTTCACATTAGTTTTTTTTTCAGAATAGTTTAAACATTTGAAGTTTAATTTTTATCTGCCATTCTTCAAAATGGAGTGTTTTGAAAGAGAGAAGAAATATTTTGTTTTTCTCCATTCCACTCCCAAAGGCCCACATTAGGCATTAGTATATCTGTGATATACTCATACCTTAAGACAATGAAAAGGCCAAGAATGACTCAAAGAAATTAATTCCAAAAATGAATAGTGCCTGAAAGATTGTATATACAGCACTGGAATATACAAATATGTGTTACGAGGCCCCATTTTGTCCCACTTCTTTACACTTATACTATAAAATACAAAATCTAACTTGAAATGATGACTTAAATCTATAGCTACTAGATGCCCTTTTTACCATACAAAAAGCTCCCATTTACCAAACCCTTTAGATTTCATAATAATAGAATGGAATTTTCTAGAAGTCTCTGGAAATTTCTACTGAGGTACAAAAAACATATATAAACAGGAGTGCGTACCAACTAGCCAGTTGCCTCCTGAACCCACATCCACGACTTTGAGGTCGATTCCGATCCTTTTGATTCAAGAACAAAGCTTCGACCGAAAGAATCTAAATTCCTACAGTCCTGAAAAGAAAAGACTGTCGGTAAATACTTCCCCCTTTTTCCTTGATATTATTGACCAAACTCTATTATTTTATATATATGTGAATATCAAACTATTTTTAAGAACAAAATGATATAATTCTTTGACTAACAACAAATTCTCATCCATTGCTTTAATCTTAACTTCGTTGGATTTCCTCTCCCACTCCCTTGTATGTTTACACGTTAAGCCAACTACTTTCTGGGCTCTCGCACTCTTAGTAACTTGTTAGTATTTCCTAACTTATATTGTTTAAACCTCATCCCTACTGTTCTAAAAAATATTGTATTATATGTTAAATAAAATCTGCATTTCGTTATTATATGTAATCTTTTTTCTTCAACTTTACTTTCTATAAATCTGGTTCTTCTTACTTTGTGTTGCACCAGCTGTAACATATGTCATATAAGATGTTATATATACACAAATATATTTATGTAGATATCACAATTTGTCCCACATAGAAAAATTATAACATTTTATTTTTTAATCATTTCACCCCAAGTAAGGCAATAAAACCACTAAGAATCAAGGGGTTACCAAGTGTCAGAGAATATGAGGCAAAAAAAAACACTATTAAGGAGAGAGAACAATAAAAGAACAGGAATTAAGAAGACAGAAGATAATTATTGACATTGCATTTAAATTTTTGAAAATCAAAGTTGACTGGGAAGCCAGAAACCAGAAACAAGTTTCACAAGTGAAAAGTGCAAGAAAAGAAACTATTAGTATAGAACTTATAGTTACATCTACCAATTTCAACTATATGTCACCAATCTAGTACTACACTTAAATTCATAAAGTCTAGGTGTCATAGAGGAAAGTTCATCTGAACAATTACCATGAAAGTATTTACAAAAAAGCATAGGGAAACTATGTTACAGTAGTGGGAAAGTAACTGGAGCTGAGATGCCAGGTTATGACCAATAACATTGCATATTCTTCTTGAGATTCTAATATGAATCACTAAACCAGATGTGGCAGCAATATTCAAAGCAAGGACAAATGGTAGACTTATAAATATGTAAGATAGATTCTGGCAAGAAAAATTGTCTAGTGTGACACAGTGAACTAACTTTTCTAGCAGCAAACTTAGTAATTGATTTAGTATAATCTTTCCCCTTCATGTCAGCGGAAAACATTAGCCCAAGAAGGTATAATGAATCACTCTCCTAGAGGTTAGTATCAGCCATGCTGATTGAAGCCAAAAAGGATTCTCTAGATGATTAAAAGAGTGCTGCTTCATTTTCATTCATATGAATAAAAAAAAGCAGTGAGTGAAAGGTCAAATATAAAAAAAAGGTCTTACTTGTATTTTTCTAGGAGGAACACAGCCAGCCCAGGTGATATCTTTCATGTTCCTTATTTAGGATGCATGGCTTTCATTCATTGTCTTAACTGCTGCTGTCTATTACCTCTGGCTTTGTCGGGAGTTAATCAGCAATTGTCGATTGTCACTTATGAGTTGTTCTCACTTACAGGTAGATATCACTCATGAGATGTCACATGACCTTCAGGACTTTAGTAAATTCAGCTTGTAAAATGGGAGATAATCGCATTCTGCACTGAAATACGCTGAGAGAAAATATAATTGCAACATCATGATGCTGATTTTGATCTGATAATATTTTAAGAGTATTTGTGATATAGTAACAGTCATACCAGTGTACAGTTTAGTTTGATTTGTTTGTTTAACAAATTATAAATTTTTTATGGGTCATTTAATGTCGAAATTTAATTATTTGGGAGTTTTGAAATAATAGAAATATAATGTTATTCTGCTTTCACATGGTAGATGATACTCAGCTTTTGCGCATATACATGTTTGTGGGGACATGATTACTAGAGGGGGTGATAGCTGTGTTTTATGTTGTAGTCTTGTTGAAGTTATATTTTAGAATACAGTTTGATTTCTTGAAATTGTAGGATATTTTATTCTTTTATGTTGGTTGTTTGGTTGATTTTGTTTAGTGGCATATCAGCACCTCTATGGGTTATTTAATGCCAAAATTTAAATATTTTGAATGACTTCAACTAAATATATTTTAAAAGTAATTGTATGCCTTCAACAATAGATAAAATGTATTGTTGGTCATTTTGTGATAAAATATATTCTTGGTCATTTTTCTATAAAAGGTATTGTGGTAATTCTATAAAATTGTAGTGTTGGTCATTTTGCTTTAAAATTGTATTGTTGGTCATTTTACAATATAAAAATATATTGCTGGTAATTTTACTATAAAAATGTATATTTACACTTCCATAGTATTTTGTTTTTGTTAGGGCTTTCACTATTTGCCCATAACTGGGAACCTCAGGTACTACCACCCCAGGTACAGTTTAGACAGTGATGTATGCTGTGATAATGTTCAATGTGGTGAAAGCAGACACAATCTCATAGAGAGGTACATGTACTCTTTTTGGCCAATTAAAGCTATTTGAGAAAGTGTCAGATTGTGGGCTTCAAGAAACCAGAGCATCATCTTCAATAATTGCTATGCTTGTTGAATGTGGCACATTTATGGCGCTTTAATGTTGGCAATAGTTGTGAAGTGAATATTCCTACACTATTAGGCAATGGTCATATATTATAGATGTTTGCCATTATTGATGTACAAAACATAAAGATGTACCACAGCACAGATCAGGATTAATATGACCCAAAAGTGTCAATATGGACTGCTGGGAACATGTATCAGGACTTGAATAAACCTTCATACTCATAAAACACCATTTGTATATAGTTTTCTTCCAGAGACTTTATTCATACTCTATTTTATTTTTTCCATGTTGACAAATAAGTTATCACTGTTTGTTAAGTTTCTTTAGTTTTTTATTTCATTTATTTAAACAAAAACTAAGTTAATTATATTCATTTCACCTTTCTTACTATTCCCTGAATGGGGGGGGGGGCTGACTGGGGCCCTAGGCAGTGCTTTGTGACCCTCACTATTTTATCTATATTTGCTTTTCTCTACCTACAAGGAATTATCGCAAGTCGCTTGAACAAACCTTTCTAAGCATAAAACACTATACGTATATGTTGTTCTTCTGGAGACATTATTCATAATGTTTTTTTTAAGATATCATTCATTTACGAGAAATAAGTTCTTATTTATTGACAAGTTTTTTCGTTCTTGCGCTATTTATTTCAGCAAAAGCCAAGCTGCCTGTTATAAAATAAAGTAAGACATATCTCGGCTGATTTACAGGCAAATAAACTAACATTCTCAAGAATGAGAGCCGGATGTGAACGGGACAAAGCCCCGGCACAAAATGACCATTATCTTCGTTTACACATGTTCCCGATGCACAAGTTCTGGTCGAAAAATAAAATAATATTTTAAAGTGTTTCTATTTATCGACCAATAAAAATGCTTCCCTCCTAATTATACCCGCTTCGTTTTTCGAGCCTGTTAAGCCATAAAAAAAACGCCATAAAAGGGGTCACACGGAAGTACAACAGGCAGTCAACAGGTGGCCAGGGAAGAGACTTGTTATGGTCAGGCAGAGCGGTCAGCAGCTGTCAGCAGGGGAGCGCCAGCGTCAACCTGTGTGAACTATTATGAGAGATCAACCGAGATCCGAAGCCAGCTTATGAACTATACCACAAGGTAGCTGTCCCAAACCACACGTTCCTGTTGAAATAAATCACATAAATCTATTTCTGCTGTTGTCATATTTCTTTCTTGCAACCATATACTTGTCTATTACATGCCTATCTTCATTTCACTTTTCTTTTTCTGTCATAGCTTTTCTCTCTGTCTCTCTTTCTCAAATCTATCAATAGCCAGCAGTCTAATTTTATTTAATACTGTCCAATGACCCTCCCATAAACAAGGCTAAACCAACCTAGCAGCAGCAGCCTTCCCTACCTACTTCTGAGGTAGTGACCAGTGGTACTATACTTTCTCTTTATAAAGTTAGTGACTACTATAGACCAGCATGAGCCACAACATACCCATATTACAGACTATGAATGATTTACATTGTCATTGCTTACCAAGTAGGAAAAGGAGATTTAAGACTAATGTCTAATTAAGGAATGAACGGAATGTTGTGAGTTTGTACATGCCCTTGAAAGTTTCCAAATAATTGACCCCCTATAATGATGCAATGAATTTATATAAATAAAAGATTTTGTCTAAAAAAATACTACAAAATTTTGTAACAGCCCAAAATCTGAAAACTGGTTTAACTAATTTATAAAAATTTAACTCCCTACTAAAACTTAAATTCTTGTGCCAAACACAAAGACTTAGTTAGAAAAGATAGAATAAGACAAGTGACTCGTGTTTCTCTTCTCTCTAAAGTTAAAATAAGCACAAATAACAAAACTTTTGAAAGAAGTTTAATTTTAAGAAAGCCGGACAGTTTGTAAAAAAAATTGTTACACATGTATGGCTTTAAGGCTCAGCAGTTAAAAACTGCCAAAATTGTTAAGGATTCATTTTGAATTTGTGAAAAGGTTTTTTGTTTTTTTTGTATTTTTGGGCTAATGAGGGATTGGGATTTTACCCAGTGATAGGATAAAATCCCAAAGAAAACAATTTTATTACAGTATAGACAAAAACAAAAAAAGGTACAAATACAAAATTTGCACAAAAATGTCCTTTTATGTGCGTATTAAGGCAGGATAACAATTTCTGATATGCTGTAAAAAAGTATTACTATCAAAAATTAAAAAAAGGATTACAATTTTGAAAATGACTAAAAGAGAAAGCACCGAGAGGAAAGCAGAAAAACAAAGATGCAACCACCTTTTTGGAAAAAAATGAAAAATCTATTTTCACTTATCATATGAGTGTCTCTGGGACATATAGCAATTTTTGAAATGTCTTTTTTCTGTAGTGACTGTTTATGCTTCACTAAATCTTTTAAGAAAATCTTCTTTGAATTCTTTTTTCGTCCGACCACAGGAGAAATTTTGCTTGTGAACTTCAAAATTCCTTCGGCTCTCTGAAGCTGACTTGTATTCTTCTGTCTTCTTTTCTGAATGCTTTCACATCTTAATGTTTCCGCCATGATGTCAAAATACCTTCTGGAATTATCTGCTAACCAAAGTTCTTTTTATTCAGAAAAGAGGATCACAGAATGCGTCATTCATGTTTTCACACTGGCTTGAGACCACATCTCTCATTATCCTCAAAATACAAAAAAAAAATACCTTTTCACAAATTCAAAATGAATCCTTAACAATTTTGGTGGTTTTTAACTGCTGAGCCTTAAAGTTATACATGTGTAACAATTTTTTTTACAAACTGTCTGGCTTTCTTAAAATTACACTTCTTTCAAAAGAATGTGTACAAAAACAACCTAGACAATTAAACATTTATTTAAGACTAATTTATTTTTAAAATAATAAAAATAAATTTTTTTTTATACATTAAACTTGTTAGAACAATGCTCTGGCATCTAATCACTGAAAGTCATATAAAGCTGTTCATATGAGCAACTTTGTACTGGTCATTTTTTGCTCTTCACTGCTGTTTTGTTCTGTTACCCAGGCAGTTTTGAAATCTATATATAAAATTCTGTGACTTCCATTAGTCTGTCCGTCACACCTTTTAAAATAGATTAATTTACTAATCAAAACCAAATTTTGAGAAGTGCAAACAGGTAAGTAGATACAAAGTACAGTTTTTTATACTATGATGCATAGCTTAGTACAATAAATTTTCATTAATTATCCACAAAAATATTAATGAAAATTTAAAAAAAACGATTGGTTTGCAAAATTAAACAAAACGATCTTGGGGTTCAACAGATTATGGTCATAGAAATGTTATACTCCACTACAATTATCTCTCTTTCTGATTCATTTTACATGTCAGCTAGATATAAATGCTAAAAAAGAAAAACAAAATAAAAAAAGTCATTTTCTGCACAGGGACTCTGTCATATCCATTCCACAAAACAAATCCCCCTCTGCAATAAAATACAATAGCTAATCATGAACATTTCTTCCCAAAAAATGATAACACTAAGGACTACCAGATTTGCTTAAAAGAAAGCCTCCTTGAAATGGACTGACAGTAGCAGGCCAAGAGGCCACCTGTTGACACCAGTGCACTGTCAGCGTCACTGTCACCGTCACCAACATGATTGCTTCCCTTGTTACCACCATGACCTCATCTAAGCTTCACTAATCCCACCTGACTTTTCACATGCGAAATGTGACTGACAGGCCAACTTTGACCTGGACAGGCTCCTGACACCACCACCATGATCTTTAACACCTTGACATCTTCAATGTCCAGTTCCAGGCTTCCCTCATTGTTACTACCAAGACTCCATTTTGTTGATCTCTCATTCAACCAGAATCCAACAGAGACATTTCACTACCGACCTGCCAATGCATCCCTTGTATTAGTAAAGTCAGATTTGTGACTTCTCTCAACTCTTCACGCCTGCATTCTCTATCGGCAAAGTCTGATTCATAGCTTTACTAACCACTCCGGGCCTCCCTTGCAACCACCACCACCACCTCAACAACCGACCAGCCAATGCACCTTACCATAAATCAACTCTCAAACACACCTGACCAGGCCTTACCCCAAATCATCCCAGCTGGCAACACATAATTCAGCTTCAACACGTCTACCTCATCACACAACCACCAACCCATAAAACACCTCACAGATGTTGATTTTAAACTTAAAGGAATACGTCAACCCTGCCAACAACACTACACTTGGCTCCACTACTCCACTCCAGGTCTCTCTTCTGACACTAACTGTGACCTCGACCAACCAACCTAAGAAATCAGTCAACCCCCAGCCCTACTGACAACACCCTTATATCTAATTGCTTTCCTTACCAAGAGCAGCTAAAGAGCCATGTATTAACAATTTGTGCCCCCACCCCTGTCAGGCAACTATGTATATATTCTGAAATTTGATGAATACACGCTGTTGAAATTTTAATCTTTGTCTGTTCTTTCCTTTGCAACCATATGCTTGTTACAAGAGAAAGCCAGAAAAAATACTTGATTTACAAGTGGCAATAAAAAAATAATAAAATAAAATAAAAAAAATAAAAATAAAAATACTTGATTTACAAGTGGCAATAAAAAAATAATTAAGACAAAAGAAATATTTGTTAAAAGATTAGGTACTTCTTTATTATCTGTTTCTCACTTTCAAAGAAACTTATAGCAGGGCAGATCTACTCAGAATAAATAATATATATGAAAGAATAGTTATTAGGTTGAGTATTAAGTAATTTCCATTTTGGAAGACCAATTATAAGGGTGACTATGTCATCCTAACTAATAATCATACATGGTAGTTAAGAAGAAATTTGGAGTATACTAATGTATGACAATATTCAACACAAAAGACAGTAGATTAACAAGGATAAATCTCCACAACCAACCACAAAACCTGGAAGAACAGTAATGTTGTGCATGTGGTGGAATCATCAGGGTATTATTCATTTAGTGTTCATAAAATGCAATAAAACACTAAATACAGGCTTACAGCCATATCATGTTGAAACAATGGTTCCCATATGATCACCGAAGTTAAATAATGTCAAACATGGTCAGTATTTAGATGGATGACTGTTTAGGAATACCAGGTGATGTAAGCTTGAATGTGTGGGTTGTGTAATGAATAATGGCTTGGAATTGTTAATCAAAGAGCTGAGTTCCAATTCCTGTTGAGTTCGTTATATTTGCTTACATGCAAATAACCTGGAGAAAGGTATGACTCCACCTCTTCTCCCCCTAGTTAGTGGTTAATTAGTAAGACTTGTATCATAAAACCATCATCATCTCTAAAATAAATATACCTTACAATCCAAAAATATTTTCTCGTTTTAAATAACCTGCAATGGGTTGATAAACCATAGAAAATAAATCAGTCAACCAACTAAATGCACATTTATATGCCAAGCAGCTGCAATGAGATCATGAAATTTAGGTTGAAAAGCACTCTACACTCATCAATAAAAAAATATTGTTCTTCTTCATGGCAATGCAAGGCTGCAGACAGCAAGAATAACACAAGTTAATTTGTTTTACCTCACCCACCATATTCGCCAGACCTTTTACTAATTGATTATTACTATTTTCTAAAAATCCTTACTTTCCAGACAAGTGGCAGTTGATCTTAAAATTTTTCATTTACTTATGAGATGCATTCCAGAAATTTTCAGGCTTTTTTCAGGAGAGACATTTATTTATTTCAAAGAAGTACAAAACTCCTATCTCCTTTAAAGTAGGATCCTCTAACATCAATACACTTGTTGTAGGGCTCCAGCAACTTTGTGAAGGCATCCAGAACCCTTGTTACAGCCTCCTTCATCATCTCAATGTCTTCAAGACAACTGCTGCTGAGGTTCTTCTGTTGACCATGTTTGCCATAGTCTCTGACCATGGAATCTAGTGAAGTCCATAATGTCTTCAATATTAGAGGTTGGCAGTGAATTTCAGAGAAAGTAGAGGCTGTTAAGTAATTCTTTAAGTCTTCGATATCAGGTTGGCAGTGAAGATATTTTGGGAGAAAAAACAAAATGGCCGCCTTTATACACGTTGAATTGAATATTTTGAGCTTTCTGATTGGTTAACCCTTCTATTGGTGAACTATAAAATGAGTCAGCTCATTTTGACTGGTTCACTAGTACATATATCCTAGGGCACCTCGAGGTGGTGTAATGGTTAGCAAGCTTGCTTCGCTAGAACAGTTACGACAGAGTAGTGAGTTCGATCCTCACTGGGTGACTCATACTTTCAGCCTTGTGCCACATCTGAGCTACGCTTGGAAAATCACTAGTACATATATCCAAAAACTGTAACATCTTCAACTTGAGGAACAGCCAAAAGGGAGCAAGATCTGGACTGTAAGGAGAGTCAGTGACAATTTTGATGCTCATCACCATCTTCTTGTTATCACCAATGCGTCTTTCCTTTTTTATCACTGAGCACACTAGGAACAAACTTTGTACAAATTTTGTGCATGTTCAGATCTTCTTGTGTACATTTGCCAGACAAACTCCAAACTGTATGCTTATTTTCTTTATAGACACCATACAGAATATTGTAATTTTCTCTACCAGCTCTGATGTTCTGACGCCCCCCCCCCTTCTTCACACATCTCTTATCATCTCTTACCTCCTCTCTCCTATCATTAAACCTCTTGTGTCAGCAAAAAACAGATGCTGGGGTCATACAAGTTAATCCATAAACAGCCTGTAGCATTTCATAAATTTCTGTCGCACTTTTACCCAGTTTAACATAAAAATTTATTGCATAGTGAGCTTCCAAATTGTCTTCACATCCTGACTGCATTCAGCAAACTAGTCAACTATGACAAGCAGTGTTTCGTAGGGTGTGTTCAAAGAGCTGTTACAACTGTCTCCTTTAATCTGGAATAACAAAAGTTGGCAGGTCAGCTTATTAGATATATAGTAATGATATACTAAAATTACAATAATCTAGGACAGTTAAAACTGTCTCTCTTAAAAAAAGTCTCAAAATCTCTGGAATGTACCTTATATTTATATAATTAATTTCCTTTTCCTTAATCCTGGACAGGGATGGGTACTTTGAAGCTAACATCATTTGATTTTACTGTTTGTTATCAAAAATTGTATGTATTTAAGGTCCAAATAAAATCCTTTACAATCCACTTGACTTCATAGGAGTTCTAAGCTGATTGAACTAAGACCCATTGCATCACAACGCAACAGACATCTTCAATTAAGCATTATTCAAATTTCATAAATGAAAAAGTGTCAATTATTATTATTTAATTGATGAAAGAAATACCAGTGAAAAATTAATATAACTCACAATGTTTCATTTAAGAAATTCAAATCAAATCAAATCTAATATAATTAGTATATGCAACACTTGAGGAAAATAAGGAATATATCTACTTAAGTACATATGCATTCATGGGAGTCATTGGTCATCATAGCCTAAATTATTAGACAAAGATCATAGAAAGGCAGTCTCACAAGAATAGGTCTACCAAAGACTTATTCTTTATTTCTGATACACACTGCTTACATATCCGGATGTCTAGCCACATTGATGAGCTGTGATACAGCAAAACAGTCTGTCTGTGGATGACAATATATATATATATATATATATATATATATATATATATATATATATATATATATTAGGAAAATTAATGACAAAGTGGAAAATTTTTTCATATGATGCATTTTAACTTTTAGGAGTTCATCAAACTAAAATGATGTTTACATTGATGTAACTACACATACACATGTGTACAAAGAAGAGGGGATGCTAAAATTATAAATAGATAATTGTATGTATATATATATATATATATATATATATATATATATATATATATATAATAAAAAAATATATATAATAAAAAAATGAAAGAATATTAATCTACAACCCAGTGTGTCTAAAGATTTTAATTTTTTTATTTTCTTATTGTTCAAAATATATACATATATATATATATATTGATATGTCCCGGAAAGTGATATATTTGATCGAAGTAGCTAAGTGGTTTTGGCTACTGTAACCAAGTAGTACATGGTAGCAGTAATCAATCGGTGCTTGTTGTAGTCGCAGGTAATAGGTGTAGACCAATAGGATAGCCAATGGCGTAGTCCAATGGGTAGCGTCATAGACTCAAACTCTGTCGTACCTACATATCCGTCTGTATTTATGACTGATATCAGCAAATCATATTCCAGTAATGGGGAACTCAGGTGTATGCATATTCCATTATATCATATATATATATATATATATATATATATATATATATAATATAAAAGGCTCAAGCACTAATATTCCATGTTTATAATCTATTACATTGGAATCATAATCACGATCCAATTCATCAGACAGGTATGATGAATTGGATCATGATTATGATTCTAATGTAATAAATTATAAACATGGAATATTAGTATTTGAGCCTTTTTATATTATATTCTTACTCTGTCCTGGACATTGAGTTCTACCTGGACTCTATCCTCTTGGGAATTTATTTTATAATATATATATATATATATATATATATATATATATATATATAAAATTATAAAATATAAATCCCTTAGCAAGTTAGGTTCCACGCATCTGGTAAAAGATTGTCAAGCTCAGTTAAATTTATATAATTATGAATTATATAATTCATATACATATATAAATTCATAATTATATCAATATAACTTAACCTGAGAATACTTGACCAAATGGGTGAATGTTTATTGACCACTTTTACTGTACTTTTTTTTATATTAGTTAACTATATGTGTTTTAAATATATATATATATATATATATATATATATATACGTCAAGTCAATTGCTGATAGCTCCTGAAGTGTACACAGAGTGATTACTAAAAGGTCTGTTTACAAAACTCTGGAGTTCAGGTGCTGAATATAACATTAGTGAGCTATGTGATAAATTTCATATTTTATTAATACTACGTGTATATATATATATATATATATATTAAAGTATACTTGAGTAGCAACGTTTCTTTCAAACATCTTTCATTAAATATACCAGACAAGGAAGATTTAATTAAGTTTTCCCAGCATCCTTACTTTTTTTGGTTTTGTAGGAGTAAGGGACTACAAACATTTTCCATAATTTTTATTGTCCCAAGCACTTGAAGTCACATCAACATATTTTTATTTCTGAAAATAGAAAGATGCTCATGCGAATTCTGGCCATGCACAGAAGGCTTGGAATGAACGCTCCTATTCAAGACAACACAAAAATAAACTACAATGTAACAGTCAAAACATGAAGGAAAAATAACAATACCAGAGAAAAAACACTCTTGAAAATGGATATGTAAGTGGCTGAAAGCACTTGGGACAATGAAAATTACGGAAAACTTTTGTACTCCCTTACTCCTATAAAACAGTAAAACGTATAGATGTTGGAAAAATTTAATAAAAACAATAAAAAATTAATTAAATTTTCTTGGTTTGCCATATTTGATATATATATATATATATATATATATATATATATTATAGATACAATGTATTTAAGTAAATGCTCTGTTTTTAATTAAACAGTATTAATTACTTTTACTGACCTAAATTTTCAAAAAATTTAGTAGAAAACATGTGTTCCCATACAGGAATTGAACCTGTATTCCTATATGAAAACCATCGTTTGACTTGACATACTTTTCCATTCTATGAACTTTCTTGAACATTCAGGCCATTAAATGTAATTAATACTGTTTAATTAAAAAGCAGACCATTCATTTAAATACATTGTATCAATAAAAATAATGTATATACAGAAAATATATTAAATAATTGTTGGACTTAATCCATTTCATTATATGTTGTCATTGTTTACGTTAAGATACGTTTCATGAGCAGAAATGATAGATCAAGAAAAATCATTGAATATTGTGTTTATAAACAGTAATTTGGACTTTGCTAACCAGATGCTTCTCTGTAGCTGAATGGTACATCACATCAGGTCAAAAGATGGTTTCCATATAGGAATACAGGCTCAATTCCTGTCAGAGAATATATATTTTCAATGAAATTTCTTGGTCATTCAGGCCAGTAAATGTAATTAATACTGTTCAGTTAAAGACTGCATTTACTTAAATACATTGCATCTATAAAAATAACATATAAATAGAAAATATATTAAATAATTGTCGGAATTAATCCATTTCATTATTATATATATATATATATATATATATATATATATATATATATATATATAAAGGGAAGTGGCTATAGTAGTTTCAACAAGAGAAAAGGATGTATAATAAAAACAAGAGAGGAACCACAAACACTTTTGGTTGTAATGTGGATGTTTTTAAAAAATAAAGCATAATACATTTTTTAAAAAATCCTTTGCTATTGCATCAAGTCGTGATCAAACCCCGACCAATTTTGACATTCATAGTGAAGAGCTTAGCATTAATCATCAGCAGCCATGAAATTCCCTTTCTCCCACAGTGCTCAACCTATGAAAGAGAGCATATATATGACATAAAATAATTAGAACAGCCTTTTTGCTACCATGATTTCTACCAATCTGGTTGTAGCAGGCAGTAAAGAAATTATGATGGCTTGCAAGGAAATTTGTACTGGGTAAGAGTATAAAATATAATATGCTAATTTTTTTTTCCTCTTCCGTCTTTGCTTTTTTTCTCTCTCCCCTCTTCCTGCATAATTGTGTATATAAGAAAGTTTTGAGATAGAGCACGTAATTTTACTGCCTGATGATACCAGATTGGTAGCAGAAACATCAATGTTCTAATTATTTCATGTCTTAAATTGCCCTACATTTATTGTTTTTTGAAAATTGTATTGAGCACTTTTTTATTAATTTAAGCTTTTCCTTGGTAAATATTACTTCTTGTCAAATGTTTGATTTTGTAAAGTATATATATATATATATAAATATATATATATATATATATATATATATATATATATATACTGTCATCCACAGATAGACTGTTTCACTGTATCACAGCACTTCAATGTGGCTAGATGTCTGATTGCTTCAAGCCGGGATTGAAACCGAACTGATTTGGTATCAGTCAGAGATTCTACCTCTTGGCTATTGTTGCACAGCAGAGAGGAAGGGAAATTTTAATGTTTTCTATGCAAAATATGTCAGTGGCCCAGGGAGCTCAATTCAATTCAGTTAAAGAGCAATGTGTTAATAATATGAGTATATATATATATATATATATATATATATATATATATATATATATATATATATATATATATATATATATATATATTAATAAAAAATACAGACACCAACAGTACTTATTGTCAGTGTAGAGTATTATGTATTTTTATTAATATATACTACTTAATAACTCTGTTATTTATCATTGAGTACTGTTTTTCTTATATCAAAGGATATATGTATGTATTTGTATGTGAACACTTACACATACGTTTTTTATATTTATTCATTTGATTATATTTTATATATATATATATATATATATATATATATATATATATATATATCAGTCAGTTATATGCTATGCTTGATACACGCTTTCAATACATGACTGATGAGGCAGATTTTTTCCTGCAGTAGATTGCCATTTCTTTCTGCGGTAGACCAGTTGCCATCCAAGGATATAGAACCCTAGTCTGTCCTGCTATTTACCTATAGCTGGGGAGAGAAGAGGATTCATACCTTTCCCAAGGGTATTAGTACGTAAGTGAATGTAATGGATTCAATTGGAATTTGAACTCAGCTCTATGATTATTTGATCCGACCCATTATCCATTACTCCACCATGCCTCCACAGTGCTCACAAATGACAATTGCAGACAGTTCATTTGAATTCTTACCACAGTAAAATAGTGCAGCTAATGCAAATGGCAAACTTTGACCTTTGTACCTGCAAAAATTGACAACAAAAATAATAAACATTATTTATTAGATTGTTTATTTAAACTATTTATTTAGTAGATTGTTTATTGGAATGGTTAGCAAAACATTGGTTAATTGTGTATCAATTAAAACTTTATAAAATTGTAAATAATAAGAATTTTTTATAGTTGTTCCTATATTTTAATAATTTAATAAATGTTTATAAATTTATCAATAAAAAATTGTTTTCATATTTATTTCTTTATAAATTGGTAAATGATAAATATATTAATATTAATATTAATATTAATAATAAATATATTAATATTAATATTAATGATAAATATATTAATATTAATATTAATATTAATGATAAATATATTAATATTAATATTAATATTAATGATAAATATATTAATATTAATATTAATATTAATAATATTGCGTTAATTTCAATTGTATTAATTTTAGAATGTTGTAAATATAAAATTATTCTTGTAAATGAACAATCTAATAAATAAATAGTATTTAATATTTCTTTTGCAAATTCTCAAGAACAAAAAAATGTAGAAATTCACTTTCATCACGTGTTTAGGTTATATTACAATTTTAATCATCACTTTTTAAAATGATAAAATTACTAAGAAGGATAAAACTGTCTTCTTAACATTCTGTTTTTTTTTTTTGTTTTTTTTTTTTGCAGGCACAAAGGTTCAAGTTTGCCATGCAAACAACTCTGGATCTGAAAAATCTATGATTTATTTCTGGAAAGGTTTCAGCTATGAGGTTGAAAAGAAAATCCGGTCGTATTTTTGATATTATCAGTTTGTGAAAACATTTTCAATAGTTACAGTAAAATAACTGATATAATGGAATATGCGTACACCTGTGTTCCCCCTCACTGGAATATGATTGACTGATGTCTGTCATAAATATCGACGGACGTGTAGGTACAAGAGTCAAGAGCCTTAGTCTGAGAGCTAAGTCTATAATGACGCTCATTGGACTACGCCATTGATCTACACTTCTTACCTGCAACTATGACAT
Organism: Acanthosepion pharaonis; assembly: GCA_903632075.3. NCBI lineage: Eukaryota > Metazoa > Mollusca > Cephalopoda > Sepiida > Sepiidae > Acanthosepion > Acanthosepion pharaonis. The sequence goes on from CAHIKZ030005381.1 coordinate 1,988,955, forward strand.
GTACCAGTTGATTACTGCTGCTGTATTCTACTTGGTTATAGTAGCCAAAACCACTTAGCTACTTCGTTCAAATATATCCCTTTCCGGGACATATCAATAACCATTGCTTTCTATGTTGTAATTTTTTTTTCTTTCTTTGTAGATTATTTAATAGCAGAGTGGGTAAATTTCATATCAATTTCACCCTTCTAAAATATTTACATCAAACCCATATCAGACACTGTATGCTGTATGAATTCAAAAAGAGCTCTTTAGCAATGGAAACAGCAAGAAATCTTCATTCTCTTTATGGACATAAAGTATTCAGATATGTCAAAGATGAATTGGTCAGTTTTGATCAGGAAATTTTTCTCTCAAAGATTTTCTTTAACCTGGATGACTAAGTTTTATCAATATTGAGCTTCTACAAACTCTAGGTAAGGAAAATCCTAAGCAAAGTTTTGACTAATCCTCCTACCTCTCCTGACTTTGCTCCATCTGACTATCATCTTTTCAGACCACTGCAACATTTTTGAGAGAAAACTGTTTATTAATTGTGAGGATTTTAAGACTGATATTAAGTATTAATTTGCATAAAGATAATTATCAAAACGGTTCAATACAAGTCACACTTTGATTATAAAATGCCTTCATAAACTCAGATAAGTATCTAAACTTGGTCAATGGGTCCTTCATCTGCGGACTGCTTTTCAAAATCAAAGAGTTGCTCTCTAATTGGGAATAAAGAGTAGACTTTCTACTGAAGCTTTTCTTCATAGAATCATCATGAGTGATGAAAAGGGGGTTCTCTATAATCATGTCCAATGAAGATGACAATAGTTAGCACTCACTGAAAAAGGAGAATCCATTCTCAAACTACACTTGAGAAAAAGTTATACTCTATGTTTAGTGGGATATGAATGATGTCATCTAACATGAGGAGATAAAACAAAAAGAAATAGTTAATACAGAGAAAAATTATCATCAATTGGAAGCATTACATAAAAATTTACAGAAATATCACCCATCATTGGATAATCAAAAAGGTGTGTTACTTTTAAACAATAATACAAGACACATATTGCCCAAGTCACCCAGGAAAACATTATCACACTAAATATAGAAGATTTGCCTCATCCTCCTTACACTGTTGATCTTGCTCCATCTGACTATCATCTTTTTGGATCATTACAACATTTTTTAGAGGGAAAACTTTTCATTAACTGTGTACAGTTTAAAACTCTATCACTATTTCCATGGAAAATAGTCAGACAAACTACATTCCTTCATTGCACCAGTTTTAGCCTTCATGGCTAAGACCTGCCATGCCATATAAAATTTAGCAAACCACTCTTATTCCATTCATATTCCATTGATGAAATATAAGTTCCACTTGAGCAGCTCCCACTATAATCTTAACCTGCTCAATTGTTATCTTCTCCATATATATCCATATAAACATGCCTCTTATCCTGTAACCCTCTACCTTGAGTGACTACTGGGCTTTGTACAAGGTGAACATCATTTAAAAAAAAAAAAGAAAAAGTGTTCCTTTACATCCAAACTTGAAGAATTTAATGCCTAAGAGTGTCAACAATTTGCTAAATAGATGGGATTAAGTTATTGATAATGAAGGGAAATATTATCTTGATTAAAGTCATCAGTTAAGACCAAAGAAGCATTTGATTCTTTTCTATTTTCAAATGCAACAGGACTTTCTTTCCGACCTAATAGTTAAGATTAATAAATAACAACCTTCTGGATTGCCACTAGCTCCCTTGTTGTTCTCTCTTTAATCTTAATCTCCTCTACAGTGTGAAATGTTTTCCCTTTCAATGATGATTTTTATCTTCGGAAAAATCCAGAAGTTCCAAGGAGCTAAATCTGGAATAGAGAGTCTTGATAAGATATTTTACCAAAAATCTAGGTACAAGAATGCCATGCTGGTATACTACACAAGCTTACTTACTGGTACCTCATTGTCAACTGAGTACTCTCATGGGAGTATCTGGGAGTATGTACATTAAAAAAAAAAGCCTGATTGGTTCCCCAAGTTACATCAAATACTCACAACTGGCTTTCTGGAAATTTAAAATGACTTCATAATTTCTGGACAGAGCTCATGAAATATATTGGCTAGGAGGAATCTAAGATACAATACTGGTGACGAGGAGGAGATGCGTCACTCAACCAGCATTTATCTGATATTCAAAAGAGCAAAATAAAGGACACTTCCTTAATATTTTTTATGCATATCAACTCATGAAGTATGTGTGGACGGGTGTTACTGTTTTTTCTAACCACAGACATAATTTATTCATCTTTCTGATAAACAGATTTCACAACTCATTGGGGTTGGAGGAGAAAAAAGAAGAAATAAAAAGATAATTTTCAGTGGAATCCATTTTTGTGTTGCCATCCCTACCCAGAAAAGGAAACACACTTCTGACATCTTCAAAGTCCTGATAACATCTGGTTGGACAAGTGTCTTTATCAATATTTCACAGCTGGTTGATTTCAACCACTTTGAGATTAAAGGATTTACTGAAGCAGAAAAAAAAACACTGCCAGGAAGCATAAATTTGAATGTGAAATAACTGGTGAATTACTGTGAGGCCAACCAAAGGCCAGTTTCCGATTTTAAAAATAATTCCTAAATGACTTATGTACTTGATATATCTTTGTGTACAAAAATGCATCAATAAATACATAGCTTGACACATCTATTAAGTGAAGTTTTATCTGAAATTTTCACTGTATATAAAATACAATGTATGAGATTAATATTTAACAGTAAATCAAATGCATTGACTAAGAAGGTAAATATGTTGAGAAATCAATATTTGTTGTGGGAATTAAACTTATTTTTTTTTTATTATGCTCCAGATTATGGATGTATCTATATCAACAATGTACGTAGCCATTGTGCTACCAGAGGCAGTTGCAGAATTGGCTACTCCACTAAAAAACATTTCTAAAATTGAAAATCATATGCAAAATATTAAGAAAGATTGCAATTACAGCTATTTTGTTTTAGTTGTAGACTAAAACAATAGCAACAACAACAAACATAACAATGGAATAAGAAAATGGAAAAACACATTTAAAATGATTAGAAAAAAAATTATTTCATTAACAAAATAGGCACTATAAAAAAGATACCCTGACAGTAACTGACACATAACACTCAAAGTAGTAGTAGTAGTAAGAAGTATTTCTTGAAGAGAGAAATCTCTTGAGGAGTGAAATGGCCATATAAACGGGATATAATTGAGTTTCATTTCTATGTAATTCATTTATATGCTCCATAATAAATATATTATTGAGCTCTCTTTTGTGGATCAGTTTTAATATTTTATATTATTAGGATTCACTTAGATTACTTATGCATGGATTTTTCCTATATACATATATATATATATATATATATATATATATATATATATATATATATATATATATATATATACAATGGGGAGAAACAAATATTCATATACTTACAAATTTTAAATTTATTCTATGTCCAATTAATGAATAAACATACTTTTCATATAATTAACTGTACACTGATGCATAATAACTAAATATGCATAGGAAACAGAAAAAAATGATTTAATAGAAATAAATCCCATTTATCCATTTTAATGGGTGAAACAAGTATTCATATAATACAAAAAAGAATACACAATCTTCATTTAATACTTTGTACAGTAGCCATTATTCATTTCTACAGCAATCAACTCTTCTTGTAGTTCTCAATTAATGATTTGCAAATTTTAGTTTGTATTTTTTTCCATTCTTCTTTGCATATGGTCTTCAGATCCAGGATGTTTGCTGGAGCTCTCAGTTGGATTTGAATTTTCAAATAGCACCATAGATTCTCAGTTGGGTTTAAATCTTGGAACTGATTTGGCCATTTCAGAATATTTATATTATTTTCAGCAAACCATTTCTTTGTAGATTTTGCAGTGTGTTTAGGATCATTATCTTGTTGAAAGATCCAATCTGGAGGAAGTTCAAGATTTTCAACTGAAATCATTAAATTTGCTTCCAAAATATTTTGATATGATGCAGCATTCATTCTACTATCTATTACCGATATGTTGCCAGTACCTTTTGCAGAAAAACATTCCCAAACCATGATGCTGCCATCACCAAATTTCATTGTTGGAACTATGTTCTTTTGTTTCAAGGCATTGCCATGTTTCCTCCATACATGATTTCTAGAATGATGTCCAAACAACTCAATTTTGTTTTCATCTGTCTATAATACTCTTTCCCAATATAATTTTTCCTTATCTTTATGTTCATGAATGAATTTCAACCTGGAATCTATGTGTCTTTTCAACAGCAGTGTAATTTTTTGGGGGAAGTGCGATTATAGATTGTTCCTATGAATTTCATTGCTTATTTGTCCATTTAGTGACACAGATTCCGGATGAAAGCAAATCATCCTGCAACTCTTGACAAGTAACCATTGGATTTTGCCACATTAATTTCCTTGAGGATCTTGAAGAAATCTTCTGTGGACCACCTATTCTTCTTTGGTTTTCAACAGTTTTGAGTTTTTTTTACTTTGCAATGAATGAACTAATGGTAGTAAATGGAATATTCAGGTTGTCTGAGATTTTCCTATAACTTTTACCTTCTTTCCAGAGCTTAACAAACAGTTCTTTTTGCGAATTTGTCAATTCTTTACCTCTTGCCACAATGATAACCTTCTTCCACGAATATCAATTACAGAATATTCTGTTTGTATTTTTTAGGCTAAAAATACCTACTGATAACATTATTGCAACATTCTAGAATATTCCACTTGAATAATCTATAGTTTTAAAGCAATTTAAAAGTTTTAAAATCTGAAATTTGTATTGTACAAATACTTTTCCACCTATTAAAATGGATAAATGGGATTTATTTCTATTAAATCAAATTTTTTCCTGTTTTCTATGCATATATAGTACAGTGTACAGTGTATTCATTTGTTGGAAATTCTAAAATTAAAAAAGAATATTTGTTCATTCATTTAGGTTGATTAATTGAAATGATTCCAATAAAATAAAAATTCCATGGATTATGAATATTTGCCTTTTTATATTATGTTCTTACTCTTCTATCCCTTGGAAATTTATGTGTATATATATATATATATATATTTGTAAGAAATGGGTCTGATTTTAATTGGATTGTGATTATGATTCCAATGTAATAAATAATATCCATGGATTATAAATGACGGATGTTTGAGGCCTTTTATATTATGAAAATTTCTCGGACATTCTGTCCTGGTAAATGTTATTTTACTGTTTATCCTTAAATACTTGTATCTATAAAAAGAACGTTAAACATAAAAATGTTTTTAATAAATATATATATATATATATATATTGACCACTAATATTATCAATATATATATATATATATATATATACATATATATGTAAAAATCCATGTGTAAGTAATCCAACTGAACAATATATTTAAAACTGATCCACAAAGAGACAATATATTTATCATAGAGCATATAAATTTAAAATGAAACTCAATTGTATCCCATTTATAACTCCTCAAGATTTTTCTCTTTTTTGGAGCTTGTCAATACTAAAATATTTGATAAAAAATGAATCTTAACGTTTTTTTTTTTTTAAATTGAAAATTAAAAGAGATAGGAAGAAAGAGCAAAAAAGTTTAAGGAAAAACCACAAATAAGAGAAAAGGCATTTAAGAGGGAGATAGAGAAAAAAAAGGGGGAAAGAAAAACCAAAGTAGTGAGGGAGAACAGGATGACATATATATATATATATATATATATACAAGTCTAGACAAGTTAAAAACGGTTGAAAATTAACAATGACGTATATTTAAAATGTTAACTCTTGATCATATAGGAAAAATTTACATAAAGAAATATAATCTTTAAAGTTAAGAAAGAGTTTTTAAAATTGTAGATTAAAGAAATTTTAGAATTTCATTTAACTGAATAAATTACTAGGAGCACAAAACTTAACAATTGTAATAAAAATGAACTTAATAAAATCAGGCAACAGGAATGAATAACAATAAAAGTTTATACTTACCATGAAGAGGTAAATCAAAAAAAAAAAAGTAGACCAAAAAGAGAAAACTAAAGCTTGACTGGTTTTTATTCTTTCCCCTCAGATTTCTATTGAAGAGGGAAAAAAATGTGTACAGCAAATAAAACATCAAAAGAGAGGATGTTATATATTAAATATATAATCATCAAAAGGCTAATAACATTCAGGCCTAACAGCTACTCCTTATGATTTTTAAAAAAAGAGAACAATGATGGGCTTTCTTTTTGAGATCTTTTGGTGGACAAATCCAATTCAATATTTTTTACATCAGTGTACCATAAACCAACATTCATTGACTTATGTATCCATTACTATTCTTTTTGTCCAAGCCACAAAAGTTAAAATTGCTTGCAATTACATACATTATTCTTTAAACATGGTCTAAAGATTACATAAGGTGTGAAGCTGACAGTCACCATGCAGTAGAGTCATATCTATGAAAACTTGCACCGATGGTAAAACACTAAAACTGCACTCCTATCTAAACATCTTGATACACTACCAAAGTATAAAGTAGATTCCAGCATATAGCAAGTCTTCTTGTATATGCCATATGCCTTCAGGATGTTGGTGTTCATGGCTCTCCACAATTTCAAGTCCTTTGTAGCTCTTAATATATTTTTTCTTTTTGTTATCCCTCCCAAATTCTGCTCTGCCATCCATTCACTCAAGGTTGCCAGGTTAGTTATGCTTTGTTTTCTTCTGTTCCACTTGCCTGCAATCCCTCCTGTGAGTATCAGATTTTCCAAGCCTTCTTTCCTCATTATGTGCCCTAGAAATTTCAACTGTCTCTTCCTGATATTAAATATAATAAATTGTGGTACTTCAACAAAAAGACAGTCTTTTATTTGCTATTTGAAGAGAATTTAAATTTTGAGAATATCAGGTGTGGAGATTACTCTGGCCTTGTCTGCTAAGATGCCTGCAAGGTGCTGCTGTTCAGGACTATAAAAGGATGGGTCAATAAAAACCTTTCTTTCTTCTTTCTCCCGGAAGTCCACCTACTACAATTTAACTCTCTCTCTCTCTCTCTCTCTCACACACACACACACACACACACACACACACACACACACACACACACACACACACACATATTTCCTAACAGCAAAGTCTGAAATATTTTTCTTCTTAATCATCTGTGTACACACAAGTAAAATTTTTCTCTTTTTGTATTGTTATTAATTGTATTGTAGCTTATGGCTACATCCTGCTGAAACTGGTTCTCATATGATCACCAAAGTTAAGCAAGATTGAGCCTGGTCTGTACCTAGATGGGTGACAACTTGGGAATATCAGGTGCTGTAAGCTTGGATGTGCAGATGGTATAATGGATTGGAAGTGTTAATTAGAGAGCCGAGTTTCAATTTTTTGTCAGTTCGTTTTATACTTGCTTGCAAATACCCTTGGGAAAGGTATGAATCAGCAACTACTCTCCTCAGCTATGAATTAATTAGAAAGACTTGTATCACTAAACCATTATTATCTCCCCACCCCCACAAAAAAAATTCTTACAATCTAAAAGAAATATTTTCTGGTTTTAAATAAACTGCAAAGTTTTGATAAGCCATGGAAAATGAATGAATCAATCAACATAAAATTTTTAATATATTGAAGCTTTAAAAATTGTATATCGACAAGATGCATGGCACAAGCACATTATTACTAAATCATTGTGGGAAATTATACTGTACAATTTAGCTATATTATGATGTAATATATTTTACAGTGCAATAGTTTTAGTGTAATTTTCAATAAACAATGCAAATTTAAAACATTTTGTCTTATCATTTATGTCCAGCAGTATTATGGTGTTATATAGACTTTTATCTATTTTTTTATTTATTTATTACTAGCAGTAGAGCCCGGCGTTGCCCGGGGATGTAACAGTAAGAGATAGATCAAGTATCGACCATCATAAAGACTGAAAAATAAAATTGACAAAGATTATTGTTTAAGGTTGACGGACACGCATGTCTTAATTATTTTTTTTTTTTTTTATGAATTGGTCAAACCCAAACTCAAACAAAAACATTGTTTTCAATCGTTATGAGTCTATCAATTGAATAGAATTTTATTATAAACAATTGTCTTGTAAATGAAATATTTAAAGCATTCTGAATGTAAAAATAAAGAAAAAAAGTGTGCAAGACAATAAGAAACACTACCTGCCAAAAAAAGTGAAGTGTTGTTGAAATCGGTTGAAAAATGTAGGAAATCCAATCCCATATATAAATGAACACACACACAACCTAGGTTTTTATAATAAGTATAACTCGATATGAGTTGTCCCACTTTCATTCTCGTGATGCCTCTTAATCGTGTTTTCAAATTGATTTTGTGCAAAAACAATTGTTTTTCCAATTTTTGACGCTGTCAGAACCACTGCAAGGTAGTTTTACATAGTCCTGTGAAGTTTTGTTGAAATCGGTTGAAAAATATAGGAAATCCGATCCAATATATAAACGAACACACACACACACACACACACACACACACACACACACACACACACACACACACACAAAACCTGGGTTTTATAATAAGTATTCATTTTACAGTTGAAAGTTTTGTTGAAATCAGTTGAAAAATGTAGGAAATCCGATCCGATATATAAATGAACACACACACACAAACAACCTGGGTTTTATAAGTATAACTCGATATGAGTTGTCCCCCTTTCATTCTCGTGATGCCTCTTAATTGTGTTTTCAAATTGATTTTGTGCAAAAACAATTGTGTTTTTCCAATTTTGGGGGCTGTCAGAACCACTGCAAGGTAATTTTATGTAGTCCTGTGAAGTTTTGTTGAAATCGGTTGAAAAATGTAGGAAATCCAATCCAATATATAAACGTACAGACACACACACACACACACACACACACAATCTGCGTTTTATAATAAGTAAGATGATCTATCAAATGAACTAACAAATCTTATTCATTGAGTTGATTTTTTTGTAATCTTTTACAATTTTTTTGTTAGTACTTAACACATCAAACCCCAGCTTTCACACTGACTGCTATGTTGATTTTCTTTAAAAAAGTGAAAAATCAACCTTCCCTAGTGTGCATATGTATGTTTGAGTGCATGCATGCAAAAGATGCACCATATGTGCAGGTAACTAAGTTCTCCGAGAAGAAAAGACTGAATGCCTTCTACCTATTGCTGGGGTTCTCAGCATGGGACGCATGCTTCACAGAGGGACAATTTGATTTTTATGGGGGGCAATTTGAGAATGAGTTCTTAACAGTGAATTTTTTCTAGTGAATCTGTGTGAGTATGAGTGTGTGAGTATGAGTCTGTGTGCAAGTTAATACATATGGTGGATATACAGTATGCTTATATAATATTTGTGTGTATGTATGCACATGTGTAATTATGTATGTACTGTATATAATATATATATATATATATATATATATATATATATATATATTATAATAATTCATTGAGTTTAGATGAATCCTCAACAGAATGCAGAAAGCACAGGACAGCCATTTCATCCTATTTTGGGACTCATCAGCAGTGTGCATCCATTACTGAGATTAGAACTGGACTGTTTTGATACAACACAAGCATCATAACAACTGTACCAACGAGCCTCAGTGACGAAGAAGAAACTGAATATGCTCAATATAGCGGCAATACTCACAAATTCTGTGGTGATACTCATCCAAGTATTCATAACCCAATGGATTATGCCCCAAGAGTAATGACTTTCCTTCCCCTGAACCGCTCCATCGCAGGACATTAGTTGGGTCAAGCAAGGATATACAAGTAATAGAATTTAAAAATATATATATATATATATATATATATATATATATATGAAGAAATATAGTTTTAAGATGTGCTATATTTATGGGATAAAGTGGTCAATATCAGAGATAGAGTGTAGATAAATATAAAAGTGGACATTGAAGTCAACACTTTGAGGCGACAGTGTGTTCCATGCAAGACACAATTGTCAGGCCACATCTTATATATATATATATATATATATATATGTACATACATATTTATATTAGTAACACAATATTTTTTATAAATATTGTAAAATTCTATTAAATAATAATACTATTGCATATGTGCAGTCTCAAGTTCTTAAGGAGAAATTAAGTATATGGCCTTTTAGACTTCTTTCATGTGAATAGGAGTTCACTTTTTGAATAGTAAGAATTATGTGTCACAGGTAAGGGGAACATAATTTTAGAGATGCATAGGTGGGGCATGGCCAAAAAATGCTTGGGAACCACTGACCTACTGAATGATAAGAGAAAAAAAGCTTATGTCTAATCTTTTATAGTCTTGGTACAGAATACCTAATGGGAATTTTGACAGACTAGATGGGAGTAATCCTCACATTGGTCAATGGGTAGGAGCCAGACAATACCTTCTCCACCTAGATCAGCAAACCTCAATAACAAAAACTTAGAGTGGGTAGCAGTTTTCCATTTGCATAGATAGGCAATTGTCAACAGATGATACCTTGGCTTGATACGCAATTAATTATTGATGACAGATGATAAGTGACACAGTCAACTGCAATGGCATAGATCAACCAATTCTAGTTAGTTGAACACTGCTATTTGGAGTTGTAACTACTAGTATTGAATTGTACTTACAATTGAAAAGCAATTGGAAAATAGCATGACTGATAAGTTCAATTCTTCATAAGACATCACTTGTGTGGTTCAACAAAAAGCATGTCTTTTTGAGAGAGATGAACAGAAGAAACTAGTTAAAGGTACCCAAGTTCACTCAAATCAAAGTAAGAAAAATGTTTGCACTATTTACATTCTATTGTTAGTAATAATCATCAATCCCTGTGAAATGAAGTGAAAATACTGGATAAGAAGAACACTGGAGAGTTAGACGTCTGAAAGAATCAGCACATATGCCAGGCTATAAGGACCTCCTTAGTAAGCTTTGTATAGAAATAATTATAATAATGGAGTCAATAATAAATAAATAAAGAGATATGACAGCAAGTCTTCAAAAGCAGCAGCAGCAGCTGTAACAGAAAGAGAAAAACCTTCAGTGAGTGCAGAACTCCTCAGCAGGCAGGTTAGGTTTAAGGGTCCAAGTTCTCCAACAGAGAATTGTTTTATGGGGCAACAGTCTAATGGATTAAAGCATTGGTTCCTGAATTTGGTTACATCGTAATGGTGATGACTTCAATCCTAGGCAGTATATGCTTGGACTCAGTGAAAACAGGGTGTGCAATAACTGAGCATTACTAAAAATAGGAATTAGACAAAATATCACTAGACATGAGCAGTAGAATGAGAACATTCTAGCAACATAGATGAAATAAAAGCTTCAGTTCATAATTCCCTGTATGTTACTTGGATCTGTATACACCTGATGAAGGCTTGAGGGTACAACTGACAACATTGTGATAATGTTGTGACAGCATTAAGATAATGTTTTATCCAAATGTAAATAACTCCCCATCCCAGAAATTCAGAGAGAAAATTCCAGGAAATAGAATCATATTTTGATGGCTTCACTTATTTTATGACAATGAAGACATATGTCAAAGTGCTGAAGAATTCTAATGTCACATGTGCCTGTTGTTCACAGAGAGTCCTTTCATCTAGCCTTTTATTTAGTTTGTTTAGCAAGTCATAGCTGCTTCTTCTGGTTCTTGGTTTCTTATTTATATCATATTGCTTGTATCAAAGTGTATGCAAATAGGCTCAGTGTGAGTGTTGTGAAGTTGAAGTTAGCACTAATCAGCCGCTAAACTCGTATTCGTTATTCTCAGTGACCACTTATATGAGTGTTCACTTGTGCTTATGCAAATTATGCATACTAATTTGCTAGTATCACTACATCTCCCTGAACCTCAAGGGTTTTATTCCTCTCGTAGATCTTGTACTCCTTCTCATGTTATTTTCATCACTTTGCTCTACTTCTCTCTCTCTCTCTCTCTCTCTCTCTCTCTCTCTCTGGGAGACCTGGATCTGTCCTGCACTGGGCTGTAGTCATATGTGTTTTCTTGCATTATCTGGTCTTCGTCCGAACTTTCAAACTCATTCTGGCCCTCTTGATCCTGCATTCCTTCGTCTTCTGAAGTTTCCTTCTGTACTGGTTGTTCTATCAACTCGTTATCAGACGGAATTGAAGACATTTCTTCATCGTTTTGCTCTTCCTCTTCATCCTGGGTCCTAATTTGGTCTGCATGAGCTAATACACTATTGCTGTTTTCTCTATTTATTATAGCAGTATTGTGTCCTTTTTGCATGATAAATTCTCCCCTTTCCAGATCTGCATCTTTGTTCTTTTTGTACCATATTTTTTCATTTGTAGAATATGACATCGTTAGCAAACCTCTAATCTGTCTTCCCATTAAAGCTGATGGGCTTTCTAGTCTTCCCACATGTGGTATTGTATGATAACTTAAAAGCAGTCTCGGTAGAAAAACTTCTACTTTTTCTTTTTGCTGAGAGCATGCTTTTAGTCCCTTTTTACGGTCTGCACCATTCTTTCTGCTAATCCGTTCGATTGAGGGTGATATGGAGGTGTCTTATATGGTTTACACCCTATTTTTTCTAACCATACATTAAGTTCTTCATCACAAAATTCTGGTGCATTATCAGATACCAAGGTTTTTGGTACGCCATTTCTGGAAAATATGACTCATAGAATCTGCTTTATAGTAGAACTTTTCTTGTTTGTAACCCGGATTATTTCAGGCCAACCTAAAAAGGAGTCTACTAGTATTAATAAGAGTCCCACTCCATTAATGTATGCATGATCCATATGCACATGAATCCATGTATCCACAAAATCTGGATCTTCCAGAGACAATTGATATCCTATCGGCGACGCCATTGTTGTGAAGTTGAAGTTAGCACTAATCAGCTAAACTCGTACCTCTATTCATTATTCTCAGTGACCACTTATATGAGTGTTCACTTGTGCTTATGCAAATTATGCATACTAATTTGCTAGTATCACTACAGTGAGATTTAGCCAGGAGACTGTAAAATTTTGTTTAGGTTCAAACAGGTTTATTAACACTTAGCTAGTTGGAATTTTGCCAAGGGTTAGCCTTATGTATGTTCTATAAGGTGTGTAAATTTCAGTTTACTGCATGATTATTTTTTTTATTTATTAAAGTAGTTTTTAAGCTAAATTAGGCCTGCCACCCTTAAACATGTCATAGATGGAAGGACTCAGCTGGAACACAAGAAAAACTTGACAAAGTTCCATGAGTTTGCCTAAGCCCACAATATAACTTTCAATGAAAAAAAGTCGGTCATATCAATCACATTGATTTTCTAGGCTACACTATAATTCATTGTATATTTAAGCCTGATGATGAACAATTATGACCATTGAGAGAATTGCCAACACCAAAAGACAAGGCCTCTTTACTCTGTAGAATTGGCATATTTTCTTATTATTAACAATGGATTTCCTAATTCTTTGACAAGATCAGACATTTAGTTGGTGCTGATGCATTTCTTCCCAATCTGGAATCTGTGAGGACCTCCAATAAAATAAATTAAATAAAAGACTGGAAACATTGTTACACATTCAATTGATAAGACTATTCCCTAATTGGTACATATGAAACCACTGTATTGCAGCTGTACTAAACCAAGTTCATTAAGAAGTAAAGATTAGTTAGTTAATTTAGTTTTTCCTTCTGCTTGTACTGTTAGGCATTGCAGGGAGACACAGTCGTCTGTCAGCAGCAAGGTGAGTGACCTGGAGGAGAGATATCTCATAGGCTCTGAGAGTTTCTGCCACTGAGTCGCTCCGGTGTCTTCTTGGTCTGCCTCTCACTCTCCAGCCAGAGTACCTGAGGGTGTATGCTCGTAGCGCTGGTTGGTTGATAGGCATATGAGCGAGGTGTCCGAATGTTCGATGTGTTGTATGATTAGTATTGCTCCTACCATATCTCTTATTGCCTCATTCCTGATTTGTCTTGCCTGGTCTTGTTCACTGCTTTTCTTGGAGATTTCATCTCACAAATGATCAGTTTCCTCTCAAGGGTTTTTGTTAGGGGCCATGTATGTCAGCGTTGGTAGGAAAATGGTGTTGACTGTGAAGTGAAGATTATGAGAATATAAATTGATTGATTTGTTTTTTATGGTTTATTAACCTTTTGCAGGTTATTTAAAGCCAGAAAATATTTTTAGATTGTAAGAATTTTTGGGAGATAATACTGATTTTCTGATACAAGTCCCACTAATTAATCTATATCTGGAGAGAAGAAGTGGATTTATACTTTTACCCAAGGTTAATTGCTCGTAAGGGAATATAACAAGCCCAACTGGATTTGAAACTTGGCTCTCTAGTTTTCAATTCTGAGCTGTTGTCCATTAAACCACTTGCACATCCAAGCTTACAGCACCTGGTATTCCCAAGCAGTCACCCATCTAGGTACTGACCAGACCTGATGTTGCTTAATGTTGGTGATCCTACGGGAATTGGTGTTTAAGCATGATGTGGCTGTAAGACTGCATTTAAAGAACTCTAAATGAATAATACCCTGATGATTCCACCACATACACAATATTACCTTTCTTCCATGGAGATCAGGTTTTGTGGTTGGTTGTGGAGATTTATCCTTGTTAATCCACTACCTTTTATGTCAAACATTGTTGTATGCAACCCATTTTTCATCAACTGTCATAACAACTGTGAACCAGTGTTTCAATTTGATATGGCTATAAGCCATGAGGATATGTAGGAGAAATAATAACTGACCTTGTACTTAAAGGGGTTAAGATTGTAGTTTTCAGGAAAGCAGACATGCAGGAATCTGTTCTGCAAAGTAGTAGCAGTTCTTGGGAAGAAGTTCATTGAGTGGAATTTCCTTCTTGCAAATGGAATTCAAAGAGAATGGCAATTTAAGAGTATTTCTAAAATATAAACATTAGTGTTGATTTTATAATAAAATTAGATGAGGGCCCGTAGCAATAGATATACAGTGGAAATAGTGTATTAAAAGTTTTTTCAAATTCGAAAGATGCAAACTCAAATTTCAGCCACGTTTCTTTTGCAGGGAGCAGAATAAATTCTACTACTATATAGTCATCATGCACTAAATCTCAAACAGACAACCATGTAAAGAAATCAACAACACTCAACAGCAAACACCTTGAAAATGACTAAAGAAGTGGCTGAAAGCACTTGAGACAATAGACAATATGGACAATTTTTACACTCCCTTACTCCCACCAAATGGAAAAATGTAAGAATATTAGAAAAACTAAATAAAAAAAGTCATCAAATTTCCTTGTCTGTCATATTCAATGAAACATATTTGAAATAAAAGTTGTTGTCCAAATATATATTATATATATTCTTGTGAAAGGTTGAAACACATATAGAAAGTAAGAAGTATTTTATTCTAGAGAATAATATGATGAATGGTTCAGAACACAGACAATGTAATAAACAGTTAATCCTTAACTCCTCCCTTCCTCAGTAACAGAGAGTGCTGTTTAAATAGTCTTAAACCAGTCCATCTTGTGGGGATGTTCAAATTTTTTATATATATATATATATATATATATATATATATATATATTATAAATTAATTGATTTAAAATATGGTTATATTAATGCTCTGTAAATTTACATTGAGCACTATTTTGTAAAAATAAAATATCTATAAGAACACGGATTTTATATCTTACTGTTCTTTCTTTTATTTATATACATATATATATATATATATATATATAGTTGGATTGTTGTCAATCCAACTAAATATGTTAGCTCTGTCACTGATATTGAGCACTTTCCAATAAGTACCATGCATATATAATATATAAATAATATATATAAAAAATTGCATATATATATATATATATATATATATATATATACACACATTTCATACACACACACACACCCACCCACATATATATATATATATATATATATATATATATACAAGTATAGGATTGGTGTATACGGAATAAATTCCAATAACCAACAATTACTATCCTTAAAAGAATGCTCAATACAGAGTAGAGCAAATATAATTATTTATTTAAAAATTATAACATAAATATGTTATAAAATCACTACAAAAATACCCATTTTGTTTCAACACCTCTGGTGTCTTATCAAGTGATGATATGGCTATTTTTGTAGTGATTGTATAACACATTTATATTATAATTTTTAATTATATATATATATATATATATATATATATATATATATATATATATACACACACAAGGAGTTAAACAATTGAAAGAACATTCACATTGAAGTATTTCAGCCTTGCTTTTTCATGCTGTCAAAATTGTTCTGAGGATGAAAAAAAAATGTTTCAGCCTCTATTTCTTTATTCAATGTCTAACGTTCCCAATAAAGCAAGCACTATTAACCATTGAGCAGCAAGTGGGTTCTTTTTCTTCTTCTACTACTACTACTACTACAACAACAACAAAAATAATAATAATAAAAAAAAAAGAAAGATGTTATACAATTGATATTGTCTGACCATCCAACAGATAATATTACAAAGAAAGTAAAAAAGAATTTAGCAGGAACAAAATTTAAAAAATGACACAGTGAATAAAAAGAAAATTAAAAAAAATATATAAACAGAAAGATAGAGAAATGCAAATAAGTAAAAAGACAAAGCTGAGGGAACATGGTAAAAAACAAAGATGTATGAATAAGGTAACACAAAAGAAAGATGATTGCCCAATAATAAGATGATTACAGAAGCTTTCATAGACCATAAAAACTAATATATATTTTTTTATTTTTACATGTTTAATTCATCATTGAACTTATTTCACAATGGCCATTAATTGGCATCTTTCAAAATTAAACTAGATTTCTTGCAGTTTTAAGGAATTTCTACAGATATCTAAAATTTCCAAATCAATATGATTCTGTAGCTCGCATGTTTGGTAAAAATCCTTCAATTATCAAATCATGTACCACAAATTTATTAATAACAGGATTCATTTTTTAAGGAATTCAGAAGATTCTACTGCTTTAGGTTTAAATATTCTTTCTGAGACCCTTATTTAGGATTAATAAAATCTAGTTATTATTTTATTCAATATTACCTATAATGGTCAAATTATTGCCTCCTAGCTCTCTGCCTAGGATCAGTACAGTATCTATGCACCTTGAGTATTTGCAAGTTAATTTTAACATGAACATAATATAGTGGTCATTAATATGGAAAGTGCAAGAGACAAGCTGAGTTAAAATTCTAGTCAAGGTTGTTGCATCCACATTCACACAAATCCCCTTCAGAAAGGTATGAATCTATTTCTTATCCTCCAAGCTATGGTAAATAGCAGTGCACACTGAGATCTTTAGCCTTGATTAGCAGCTAGTCTAGGAGAAGGACAACTCTGAATTCGAAATCACTTGGATGTATGGCTAGGACCTCTACACTATAAAACTTACCTCCTATTGAAATCACTGCACCCCAACCTAGCATGTATTGTATTCTCCATCGAGGTTCTAATGACTTAAGAAAAACAAGAAAAAATTCAATATTGGTATAGTGAATATGTCACTTGCCTGCTAAGTAACTGAATTTAGCAAAAATTCACTGTAATTTGAGATATTTGTTCATATTAGCATTAGAGAAGTTACAAAGAAATAAAAATGTCACACTGTTCATAATCATATACGATTACTTTAAGTTCACTTCTAAGAGATTTCAAGCATTTGTTTTCTGTTTCTACCACATTCTAATAAAAAAGCCTGATTTCCTTCTCTATACATGATATTCTTGAAGAAAACTAATCAAAATGCAATAATAAGATCAACACAAAGAATGAGTTCAATATTCTGAAGAACTCTTGGAATGATAATGACTCTTTTCAAAATTATAGAAGGTAGACATAGAATGGATTGACTGAAACATTGTGGTACCAACAAAAGCAATACAAAGAATGAGTTCAATACTCTGAAGAACTCTTGGAATGATAAAGACTCTTCTCAAAATTATAAAAGGTAGACATAGAATGGATTGACTGAAATATTGTGGTACCAACAAAAGCAATACAAAGAATGAGTTCATAGTCTGAAGAACTCTTGGAATGATAATGACTCTTCTCAAATTTAAAGATATTTTTTAATTGCTGGGAAACCTGTCATTGCAACTTTAAAGAGAAAAAGATTAAACAATTTTTTTTTTTAAATCTCATTAAATATTTAACTAAATTTTCCAAAAAATCTTTTGGAAATTCCAGAGCTTTCACTGAGTGAGAAAGTAAAATTAAATTTTGATATTGATCAAGCAGAGCTTGTCAATTAAAATAGTTGTGAAGATAATCATCAACCTTGATTAGGATAACTTATTTTACTTGATCTACTTTTAAAATATTAGTTAATTAAACAGGAAATAAATGAGATACATTTGGTAGAGATATAAAAAGAAACAGTCTTTTGATTTGAATAAATACACTTTTAATGTTTTAAATCAAAATGGAAATTTGGTTTTTACAAAAGAGAGTTGGTAGGCAGTATAACAGTTAACAATCGAGAAAATAGAATAGGTAAACTGACTTTAAATTCTGGACAAATCATGAATATATTGTAGATTTGAATCAACACACAACAAAGAAAAAATTAAAAAGGTGTTTAAATATAAAAATATAAGATATTTTTATTTTTGTGTTTTTATAACTAAATTTTTCTTAGCATGTATAAGTGTTAAAGTTCTTATGACCCTTGTTTGTACTTGTTTATTAAAATGAAAAGAAATGTGATTTCTTTGTGTTTATGTGTGAGAAAGAAGAAGCAAGGGAGAAAGTGAGGAGGAAAATATAAGTGCCACAGGGAAGGAAAGATGGGTGAATGAGCAATGGAATTTCTTTTAAGTCTGGTGTTGTGAAATGTTGCTGTTGTTTCTGTCTGTCTCTCCTTACTCTCTTTGTCCACCTAGAAACTTTGCTTAAATACACTTCAAAGGGATCATGAAACATGTTTTTTTTTATTGTTGACAGGAACAAGACCCATTGGTTTAAAAATGCTAAATATTTATTTTCAAAGCATTATTAACCAGAAGAATGTGCAGAAACTATTTTTTTGTCATTTGATGTTTGAATGTCTTGGTGTTTATTTTTATCTTTGCTCCACAAATACTCCTTCCAGTTAGAAATAAAATGACTGGGCTAAAAAGCCTTGGTAGAACAATCAGTCTAGAAGAAGGATAATTATGAATTCAAAACTGGAGAAGGTAAATAAAAACTACTCCATTATCTCTCTCAAAAACAACAATGGCAATGCACAGTTTACAAATATTAAAGAAAAGGAAGTTCTTCTTCAGGTTTCTGTCAACGTACTTGGTAACATTTGTCAAAAGTTAAACTTTCCAACTGCATTGGGTAAGCCATAGTTGAAATTTTCATAATGGCTTCAACCCCAGCTGTGGCCAAAAAAAGATTGGTTATTTCATTTTCTGATCCTGTTTCTTGCTTTAGTCGCAAATGCTCTTATCCATGAAATCAAGATTCTCTAATCATAAAGTATTCTCTGTCAGTGAGGCCATTGTTGAGAAGTCCTAAGTCCTTCGTGTTATTACTCAATGTTTATGCATAGTTCCTCCTTCTCCTAATCAGACTCATTATAAAGCCTGGATATTCCAGATATGTTAATTGATTAAACTACATATCACTTCATCTCCCTGTGATGAAGTGGTTTTGTGCCCCTTGTTTTTTTTTAGCTTCTTTTAACTATCATTTTGTTTCCATGGTTTCTTTCTCTTTCTCAGGATCTTAAATTATTTCTTTCTCTGGGAGATCTTGTTTCCTCTCATTCTCATGGTCATATTCATTGACTGGTTTTCCTCAGTTTCTGAATCATGTTGTCCCACTTGATTATCACTATGTTCATCTTCAGACATTTCATTACTTGAGGTATCCATGGACATTTCTTTGTCAGACATTTCATCCTGCAGGAGTAGGTTTCATTATTTTTGTTCAACACTATCATTACTTGAGGTATCCATGGACATTTATTTGTCAGACATTTCATCCTGTGAGAGTAGGTTTCACATTTTGTTCAACTATCATTACTTGAGGTATCCATGAACATTTCTTTGTCAAACACTTTATCCTGCAAGAGTAGGTTTCATTTTTTTGTTCAGCACTATCATTACTTGAAGTATCCATAGTCATTTCTTGTCAGACATTTCATCCTACAAAAGTAGGTTTCATTATTTTTTTTCAACACTATCATTATTTGAGGTATCCATGGACATTTCTTTGTCAGACATTTTATCCTGCAAGAGTAGGTTTCATTTTTTGTTCAGCACTATCATTACTTGAGGTATCCATGAACATTTCTTCATCACTTTCCTCTTCATATTCATCTCGTGGTCATATTTGATCTGCATCGACTAGTATGCTACTCCAATTTTTTCTCATTACATCTTGCTTTCTCTGGGAGTGCCTCTTATTTTTCTTGCACCACTCAATGTTCATGCGTAGTTTCTCCTCCTAATCAAACTCATTATATATTCTGCATATTCTGGATATGTTAATTAGTAAATAATCTCAAGATTAAATTTTATGCTTCCAATTAATCTTATGCATTAATTATTTTAAAATCTAAAATAATATTTTCACTGTAGAAGAAAGACTCATAGCTAATGTTTGTGTGCATGATAAAATTTTAGAAAGAAACAGATTTATATGTTTGGCACTCTCTAATTGCAGAAAAAGAAAGCTTTTTTTCTACTAGAAATGTTGACTTACAATGTTCTATGGCTTGCTATTCAAACCCAAATAGTTCTACTCCCAATGTTTTGGCCATTGTACCTGTTGTGCCTTCTTCAGGTTTCTGTCATTGTACTTGATAACATTTTTGAATATTGAACCAAATGGTTTATTCAATCTATTAGTGTAAATTGTTCTTGTTTTGCTTTCAATGATTAGAGAATATTTTATATAAGCTTTTAGTTAGCAGTATTATTCACCTTTGTATTGTTTGCCTGTTTTAAGGTAGAAATAGTAATTGTGACATGGGCTTACCTTAGGAGTGAAATGCTCTCTGTCTTGCTATTCAAACCCACAATCCCACCTTACTTGTTGTACTCACTGTTTTGGCTGTTCTACCCTCTGGCCTTCTTCAGGTTTCTGTCATTGTACATGGTAACATTCTTGAATATTCAACGAAACTGTTTATTCAATCCATTGTGGTAAGTTATGACTGCCTACATTGTGAAAGGACGTAGCATGTAAAAAATAACAAAGGAAATAATTTTCTTTTGAATCTTAATAATTCTATTTACAGGATTGTAAATAATCTTAAAATGAAATTTTATACTTCTAATTAATCTTATGTGTTAATTATTTCAAAATCTGATAAATATTATGACTAATAAAAATGTTTCTATTGGAGAAGAAAGACTCTTAGCTAATGTTTGAGTGCATGTTAAAATTTGAGAAAAAAAAAACAGATTTATGTCATATAGGAATGATTTTTCCAATGTGCTTGTTGTATTGTTCTACAACATGTGATCAGTAGTCAACCTATTGCCTGTCTTTTAGTTGACTATACACTTTATATCTCTTCTACTTAACATATGCAAATAGGTACAATACTATTGACCAATCCACTACATGTCTCTGAACTGAAGAGGTTTAATGCCTTTGGTTGTTGAACTTCTAAAACTTCTTTCCTTCTCTCCCCCTTGAGGTTTATATCTTGTTTTTTTAATGGAGATCTTCATCTTATTTCATCTTCTTCTATGTATGAGTCACTTCAGCTAACATCTATAAGCTCATCTTCTATTGCATTGTCCTGATGTGAAGAACTTATTCTTTCTTCTCTGTCAATGTCTTCTTCCATCATGATGTCTTTCTCTACAATTCTAGGTCTTAATTGGTCAGAATGAGCCATTAGGCTTTTTCATTTCTTCGATATAATGGCTTTGTTATGTCCCCTTTGCATGATGAAATTATCTCTCTCAGGATTTGCTACTTTGTCTTTCTTATATCACATCCTTTTATTTGTTAAATAAGTCATTGTTAATGGATATCTTATTTGTTTACTCATTAATGCAATCTGTCTGCATGTGGCATCATCTTATAACGTAGCAGTAATATTGGTAAGTAACTGTCTATATTATCTCTACTTGGGAAAAATGTTTTTAATCTCATTTTTACTGACTGCACCATTCTTTCCACAATCCTCTTAGATTGTGGGTGATACAGTTGTGTTTTGTAAGGGAAGCGGCCAATCTGCCTCAACCAATTACATAGATCTACATCACAAAATTCTGGTGTGTTGTTTGCTACTAAAGTTTTAGGGACCCCATTTCTAGAAAATACCACTCTTAGTATTTGTTTTATTGTAGTTGTTTTTCTCTCTTTAACTTTAGTGACTTCAGACCATACTGAAAAGGAGTCTATTAAAATTAAAAATAGTCCCATGCCATTAACGTGTGCTTGATTCTTTAGGTCATGATTGTTGTCTCCTTTGTTGAAAATTCTTTATTTCTACACATTTTGGGCATTTGTGTACATATTTTTCTATATTTGTGATAATACCCTGGTCACCATGCCTCCAATTTTAATCTCTGTGTAGCTGTTATCCCACAATACACATCATCATGTACACTTTTTAAAATATTTCTTCTTACTGTTTCTGGTGGTACTATCACATCTCTATATTGCATATAACACCATTTTCCATTTAATTTATGCCTTATTTATTTATAAGGTCTTTCAGCTTTGGAACAATTACTCCACCTGTTTCTTTTTATTCTTGCTTAATATTGAATCTTAGAGTTTTTGATACCAATCTTTGTAGAGATAATATGTCAGTTTCAACCCAATGTAATCATTTCTTCATCCAGGATTTCCATTTTTTTCTTTTTGATACTTATTAAATTGTAATCTTGATACCAATCTTTGTAGAGATAATATGTCAGTTTCAACCCAATGTAATTATTTCTTCATCCAGGATTTCCATTTTTTTTCTTTTTGATCCTTATTAAATTGTAATCTTGACAGCACATCAACATGTGGTATTGTATTTTCTTTTACGTACTCAATGTCAAAATCATAAGCCATTAATTTTATGACACATCTTAGAATCCTGAAGAAGTAACTATTGGTAGCTCCTTTCTAAGGTTAAAAATAAGCTCTAGAGGTTTATGGTCTGACTTTAACAGAAACTTCTATCCTAATAAGAATTGCTGAGTTCTGTCTGTACTCTAGACAATAGCCAATGCCTCTTTTTCAATATTTGAATAATTTATAATCTTCTTGAAAGGTACATTATTGGATGGCTTTCTTGCAATAAAATTGCTGACACAACTTGCTCACATATCCATAGTTAATGTAACCGTCTGTCCAGAATCAAAGATTTTTACAATGAGTTTTTCTGCAAGTATCTCTTTTAAATCTTTGAACACTAAGCTTTGCCTTAGAGTTCATTTGAACTCACTACTCTTTTAATGCATTTCAGCAAATGGCTCCGTTAAGCTGCTGTATTTTAATGGTATCTATTATAAAAATTAACCTATTCTAAAAAGGATTCTATTTTTTTTTTATTAGTAAGTATAGATACTTCTAAAATTTTCTTAACTAACTTTGGATCTGGTATAATGCTATCATTGAAATTTGGTACCCTAAATATGATATTGTATCACAATCAAACTCACATTTGTCTCTGCTTTTTGTCATCCAAGCATTTTTTTAACTTTTTTAAAACATGTTCTGCTTTTTGTCTTAATTTGTCTTTAGTGGTAGGACCAAGGCAAATATCATCTTGATAAATAATCATATTACTGATTTCACCAGTTAATGTTTTCCATTTGCTCTCTAAAAAATGGCACTTGCCATTTTCACTCCAAAAGGAATTTTTGTCCATCTTAATAATCCTATGGGAGTGTTTATTGTGGCAATTTCCTTGAAATTATAATCAATGTATTTGATTGTAGGCCAATTTTAAATCAGTTTTTGCAAAGCATTTCATGCTCGATAATTTGTGGATAGCAGTTTTGATATTGGGAATAAGAATAGAGTCAGACCATATTTTATGATTTACACCTATTTTAAAATCACCACATATTCTTAAATCCCTGTTTGCATTTTTGCAAGACTACAATGGGATAGGTCCACTTACTGCCAGCTGGGGGAACATGCTCCAAAATTCTCTCCCCTACCACTTCTTTAACTTAACAACAAGAAGGTGAATAGGTAATTTATGAGATTCAAAATAAGATGAGGTACTATTTTCATTTAGTTGTATAATCACTTTATGCCTCTTTAAGATTCTTGTTTTTACTTTTTCTGATTTTACGTTGCTGATTAATTTTGACGTATCAACCTTTAGCACATCTAAACTTAGTAGTTCATGAATTGTTTTACATTCCACTACTGTAATGGGAATAATTTTAAATCAGTCACAGGTTTCAAATGTTCCATTGAAGTATCCCAAAGTTTTTATAAAAGACCCATCAAATTGTTTCAGTTTTAGATTACTTTTCTCAATTTCAGTTTATCCATTTATTCCCATAAATTTGACATCTTTGACATTGACATAAATTTGACATTGACGTATCCCAATGTTTTTATAAAAGACCCATCAAATTGTTTCAATTTTAGATTACTTTTCTCAATTTCAGTTTACCCATTTGTTCCGATAAATTTGACATCTTTGACATTGACATAAATTTGACATTGAAGTATCCCAAAGTTTTTTTTATAAAAGACCCATCAAATTGTTTCAATTTTAGATTACTTTTTCTCAATTTTGGTTTACCCATTTGTCTCCAGAAGTTTCTTGAGATCATAGTCACTTCATTCCCCATATCCACTTGCATTGGTAATGTCATACCATTTAATTTAGTTTTTTCAAAAGAATTCTTTTCCTTAGGTCTTTGTATTAAAGAAAATCATCAATTCTCTCTTTTTCCACTTTCTCTATACTATTTTCTTTTTAACTTTACATATAGACTGAAAATGATTTTCTTCTTCAGCAGTAATGGCCAAATTTTCCTGATGTGGGGTACTTTTTCTGTAAATTTCATGCTCCTACTTACAGTATTTGCATTCTTTGTTTATACTGTAAGTTTCAACATTGTCCTCAATCGAATTATATTTTTTGATCAATTCCAACTGTTGTATAAGTTCCACACATGCAGTTAGAGACAAATTATTCAATTGTAATTGTTCCAATATCTTATATTTATGTAATGTATCAGTCATACCTTCAATCGTAATCGAATCAATTCATCCTCAATATTCAAATCTTGAGTTCCAAGTTTCTCAAGTTCAGAGAATCTGCTAGCTTCTCTTAATCTGTGAAGATATTGCATAATTGATTCTTGTTTCTGTTTAATGGATATAAATTTGGTTCTTTCCACTATAGCAAGTTTCTTTTTAGGTTGTGTTGTATAAGAGTAGGTGTTGCAACTGACACTGTGATTTGAAACTAGATCACCAGTGAGCAACACAGGTGATTCCATTAAAGTAGGTTACGTGATCATAAAGGAAGTGAATAAATACAAAGCAGAGTAATGATCACTGTTCACTCTTCTTGTTTATTCACTATTGCTATATGTTCACTCTCTCTACTCTACATATTATGATTCTCTTCTGATCATTATACTATTTGGCGATTACTACTTGAACAAGTATTACTAGTGCGGATATCAAAGGGAAGGCGTTACTACTAGTACTGGCGTCTATGAAGTCTCAAATATAACGAGCATTTTTGGAAGTGATAATGAGTTTCCACTTTACATAGCAAAAGTGACAAGTGAAAGCATCCAACATCACAAAAGTGGCAATGAGGATTTGCAAGGAATCACAAAAGGTTGTAAGCTTCTTTTTATAATTTATGAAATTTTGATGAAAATTAAATTCTCCAATTGTTTGGGGCATACCATAGAAATTTTCATTATAGCTTCACAACCTGCCAAAGCTAGAAAGAGATCAGTTATTTCATTTCAGAGTGGTGCATACAATCTGCGAAGTTTGCCATGAATAAAACAGCGCAGTGCAACCACAACATCAACATGGTTTTGCTATGTCTTAGATCTACACTGATAAATGACTTTATTCCTTCACCAGGTGAGCTCATATACAATTGAAAACTTGCCAGCAACATACCAATCAAATGCATGAACCACCAGACAAGGAAAGACAAAATAGTAAACTGCCTATGCCAAAGACAATCAACACAAAAATTATATCACAACCAAAATACTAGGGAACTTCCCATACTCCATGCAGGACAACCTGTCCATGTACAAAACCAGGACACTGGTAAATTGACCTCTGCAATTGTAAAATGGACATACATGGAACCAATATCCTATATAGTACATTGGACAAGTCATCTGCCACAACTGACAACACCTAAAGGAAGACTGTTCCCAGACCGGAAACAACACTGCAATTAGCCAACTGAGGATCTCTCCCAACAGGTCATCTCCAACTAGATCAGATTGGAAGTCAGTCACCTACCAGTCAACTTTCTAAAAATAGATTGGCCAGTACATATATCTGTTTTTTTTGTTCTATCAATCTGTTTAGTTTATTCATATTATCTTTTTAGTTTATGTTATATCTGAACATTATATATATATATATATATATATATATATATATATATATATATATATATATATATATGTGTGTGTGTGTTCTGATCACCTGACGATCACGTTAGCATGAAACTTGAGTAGCCGTCCAAACTTTGTTTCTTTTTCCAAGTCGTGACATTGCAATGGTAATTCCTCTCTCTTGGTAACTTAGACACAGATCATTGAGGATTTTATGGCTGTTTTTGCTGAGGTTACGTTCCATTTTCTCCATTTTCTTTTTTCTATCGTTTTTTTTCTTGGTTTTTGTTCATTGCTTGTTAGTTTTTCTTTCGTCACATGGCAGTTCTTCTGTTTGTTTTTACTTTTAGTTTTTTTACCAATACTTTTTGTGTGTGTGTATATTTGCAGACAGTTGAATAACAAATTAATTTTCTTGGTCTTTGACTGAATACGTGCTTTTTCTTTAAATTCAGTAAGTTGTTTGCAGTCTGTTTGTTTCACACTGTTTTGGCAACAAAGTATCTCAGTTACAGAAATTTTGCGTTTACGTACGTGTCCGCTGTCGTACGCATGAATTTCCTTTTTCTCTTCCGAGAAAAGCTCAAATAGAAAAAAAAAATCTTTGCGATATGGAGACTTCACTGTCTGCCATAAACTGATTTATGACATAAAAAACGATTATTATATACAAAAATAAAACTTTAAAAATTCCATTGTGCAAATCAATCATCGAGCCCGAACTGATCCGACATTTTTATCGTGAGAGATTCAACAGAAACCGATAGAGTTCGAGTGCTGGCACGCACGCCAGAAAGCGGAATGAACAACAATAAATAAAGAAATTAAGACACCCTAACCTTCTTTTGCCATGGGGTAAGTTTTTCTTTGCTTTCTTTTTAATTCATGATAGTGTAAAAGAAAACATTTCGATGCTTCGCAAAAAAAAAAATAAAAATAAAAATAAAAATGGTAGACCGGCTCGCTGATTGACTGTGAAGTGTAAAAATCGATTTTTTATATTTTGAATATCTTTTTATATTTTAATGTTAAAAATGTTTTTATTTTACTAATAAATGGTGTCAGGTTTTTTAAAAGTTCCTTCTGGGACATGACGTTTAGAAATAGTAGTCACAAGTTTAAAAAGGGGCGATATATAATTGCTCTGTAAAGAAAAAAAATCAACCAAAAAAAACTCGAATAAAAAAATTTCAATACTATGAAGTTCATTCATTAATGAATAAATGCTGGATATTTCAACGAAATCGGATAATTACCTAATTTTTGGTATTTTTTTTTTTTAACGGGATATTTTTTTTTTAGGTGCCGAAAGTGTGCATGATTTTATTTTTAGAGGGGAACTTCTGTTCGTTATTTCCGTATAATATCGGTGACCTCATTTTTCTTTAAAAAAAAAGTATGTTATATATCACTAAGTAATTCATAAATAATTGCTGACCTAATGCCTGACAACAGGCATGAAAAATATCATTTATCAATGAGCTGTCTGTGAAATAATTGTATTTGCGGAAGATCTGTGTTACTAAATTACTTTTTTTTTTACTTACACAAGAGAAGCAAATTTGTGTCTTTTTTTATTTTAAAGAACTATCAGAAAATTTAATGGTTTGTCTTTCCATTTAATTGGAATCAATTGTTTAATTTACTTTCCAATGGAAAAAAAATTCGAGTAAAAACAACTGTTCTAAGTTAAAATATTCGTTTAAACAACAGTTCAACGATTTTTGTATGGCGACCATTTTTTTTTTTTTTCTAAATTTTGCGCACTCCGAAATCAACGTTCATTGTTCACTTCAGTTATAAAGACACAAAAAAAGCTAAGTAAAATTTATTTTTTAACCATAAAAGACCTGGAATATTTCTTTAAGAGCATTTAGAACTAATCCAGTGCATTACAATTGACTCCTGCCAATGATGATTTTTACGAGACTAAAAAAAAAGAGACATGGTGCTTCAAAACAAGAAGTCGGGGAGCTAAAAAAAAAGATGTGCTTAAAGACGGGAAGATGTTTTCTTTTAAAGATGTCTGATTATATACACACACACACCATGAAATATATTATGGTTCTCTCATAAAATTAATACGGTGGAGTAATGGATAGCGGCTCGGATTGAGAAATCGGTAGTGCCGAGTTCGAATTCCAGTTTTCTTGGGAAAGCTATGAATCTTCGTCTACCTCTTCACCCCACAGTTATGGGTAAATAGCAGGACAGACCTCTTTCTGTAGCAGCCTTGGATGGCAACTGATCTACCGCAGAAAGAAATGACAACCTACTGCGGGAAAAATTTGCCTCGTCAGTCATGTATCCAAAGGTACATTATCGCCTACGCGTGTATCCCGCATGGCACATGACTGACTCTGACTCATATTTTGTTTTGATTTTTAAAAACATGTTTTTCTGCTATTCGCTTGTTTATATACTTTTTTCTGGTTTTCTTTCCGCATAAACAAATTTTAGAGTCTAAAACCCTAAATGCTTCGGGAGTAAACAGAAAATGAAGTTTTCTGACTAATTTTGAAAATTAATGTCAGCAAATGTTTTCTTAGACAAATGATACAGCTCTAAATTCAGGCCAAGAGGGCAAAGTTTGTTTTTGGTTGGCTTTTCTTTCAGTGAAAACTTTTCACTGAAATTTTCAGTTTAACAAAGAGCTCTGGTTGTATTGTTTTTCTTTTTAGTTTACTATACAAAATTTCTTTCAGATTGATTTATTAGTTTATTCCGGCAAATAAAAATATATAAACATTTGAAGATTTTCTGTTTTTTATTTTGGGTCTTTCTTCTTAACTCTTTAAATCGGGAGGCACTTTCTCTTCCTTGTATTGTATATTTTTAGTTTTAAACTTAAAGTTTAAGTCTTAAAAACAGAACATGCATTGTTGAAGTTGGATTCTTCTCAATCTCAACAATTTTTTTAGCACGATTAGGCAACATTTGGTTATAAAAAACTGCTTCCAAGTGAATACACTGTTTGACCTTCCTTTGTTGACAACAGATGCGACTCGCATCATGCGAGCCATGAAATTGATGGCATTATCAGCTACATTATTAAACTAAACTTGTACTAATTTCAATACAATTATTTGTATTAGAGATGAACTTACAAGATTTAATTAACTTATTTAATATAGTCATAAAATAAAAAGAATTAATTTTTCGTTTATTTGTCACTTTTTTATTTTAAGGTTAATTATTCTTCTCTGCTATTATTTTTCAGTTAAAAAAAAGAAAAAGGTATTTTTCTTAACTGATCTTAGTTTTAAAACTAAAAACTATGAAAGTTTCAGTTAAAATTATTTTCTTTTAGTTCTTAACCCACCCAGACCTGACTGCTTCTCAGGAAAATGTAAATTGTAAACAAAGGGTACAGTCGAGACTCTGTGGGCAACAATTACATTGAATATTCCATCAAGTCACTCTGTAGGGTTTTGCAATTCATCTTGCTTGACTTTAGCGGCTTTAACACTAAGACGCTGGTGCGTTCAATCCACAAAGCCGTACTTCGGGTTCAACGGCTTGAAACTAGAGATAGATTCTGAAAATAATGATAATCGTTGAATGATGTTTTAGTTTGTAAGCAAAACAAATTTGTGCAATTTTGTTTTGTTGAAAATTGAAATAAGTGACATAAGTAAGTACCATCATTGATTTGCTAATTAAACATAACGGTACCGGCAGTGAATGACCAAAAAAAAAAAAAAAAAAATGACTCAAAAACTTTAAAAAAAGCATTTATCGTCAAAATCTTTAAGAGGAAAAACCAAAGGATTTTTTTATTTAAATATCTTTGGTCCTTTTGTATTTTTTAGAACGTTCGAAATTTTGGTTATTTTTTTTTTTTTTTTTTTCGTCAACAGTGCACCAAAAAGATTAATAAGAAATTTTAACAAAACATTGATTTAGAAATTCCTGTAAAAATCAAATAATTGTCGGATTTTGATGAGACTTTCAGGACTTATTCACAAATGAATGAAATTTTTAAATTATTTTAGAATTTTTTTTTAATACATCTATTACTTCCCCTTCCCACTTATTTAATTCTATTAAATTTCGAGAAATTAAAACTTAGTCGCAGAAATTTTGGGGGAATTTAAATTAGGTGCGTCCTCTTCACTAAAAAAAATTCCCCAAAAAACAGCATAACATGATGAAAAAAGACCCCAAAAAGCTTAATAAAAATAAAGTTTTATCGTCAAAATGTTATTAAAAGGAAAGTCCAAAGTATTTTTTTTTCTTATTCACTTGGGAAAGGTATGAATCTTCTTCTCTCCCCCACCCAGCTATGGATAAATAGTAGGACAGATCGGGTTCTATATCCTTGGATGGCAACTGGTCTACCGTAGAAAGAAATGGCAACCTACTGTGGGGAAAAAATCAGCCTCGTCAGTCATGTATCGAAAGATGTTATATTGTTATGTGTAGTTATGATGTGCCATGCATGTATCATGCATGGCACATAACTGAAAGTATTTTTAAATTATTAAAAAAAATTTGAAACCTTTCTAATATGTAATTTTTGCAATGAAGTGTTTTTGAACTTTTTGTGCTTTTTTCCGGTGAAAAATACATTGATTTAGAAATTCTCACAATTATCAAATAATTGTTGGATTTTAATGAAACTTTCAGAACTTATTCACAAATGAATGCAATTATTTTTTAAATATCTTGTTTTAGAAAATCTTGGTTAAATTTTTTTTACAATATTTTTATTTTTATGTATTTATTTTAGTGTGGGTCATAAATTATTGAGTTACCTCATTCATGGTATTTCATCTCCGTTATTAGATTTTAAAATTAATCTAAGAAAATTTCAGAGTATTTTAAACTTTATTATTTTTCATAAAGCATTTTCAAATGTAACTAAAAGTCAATAAAATATTAGATAATTGCTGAAAATATATTGATTTGTAAAAATTACTAGTAGTTAAAAATCCAAAAAGAATGCGTTCACTTAGATTCTGTAAATTTATGTCAATTCTAGTCATCCATACTAGCTGTCAACACGTCGTAGCTTATCAATACCATCAATGAGACATGAGAAAAACAAGACCTTTTGTTAAAAAATGCTTGTATATTATTTTTTTATTCTATAAGTAAGTAATATTTCTTTCAAATCAGATTAATTTAACTTTAAATTTGCTCAAATAATGTGTCAGAAATATATATTTTATTTTTGGAAGATTTTTAAAATCTGTAATTAAATTTTATTTTAAAACTTCTTAAAATGTAAGAAATAGCTGCCAGTAAACAGATTTTTTTGAAATCTAGTAAATATTTGACATTCCAATCTATAAAAGTTCTATTATAAATACACCAGAGTATTTTACCTACTGGAAATAGTCAATTTAATCCTTTAGCTTTCAATTAATGCTAAAAAGAAATCTTCAAGTATGTGTTTTCATTTTTTAAAATTCATTTTAAATCTTAGGTATCAAAAATTTATACCAAATGAGTAAAGATACCTAAAAAATATCAATTTCTTTTTGTAAAACAGAAACCAGTGAAAATCTGCTCTGAATCGTAAAAAAGAACAATGCAATAAAAGTAAAATCAAGACATTGTTTTTAATTGAAAAAGCTTTTAATTGCTTTTATGAATATTACTCTTAAGAAAAACATTTTTTTTGAATAATGACTCTTTACAAGAATTGTTTATACTTAAAAAAAAAATGAATTTGAATAATTTATAAAATTTTAAATCTTAAAATTCTGTCTTACTTTGCAGAGATTAGGTGATATTGATAAGTACAAAACCTATATTTACTAATCATAAATGGAAAAACTTACTAGAATTCAGTGACCCCCTTATCAAAAACAATTTTAAAAAGTTTGTGTGTATAAACGTACTACATGTGCTAGACTCGCTACAAGGAACTCCCTTTGCAGTCGACACAGCTACCTCCTCCATTCCACAGAACAGCTCTACCTTGATTCGTTTATAAGGCACCTCCTTCGAAGTCTACGCAACTACCTCCATTCCACAAATAGCTCTACCTTGACTTGCTTACAGGGCACTCCCTTCACAGTCGACACAACTACCTCCGTTCCACAGAACTGGCCTCCCAAAACCCACTGTCACTTTGGCCTACCTCGACCCATTTACAAGGCACTCTCTTCGCAGTCAACTCCAGTGACATCTGTTCCATACAATAGATCTACTAACAACAAGCCAACTTACAACCATGAGGATAGATGTAGCACAAGGGTGAGTTTAACGTGAGTCATTTGAGCCTGTAGGCTTGGCCAAAAAGTTCCCATAGAACCTGCATAAACAGGTTTGGATCAGTCTACCTCCCCAGAGGAGACTCTACCCTTTGGCATAGCCTTGTCCAGGTTCCTCTCTGCTCAGAAGCAGAGAGTTCGACCAAAAAGCCGAAAAAGATTTCAGCTAGTCTCTGTAGTCCATTGACTTACAGATAGGTAATTACTACCTATAATGTAGTCACTCATGGGGGTGACAGGTTATTCCATTACATCAATTTTATTTTAAAGATCCATTTTAAACCTTAGGTACCACCACAGAAATGCAATATCTAATTAAAAGTAAGTGTGTTCATGTTTGATTTTTATTTATTTATTGATATTTAGTGGGAGGAGTTTGTTTTTTGTTACCAAAACCTTTCATTAATTGCAAAAAGATTTCAGTATCAATTGATAATGCCACATCCTTGAATAAATTTCTAAAGTTTCAAGTTCAAACAAACACACACACACACACACATAAAAAGAAGTTAACTTTCATAAAATACAAATTAATTTTGATGTTTGTATAAAAAGAGAGAAGCAAAAACTAAATTTGTTATTATCTATCTTACCTGTGATGTTTATAAATATTTTGTGTTCTTCATATTTCCACAAAATATCACCTTTCTATTTAAGAGGTGTGGATCCAGTATTTAGAGCAGGGTTGGATACAAATGGAGAAAAAAAAATTCCAGATTGCATACTTGGTAATCAAGTAGCTTTCTACTAGGATTGGATAGCTTTATTTATCATATTAGTTTCATGGTAAAGTTGGTACCTGCACAGAAACACGATACCTAAGGCTTAAAATGAATTTTTAAAAATGAAAAAGTTTTCTTGAAGCTTTCTAGGTTTAATTTTAATCTGATAGATTAAATTTAATATTTCCAATAAGCAAAATACTTTGATGTATTTCAAAACTAATTTAAATTGACTTGGAGTTTTTTTTTTTTTTTTTTTTGACATCACTAAAAATTGCTGATTTTAGCCATCTTTCAACACAATGTAATTCTCTTTATTAAAAAAATCTTTCAAAGATAAAATATACTTTTTCTCAAACTTTGAGGAAGATTAACTGATTAAGTTTTTGAAACAAATATTACTTACTTTTTAGTTTTTTAAAGTAATTTGTTATACAGAAAAGCATTTTTCAACATCATGGTAGCTGTTTATTTAATGGGTTGACAGCTTGACTGGCAGGCAGAAATTATCTATTTTTTTTTTTTTCTGTGGTGGACATATCTGTAAAAATTACTTAAGAAAATTATATATATATATATATATATATATATATATATATATATATATATGCATGCTTTTTATATGGTTATCTACCCAGTAATCATAAAAACTTAGGAAAATATTCTGTATAATTTATTGTTTTATTGAATTTTAGGTATTCTGGCTTTAAATTTGGTATTGTTATTGCTCTTAATTTCTGATAATATTGTGTATGGACATCTGCACACAAAAAAATTTTAAGTTCTTTTTAAAATATTGGGGGTCACTAAATTGTAAGTTTTCCATTTATGATTAGTAAATGTAGTTTTAACTTAATAACAATATCCCCTAACTGGCACAAATTAATAGAGAAATGTAAAAACTTTATAAATCATTCTAATTAAAAAAAAAATGAAAACCATTAGTGTTAAAATTTATTATTTAGTGTAAAAAACTTTTTTCTTAAGAAAATAGTGTCCATAATATATCTTATTCATAAAAACGATTTAAAAGCTTTTCTGATTAAATAATGTCTTGCTTTTATTGCATTTTTCATTTTATGATTCAGAGCAGATTTTCATTAATTGGGGGTCCTGCTTTACAAAAAAATTAATGATTCAAATTCTCCAAGAAGTTCTGCATATAACTAATGTAAACATTAAGTACTACAAAAGTTAATTTCTTGAAATTTCATAAAATTAGTTGAGGGGTGATGTTTTAAAAAAAATTGCAAAATAATTTCATTCATTTGTGGATAAGTCCTGAAAGTTTCATTAAAATCAGACAATTATTTGATTTTTTTGCAAGAATTTCGAAATCAATGTTTTTCACTCCAAAAACAAAATGATACTAAAATTTCCTATACTAATCTTTGGTCCCCAGTTAATGCAAGAAAAACAATTTTTAACATTCTAAAAAGAATGAAAAAATATAGTTAAAAATCATTTGGTCTTTCCTCTTAACCCTAGAACACTAACCATCAATTCAAGTTACACCACTACTAACCATGGGTATATTATACCTGATTTTGAAAATATCAAAAAGAAATATTAAATATAAATCTTTATTTGAAATATTTTACATGCAGGCACTTCAAATTTTGTACTTTGAGTTAACATTAATAAGAACTGAAAAACATTATGTAGGTAAGAAAATCTGGTAAATATAGGAAAATTTGCGCTGTGTACTATATACCCATGGTTAGTGTTCTAGGGTTAATATTAACAAATTTTCATGCTAAAACTTTGTTTTTAAGTTTGGGGTATTTTTTTTCATCATGTATGCGTCTCTTTTTTTTTTTTTTTTTTTTTTTTTTTTTTAAGCAAATCTCTGTTAAAGTTCTGAAAATTGAAACATTAGAAACATTTCAAACATTAAAAAGTAGAAAGTAATATGATTTGGATTTTTTTCATTTACATTTGAGTCATAATTGATGAAAGTAAAACATCTGAGGCATTTCCTACATAAACTGTAGTGCAAGATGCTATCAGACAAGAAACAGGCTTATTGGAAAACTTCATATCTAAGAAGAGAAATCTGAAATGGTATGGCTATGCTATAAGAGCCAACAGTCTTTTCGCTACCATCCAACAAGGTATCACAAATAGGTTGAAAAATGTTACTATGTTAATCAAATAACATTTATAGTAAAGTAACTTTTGGTGATTTTAATAGGCAGTTGTAACATATCAATGTTTTTGACTAAGAAAAAAATTGTAAGCTGAGGTTGCTATGATATGAATGAATCTTCACTTGCATAATTTTTATTGCTGTGTATTTTTATAAATATTCTATTTCATTGTTTATCTCTTATCGTTGAATAAAGAAATTTAACTTTCTCATGACTATGTATGTATGTATGCATGCATGCATGTATGTATGTAGTTCACTTGATTATAACCAAAATAACACAGCAAAAGTTAAAACAACTACTAATTGCTTATTGTAAAGGGAACCAAATTTATTACTAATCAGGTCTTTGTGAATATATGAAGTATTACTGAAAATTCTTGACTCACTTCCTAAAATCTGACCAAATAAATGACTATTGAAGTATTTTTATTAATAATTTTTTTAATCCCTTAGTTGGTCTGAAAACTTTTCAATACCTATTCATAGCTATTTTCCCAAGTGGCACTTTGATGTGGTATAATGGTTAGCAAGCTTGTCTTGCTAGAAAAATTACAACTGAGTAGTGAGTTTGATCCTCACTGGGTGCCCCCATACTTTCAGCCTTGTGCTACATCTAAGCTATGCTTAGAAAATCATCATAGGGAACCTCAATGTCTCTCTAGATGAATTATGACTGAAAAGAGAATCTGAACCTCACTGGGTGCTCCCAAACTTTCAGCCTTGTGCTACATCTGAGCTACACTTAGAAAATTACCATAACTACTTTCCCAATACTAACAATTACCTACACATGTTTAATACAATCCAACTTAGACTTTTTTCTGAGTGAATGTTCAGACATTTAGTATAAAAATTGAATCCATTTTTACTCAAGGTTTTGCTCTACAGAACTTGGTTATTTTTCATAGAATGACTATTTATGGCCAAATTTCTCATAATATTCAAATTAACTCTGACCTCCTGCAAAAATCCATGAATGTTTTTGAATTCTAAATTGGTCAGATACAATTTTTTATTTTATGATAATACATGATGATAATGTCAGTGTAATTATATTGTTCTAAGTTTGGAATGAAAACAATATAAAATCCTTGGATATAATCACTTTACATAATTTGCATCAAACATTTGTGATAGACACTTGAGTTTATCACTGATATAATTTAATTCTGAAGTGAATCCATATGTGGTGTTTTGTTTGATGTTTTAAATGTTTCTTTCTTGTTCTTGGATATTGAAATTTACTTGAATAATATGTTTAACCCTTTAGCATTCAAACTGCCCAAATCCACCCTATAAATATTGATTCTGTGTTCAACCAGCTGTAATCCACCCCATGTATACTCTGCCATAACGACATCATTGCAAATAATGCAGGAAGTCATACAAACGGTGAGACTTTGAAAACCGATATTTATTGGGCGGGTTTGAATGTGTTGAATGCTAAAGAGTTAAATGTCAAAATTTGTCATGATTTGCAAAGTTATATTAGTTTTCTAGTCAAAATTCTAAAAAAAAAACAAATGTAAAGTCATTTTAAAACTGTTACACAAAATTTTATCAAAGAGTGAAATGTGTGGGTATTTAAGGTTTTCATGAACTGTGAGTCTCAGTCGGACAAATCTATTGAGAATTCACAAAAATCAAATAAGTGGAAGTTATTGCCATAACTACCACCTACTCTCAGTATTCAAATTTTAATCATTTATGTTATTATTTTTTTTATTTATTTATTTTTTTTTTTTTTTGTATTTCAGAAAGTTTTTTTTTTTTTTTTTTTTTCTTCTGTTCACTGAATCCAAACCCAAAGGGCTACTCAAGGTAGGGGAGTTACTGAGTAAGATTGTTGTAAGTAAAGGGGGAAATAAGAGAGTATTATGAGAACAAGTAAGATGGGTATCGGTTGACCCGAGACTTAAAGAGATCGAGATTGTAGTTGTCAGGAAAGTATGCTCTCAGGAGTTTGTTCTACAAAGTAAGTTTTTTGTGTTATATTTCACACTTGTTTAAACTTCAAATGAGCATTTATAGTATTTTCAAGTGGAAAAACTAAAGCTAATGATAGAAAATGGATATTATTTGGGATTTAGCACCCTAAGATTGTCCAAAATGAGATCCCATGCACCATTTAAAAAAAAAAAAAAAATAAATAAAATGTGCACCTGTAATATTGATACCTGGTCTATGGAGTTGGTCAATTTATAGACTTTCACCTGCTATCTTACTTTCTCTCTCTCTTTTTTTTTTTTTTTTTTTTTTTTTTAGTGCCACTCAAGGTAGTGAGTTACAAAGTAAAAGGCATAATTTATGTGGGGAAGATAAGTTAACCCTGGCAAAAGAACAAGATTCAGGAAGACGGAAGATGACTATTGACATTACATTTAAATAACCTTACATAGTCTGCATCAAACATTTGTGACGGAAACTTTATTTTACCAGGGATATAGGGATATATATATATATATATATATATATATATATATTTTAATTTGATGTTAGTGATAAGCAAAGTGAAAGATTCCACCAGGATATTAAAGTTATTGAAGAAAGGAAGATGAAACCAAAGAATGATGGCTGGCTACTGCTGGAACCTGAAGAGACATGGAACATAGTAGATTTGAAATGGAACAAGTCTACTAAGCATTCTCAAAGATCAAATAAGTAAAAGTTCTTGCCATGACTACCAACTGCTCTCAGTATTTGAATTTCAGCTATATATCTTTTGTATTTTTTAAGTTGTTGTGTTGTATTTTGCACTAAGATTGTGTTTAAGCTTCAAATGAGCATTTCTTTTCTTCACACTTACAGTGACCTTGCTCAACCATGATCATTTTTTTTTTTTTGGCAAAGTATGTGGTCTTCTGGAGCAGGAAAACTAAAGCTAATGATGGAAAATGAATGTTATTTTGGGATTTTGCACCCCCCAAATTATCTAAAATATTCCATGCCATTATACAAAGATAAATGAATTGGTATCCAATAGATTGCAACACAATTCTAAGATGGTAGGTTATCTCAGTTGATTTGCTCTTATGGAAAGCAATTCATAAATAATTCAGATAAGCATATTTTCAATTTAATATTGTGACTAATTACCTGAAACTAAACGAGCACAATGCTTCATATACAGACGACCATTTGCAATATGGGAAGTGTGCAAGTGCAATCCTTATAATGACATTGGCTGATGCATATTCATGAGTTTGACATGTATTTAAGAATTTACTTGAAGAAGCAGGTTTACTGCCAGCAGCCATTTAGAGAAGTTTGTGAGTGGCTAAAATCTATGGTAGATCATGCATTCTACAATTTATGGTGTTGGTGTAAGTTACTATTTTTTTTTTTCTTTTGGTGGCAAACTCATTTTGAAGTTTCTCTATATTTGTATGACAGAATTGACCCACATGTAGGAACAAGTAGAAAATAGTAGGGAACATAAATAATTTTTCCTATTTAATCATTTAAATAAAAACTAATTGTTTACAATTAAACTAAAACAAATTCAGTAAATCTTTTCCCTCCTCACCCACCAAAAAAACTTACAATTATTTAATTTTTTTTCATAGAGATTTAATAACATACTGAACTTCTTAATAAAAATGCTAAGTGTCCCCGATGTTTGATCTGTTTGGTCATAGTTGTAATTTCTAATTTTGTCATGGTGCATGCGCAGGACAAAAACTTTTAAAACTCTTCAGTGATTTGCATGTACAAGCATATATCTGATGTAATGAAGAGCACAGTTTTCAGGAGGGAGTTTGGATTTGACTGCTGAACAGTGCAGTTTAACATGTGTTGAGATTTATTGATATTGAACGTATGATTCTTAATTGTGACATTTCTCAGCCCCCACGGGGATTTACAGTGTTTAGATTATCAAATATTTTGTCTTACTTTAAACTTGAGATACTACTTCAAATTATTTACATAATCATTGATATTTATTTGAAGAATTTATTGAGTGTACCCTGTGGTAGTGTTTTCAGTGACTGTCCAGGAACAATCGTTATAGATATCAAATAAAGAAAAAACTGTCTTTATGATTAACTTGTATAAAATAATACTGTTGTATCATATTCTATTGTTTTCTGCTTAATTCAACAATATTTGTAAGAGGCTTGAAAGTTTGTGTATACTAAATAACATGTAGTTGTACAAGTACTCTAATAAAATATTGATCACATTTGCATTCTACTACCTGAAACTGATGAAGTATTAAGTCAGCAATGATAAACCATTTTTTTTCACACTGTTAAATGGCTTGGTTCTTTAAAATTTAGTTCAAAAGGCTGCTTCCATTAGATAGGATTATTGTTAGGGTGATGTGTATAACTGTGCAGAACAGGAAATTTGCACAGCAACTTAAGTGCCAAGGTTCTTAAAGTGGGATGGTTATTACACAAGGATGATCTTGTTCCCTTGGCACACAAAGGTTTTTCTTTCCCAGTGTTATGTCACGACCAGATGGAACAAAAAACTTGCTTATAATTTGTGTGGCATCAGTAGCCATGGTTAAATGCAAAATAAATAATAGAACTGTCCAACAAAATTAACAAAGTTTGCAATAAGCAATAACAAGAGAAAGAAAAGAAAGGAACAAAGCAAAAAGAATATAAAGCAAACAAACTGTTACATACTGTACCTATGAACACTAATGGGTATGCCCCAATCCTCATAAATACATTGGACACTATTGTAAGTGGAGGTAATATGCTGTCTAAGTAGTCCATCACTAGCAGTGGTTTACCTATTTCATGCCGCTGGCGAGTATTGTATTTTGTTGATGTTATAAAGATTATCATTTCATTTCCAACCTCAGTTTAGGTTATTTCTCATTCAGTAACCTTTACTAGGTTACAACTCAAATCAACAGTAATGTGGCAAAAAGTTCGCAAACTAAGAATTGGCATTGACACACAAAAGCAAGTTTGGACAAGCATTCTAAGTCGGGTGAAACTACAAACTAGCCTATTTTATTGGCTAAGAAAAAAATCCCAGCATGCATTTGTGTGCTTTTGCCTATAAAAGGTGAAGGACAAGTGTTTTGCAGTCATTCATAACAAGATTGAAATCAACAATTTGCTTTATGATCTTCTTCTGGTATGGTCTTCTAGACTGGTTGACCATCAAGGCTACACAGTGCATTCTTGACTCATAGATGTCAGTAGAAGTGGATTCATACCTTTCTCAATTATTGGGTTTACTGATTTTACTTTCCATACCAGTGACCATTCCACCATTTTATGTGTGTGTAAACAAATTTATTTATAGCTGTAGATTCAAACATTTACCAGGCTAAAAGAGAAATACAGTATCAGATGAATTATTAAAAATCTCAGCAGTGATCTGTCAAGTGAGTTGGAGCAGTTTTCAAGTCTCACCCATAATGTTCTTATTTTACAAAATAAAAATCAAAAAAATCAAATCAAATTTGACCTCTTATCACCTGAACTAAGTTTTGACACTTGAGATCATATATGTAAATCAATACTTTAGATACCCAACTTTTAAATAGTCGATTACTCTTTCATTCTTCATTTTATAACTACCCATGGAAATTTGATGCCCACCCCCAAAAATCACTTAACTGCGCACCTGGTAAAACTCTATACAAAGGTATAAACATTTTCAGTTAGATTGTATCAAAGTAATGTATAGTTTAGAAAGATGTAGGTGATTTCACCATATTTTACATACACACACACACATATATATATATATATATATATATATATATATAATAATAATTATTTTCTATTTTAAAAATACGGTTCCATCGTTACACAGGAATTATCATGTTTCAAAACACAAACTAAAATTTTAAATTTAATTATAAAATTAAAATCCATAGCGTCATTCCATTCTCAAATGATTTTTGGAATAACCTATTAAGAAGTTTACTTCACTTATAAGCACAATCTTAATATTTTAAATTGTTAAGGTTATGGAAAATATCAATCATTTTGATAAAGGGTGTTCGGGTTTTAATTTCCCTAGACAACTTATGTATCAAATATAAGTTACTTTCAAAATCAGGTTAAGTAAAGATGGGGTAGGGGTGCCTGCTCACAAACGATGACATTCATTTTTCTCTTGTCGGCTGGGTTTTTCAATGCTAAAAAATTTTTGGCATTTATATTTGGCTGCTTAATTTATAATTTTATACACAAAGATTTCTTAAAGGAGTCATCTGTATATGAGTAAGTCATATTTTTAATATTTAAAATTTATTCCTACAAATTTAAAGTACTTTTCTACTTTTGATAACTAATAGACTATACATTATTTATTACAAATATATTAGAATTACATTTGTATTTTTAAAAAAATCATTAATCAAAGATTAAGTATAAATATGTATGTTTCATCTTTCATCTCTTTTTCAAAATTAAACATTATTTAAGGAAAATATTTGATAGTGTCTACAAAAAATAGCTATTTCATTTCTTTAAGTAAATTTTTATTTTTCAGAAACTTATATTAACCAAAGCAAGGCAATAAAACCACTAAGACACATAGATTTACCAAGTATGAAAAGGAAATACATTAAGGCGTGAAGACAATAAAAGGCAGAAGATGCAAGTTAAAGGTTATGGTTGATGACATGGTAGCTCTGATTTATTTAAACTGAACTTTTTTTTTTTTTTTTTTTAGTCTCAATGTTTCAGCTGAAAATTTGATTGACAACCAACACTTGAACAGTTAAAAGAAAATAAGTATATAATGATGATAATAATACTTATGTGTGAACTTCTGAGAGGAGTTATCATTATTTACATTTGGACTAATGTTCTTTGTTGTTATCACATTGTTTTGACATCCAGCTTTTTTTCAAGGGTCTGCCAATTCAAGTAATCTTTGAAATTCTCTGATCAACAAGACGTGTTAAGAAAAAAATGAGGACATTAGTTTGAATGGAAATAATAATTCTTCTTTAAAATTCAAAGATTTTGGTACTAGCTCTTTATGTAACCAGTGCTATAACAGGTAGAATATATTAACTATATTACAGCTTTCATTTACTCTAAAAATTATATCGACTGATCTAGCAACTTTTGGTGGGGAGCCAGAGATTAAATGATAGAAACAAAGAAAATAGTACACTTGCTCGAAGAAGGAATCCTACTGTTGTCACTACTCATGGTAATTGTTCTGATGTGTTTTACTCTTTGGTACCTCAACTTGACAAATAATTAAGCATTTAAAATTTAAACTCTACATCAATATGCAGGCTGACTTGAAATGTAGAGGGAACCTGAAGGTAGGTGTGCTTTTACTTAAGGATAACACGCCTGTTCATCCTGCTCAAGTTGCAGTAGTTGAAGCAGCTAACTGTGGCTTTGAATTGCTACTCCACCCCCCTAACTCACCAGATTTAGCTCCATCTGACTTCTTCCTGTTTCCTAAATTCACTTTCCACCTGCATGCTTGCCATTTTGGAAACAATAATGAAAGCATATGTGCTATAGAGAAGTTTTTGGAGGACCAGGACCCCACCTTCTTCTGTGATGGGATTGCAATGTTTAAGCATCGTTCAATCAAGTGCATTGAAGTTAAGGGGGACTATATTGAAAAATAGTGAAAAACTGTATCATTTCTCCATTGCCTGAATAAAGCTTAGCTCTTTTTGAATGACCCTTGTATACTACTAGCAGCAATCCTTACCTTGATGACTTTTTTTTTTTTTTTTTTAAATGACTGTTTACTAGCTAATATCTGTTAATATATAAGTTTTATTGTATTATCCTTAAAGATTAGAATTTAGTCTTTCAGCATAAAAAGAGATAAACAGTGTGTTAGAAGATCTGTGTATGTCTTTCTTATTAAGACAAACTTCAGTTTTGGGAAGGGATAATTCAACACCACTGATTGAATATCAGGACAACTTGGGACTGAGACAACTCCTCACCAGAAAAGCCTGAATTTTTTTTATAACCGAATAAAAGTAATTTATTAAGAATTAAAACCTTAATTAGTGAATATTTTGCTTGAAATAAGGCATTTGAAAAGGCATTATATAAAATATGAAGCAGTTTTTGTTTTTAATTGTTTTTAATAAAGTAAATTGTAAAGAAATTTATTTTCTAAATGACATATAAAAAATAATTCAAAATTTTAGAATGTCAATTTTCGTTATTAAAAAATAAATTTTAATTATATTATGATTTACTTATTAAAAATAATTAAAAACAAAAAACTGCTTCATTTTATTTAATTATTTTTACTCATATTTGTTTTATTAAAATATAAATTTCTTTTCACTTTTACTTAATTAAAAATAATTAAAAACAAAAAACTCTTTCATATTTTACATAATGCTTTACTTGAAGTAAAATATTCACTAATTAAGGTTTTAATTTTTAATGAATTACTTTTATTTGTTTATAAAAAAGTTGTTTTTTTTTTTTGGTGCTGAGTTGTCCTGCACCCCTTCAGTTTCACTTTAATCAAACGAACCAAACATTGTTACAGAACTGC
This sequence comes from Acanthosepion pharaonis, assembly GCA_903632075.3. Lineage (NCBI taxonomy): Eukaryota > Metazoa > Mollusca > Cephalopoda > Sepiida > Sepiidae > Acanthosepion > Acanthosepion pharaonis. Next base: position 2,033,147 of record CAHIKZ030005381.1, read on the forward strand.
CACCAGTTTGACCTACATTCTCTCTGGCCCTTTTGTTTTAACTGATGTCATATCAATAATAGTACTTTTGTTAGTCAACTATCATAACAGCCCATAAAATACAGTGTGTTGATTAATGGGTTAGGCAGCACCAGCACTGAATTAGGATGTGATGCAGTGTTCTCTTTTGTTGTGAGGTTACCATCTTTATTATTAACCGGTGATCTTATTTTTTGAATCCCCTTTAAGCATGAACAATTTCTTTGTGTGGTTGATGTCTATCCAGGTTTCATATATTCCTGATATATTGTTTTCTACTGTTGCCTAAGAAAAAAATCTTGTAGCAATTACCAACACTTGTCCTTGTCTCACATCTGTCACAGCTACACAACTTCTTTACTTACATGATACACATCTAGCTGAGCTCATTTCTACAAATGGAAGAGGGTAAAACTATCCATTGTTTATATTTTTACCACTTAAATTCACTAACTGAATGATGATGCTATAAATTTATGAATAAAAAATTAAAAAATACTGGAAAACTTGGCAAAAAAACATCATTTTCTAATAAAATTCTGTCCAAGACACTTGAAGAGCTCTAAAAGTTATATGGTACTACACTGGATGGTTTTTGCCCTCTTTCATTTGGCAGTGGTTGCGTATTACCCAGCAGAATCCAAAGAAGAATCGGTCCTGACCTGGCATCTTGATCTCAGTCATTTTTCTTACTACCATAACATAGCTTCCCTTTGACTTTTCTATAAATATTTTCATTGTAATTGTTCTGATGAGCTTTCTTCTTTGGCACCTCAATTTCACAAATATAAGCATAGTACTAGATTGGCAACTAGGTCTAATCATTTTACTGCTGAAATTACTAGATGTAACAGTAAGTCTTTTTGTAGATTTTAATCAATCCACAACAAAGAAAAAGTCTAAAAAGGTGTTTAAATATAAAAATATAAGATATTTTTATTTTTTTGTGTGTGTGTGTGTGTGTGTGTTTAGAACTAAATTTTTTCTTAGCTTGTGGGAATGTTAAAGTTCTTAAGTTTGTCATGATACAGTATGAAAAGAATTGTTTTCTTCATGTGTATGTGTGAGAAGAGAAAGAATAGATGAGGAAGACTGGTGAATATGTAAAGGAATTTTGTTTAAGTTGAGCATCATCATCTGAAGCTGTCTGTTTCTTCTTCTGGTTTGTCTGTCTGAAAACTTTGCTTAAATATCCTTGAAAGGGACCATGGAGCATTTTTTCTTTTTATTGTTGGTAGGAACATGATCCATTGGTTGAAAAATATTAGATATTCATTTTTGAAGCATTAATTATGTAACCAGAAAATTGCACAATCCTCTAGCTTAGAAACAATTTTTTTGTCATTTGGTGTTTGACTGTGTTGGCACTTATTTCCATCTTAGCTCCACAAGTTCTATGCTAATAGTTTTTTCTCTTATACTTTTTGTTTGTTGAACTCTTTGCCAATTTCTTGCTTTCTTCTCAATTATGATCTTCAAAAATTTAAATGCAACATCAATTGCCATCTTCTGTCTCTTTATTGTCCTCTCTCCTCACTAACGTTTTCAATTTTTTTTTCACTGTCTATAACCCCTTGCATCTTAGTGGCTTTATCATCTTGCTTGGGGGGAATGATTAAAAAAGAAAAGAAAAAGGTGTGGAGTTGAACTCACAACCTTCAGTATACCAAAAGATATAAAAAAAAATGCTCTTTCACATTTATTATTGTTAGACTTACCAGTGCCACCTACTGGTTGGAATGAGTTCAGCATGTGTAGCTCAAAGGTTCACTAGAAAGGCCCATGAAAATTTCATAGTTTTCCTATTTGAATTTTCTGATGAATCTTAATATTTCAGTTAATGATTGCATAAGCTCATGACGAATTAAATGACAATAGAATATCCATAGAAATTCCCCTATTGCATCGTTAAATATTTTAGCTTGAGAATTTTTTCCATTTCATTGAAACAAACTTTAAACATTTCTGTCTTCTTTCTTTCATTCATGTTTTTTTTTCTAAGCAATCAAAATAGAATAGTCAATTATTTACCGGGTATTGGCAGGAGATGTTAAACACTTCCCTCTAGTTTTCTTTCTAGCCAAATTCCTGTCTTATGAAAATTTCCCTTAATAATTTAAGAATAATTCAGCAGCTGATGTTATTTTATTTATGGTAACTGTTTTCTTGGCAATTGCTTTGCTTGTCATTGATTACTTTTTGTCTGAAAAATGGCACATTTGTTGCAGTTGACATTGCAGCTCAGCTTTTTGACTGAGATCAAAGTGTAGTATCTGTTCTTATCATTTAAATTATTTACTTTCTTTGGATTGTTGTCCTCATCCTTATTGTCATATTCATGACATTTCGGCCATTGTACAGTCTAGCCTTCAGGTAACTGGAATTTCAAACTGAACCCTTTATTTTGTCCACTGGGCTAGATTGTTCTAGTTCTATATACCTTGCCTCTTCTGGATGTCTTGGTTATCTCCGTTAACTCTCCAAGTTTTTGTTTACCACTGCAGTAGCCAGGTATTGAACTCACAACTCTTTGGGTCAAGTCACTGGATCCAACCAACACTATACTCTGGTGGATGAAATAAACGGTTCGGTTTGAAATTCCAATCACCTGAAGGAGGCTGGAGCATACAACGGCCGAAATGTTGTGAATATGACAATAGAGATGAGGTCAACAGTCTGAGTAATGTAAATAATTACAATACCTCATTTCAGAAATATAGACTGTTCTTATCAGCTTAATCTAATTCTCTCTCTCCACTTCTATCTTTCCTTCTTTCTTTTATCTTCTAGGGCTTTTTACTAAGATCAAAGTGTAGTATCTGTTCTTATCAACTTAATCTGATTCTCTCTCCCCACTTCTATCTTGCCTTCTTTTTCATTTTCTCATTGAAGCCAAGTAATGTATATTCTCCGCTTTCCATGCATCAAAATTTGGAATAGTTTATTATTTATGAGGTATTGCCAGGACATAATGGTTGTGCTAACTAGTGAAGGAAAGGATAAACACAATTATAATAGGATGTTATTTCTCCATCCTGCTTTGTGAATTCTTGTCAGTCTTTAACAAGACTTTTATAAAGTGGTTTATTAGATGTGTGCAAGAGTTTCTAACATTGCTTTCTTTATTGAGACATACTTGTTTTCTTATCTGTATTTGGTCTCTAGTTTTCCAAAAATTAAGGAACATTTCTCAAAAATACACTAAGGATTCTCTATCATTACTAAGGATTTATTTAAAAGTTTTTGTTCCTCACATTTGCAAGTGAACATCATCAAAAATAGCTTATTGTAGAGGCATTATGTAACCAAGTCAGTTGGAAATAGGGAAAGATGCAATTTATTTTGGGAAATTACTTTCCATATGTAATAGACAGAATAGATTATGGTAATCATTGCTTGAAATGATTTAGTTCTAAGTTGCCACACCTATTGAATTTACCTGAGTGAAACTGCATTATTTATATAATAGCAAGAATGTTAGTCTGTGAATTGGTAAAAGGTTATTCAGACACACCTGTTTTGTATATATTTATCAGTGAGAACAATTGGAACAAAAAAACATCTATATTAAAAAGAGAAAATCATCAAGGATTTTAATGGTTACCAAAGAGCCTGATATACTAGACTTAGAGACTTTACTACTTAGTTGTACTATTGTAGCAGCAGTAATACTGTTAAAATTATGAGGATAATTTTTAATTTTCTGTAAAATATAAAAATAGACATTTATCACATATATACACATATGTGTTTAGCTGTAAATTTCTGCGAGTCTGCTACCATGTGACTCTTTAGAGTTAAGGAAGCTACATGTTTCTTTCTTTTGGCTACTGCTTGTCTATGAGGCAATATGGTAAATATCTGCTCCCTACTAAGTCTGAAATTCTCCTGACACCTTTTATCATTTCCTTGAGTTTGTTCTAAATTATTGTTTCTATTTGAAAAGTGTTTTCCTTCTTAGTGTATTTATTTGTTCATTTCCCTTTTGAGAGATAAATTTATTTGTTTCTAGTTTTCACAGAGTAATTCCAAACATCAGTAAGAAGCATGTAACTGATTTCTTGAAACCAGCAGTCAAGAATAATGTTATGAAATTTTGAAAAGTAATTTATTAAGCCAGAAATGTATAGAAAATGCACTAATTTCAGAGTCTTCTGCAATAAATTTATGCCCAGGATCATACAGAATATCTTCTTTCCTTGCATAACTACAGCTGATACAATGTGGGATAATTAAAAAAATTATAAAAATAAAAGCAGTAAAAATCTATATGAGATTATGAAATGAGCAAAAATTAGTCTATCCAAACCATTATTTGAAAAGTATTAAAGTGTTAATTATAATGAAAATCCTGTTTTGTTTTTGTACTTTTTTTTTTTTGTTTTTTGTGTTTTTTTTGTTTTGTTTTTTGCTTTTGTGTTTTTATTTTGCTTTTGTGTCTGTTTTTTATTTGCTTTTGTGTTTTTTGTGGTTTTGTGTTTTCTTTCTTTGCTTTTGTGTTTTTTTTTTATACTCTTGTGTTTTTTTGTGAATTGTTGTTTTTGTATTTTTCTTTCTTCCAGGTTTACAAAATGGGAAGATTGTTATAAAAAAATTTTTTTAATTTTTTTATGCTATACTCCTTTCCTTCAAATGTAGTTGATCATGACTCGCCACAGATTTTTTTCTTTATCTGTGAATTCTTGGGAAAGAGTGGAGTATGGCTCTATTTACTAGGCTATTGTTCTGTAGGATAATAGCCTAGAGGATTATAGCATTGGTTTGTGAATTTGGTGGCATAGTGATTGTAAATTCAATCCCTGGGATGGGAAATGTGTACCTGGATTCAGTGGAAACAGGGCAAACAATAACTCAGCAGTACTCAAAATAATAACTAGATGAGATATCCCTAGAGATAGGCAGTTGAATGAGAACAGTCTACCCCTGTGGATTAAATAAAGCATTCAGTTTGGGATTCCCTGTATGTTAAACGGATTGACATATTCCTGATGAAGGCCAGAAGGCACAAAAGCTGAAATATTGTGACAACACTAAAGATGAGGATAATAGTCTGCATGTAATAGGGTAAATAATAACACTTAATCACAGAAACTAAAGAAACATGCTTTCTTTTTAATTTTATCTTCTCTCTAAGACAACCATATTATTGGACATCAAATATGGTGGTTATACACAAAATGAAAGGATGTGTGGAGAGCAATATCAGTAAGGAAAGATGGTGTCAAGGTAATTGCTATTAAAAAAATTATTTTGTTTTAAAAACATTATCCCCTAAACTGTGGCCTCTATTTCCCATACACTCTTGTAGATGATTTCTAAAATTTTCCATCACCAGGAACTTTAAGCACTAATGACTTCCATGTGACTTTCTTTAAAGTGCTAAACTTGTGGCCCTGAAATTTTCAACCCATAGCAGTATTGATTTTCTATCCAGAACATCATCATTCTGATGAATACCTCTGTGTTGCAATTACAGATTCAATAGTTTTAAAAAGAAATTTCAACAGCAAACACACTGTGCATAAGTCCAAGCCATGATGATAACTGAAAAAAATGGTGAAACATTAGCTAGACGAAGACAACATTGCCACTTGCCTATGTTCACTAGCACCATACTGGTGACAGTTTAAAATGTGGGAAGAATTTCTGCCACACCTTGTATTAAAAAGATAAATAACCAATATTTAATTAACAATAATTTTACTTCCTATGTCTGTTAAGTAAACAACATGGATTAGAAAGAGAAATTGTGTCTAACAAGACTTGAACTCCCATCCTGTATCTTTGGGAGCTAATCTAGCCTGGGCAATATCTTATTGTTGAATCCATTGTTACCCCCCTCAGCTGGTAAAATGCAAATTTAGTCACATTACTTATTTGACTTTCACTGGTTGTTAGGATTGTGCTCAAATCGGTAGAGCATTGTTCTTGTTAGACAGGCTACCAACGATATTGGATACATGTTGACTGAAAACTCCTAATTGATACAACTGTGGTTCCTCAATTCTGTCAAGGAGAAGGGTTCATTGCTTTTCTAAACTACAAGTTTAGAAAAGCAATGAACCCTCCTTCATTAATAAGCTTTGTTATTGTTGAACTGCCTTTGGGGGGGGATTCTGTGTACGCCACCATTGCAATACATGAATATTTCAATCAAAACATTTATTAGTTGACTTGTGTGGATTTTTAAATCACAATTTGAGCATAAGGGTCAGGGTTGAAATGAAATGACAAAAACAATCTAAGGGTGTACTATTACAATTGTCAGTCATTAACTTTGACAAGTAATAATCTTTCATTTTATTTTGAAATGCTTTTTTTTTTTTTTTTTATCTTAACTCAGGCAAACAAACAGCATGGATAAAAAAAATAATAAAGGATATACTCACAATGAAACTTGCTCTCATGCCTTTAGTGTCAGGGAGGCTTGTTTAATCTGATCAGCTGCTGTTCCTGTTTGAACTACAAAGAACTTCACAATTGGCAGGTTAAACCCAACTTTATTAACATCACTCTTTTTACTTTCTCTTGGTGCAGTATAAAATGTTTTTTACACTAATAGTATTTGTAATAATGATGTGTGGATAGCATAATGGTTACTGATGCAGAAAATGGAATCTGAGCCGAGTTCAAATCCTGGCCACATCTGCTATATTCATTTTCTACACTAATGCCTTTGGGAAAAGCATGAATCCATCTCTTCTCCCAATATTTGTTGATTGAACATCAGGATACACTGGGCTCTTTAGTTTTAGTTGGTGTCCAGTCTGGGAGAAGGAAAATTCTGAATTCAAAATCATTGTGAGCACAATAGGGACACCACTCAACTATGCCCAAAATTCCTAGTGATTCACAAATAAAGAAAAGGAATGTGGAGAGGGCTATGATCCTTTACATCCTGAATGAAAGTGACATTTAAAAAATATTAATAAAAAATATCTTTATTTTAAGTGTTAAAAATAACAAATATTGTGCTGAGAGAGATGAAGAAAGAGTAAAACCTCAATTTATAATATTAGATTTTATCTGTTTATAAATGCTCCTTGTAGCTCAAACAGAACAGCTGGTAAGCTTAACCAGACCCCTTAAGGCAAGGAGGATGCGAGTTCAAATCTCAACAGAAACTTAGTATTTCTTATTTTTGGTCTGTGCTGTTACAGACTGATGACCTGAGTCAAGTTGGGACAAAGGCAAGTAAAATTAAGATGAAAATTTATTAAGCAAAATTAATTATAATTAGTTTGAATAATAATTAAATCCAAACAAATTTTTATACTTGTTCATGAAGGATTAATGTTTTTCAAAGATGCATTCATCTTAATTGAGAAATGTGTGTTGAAAATTTCATCCATTCATTTAGTCAAATTTTGGGACATAGATATATTTTTTTTTTTTTTTTTAACCATGTCGTTCACTTTGTACAAGGCCCAATAGAGAATTAGAGTAAGCGTCACCACCCCAAGCAAGGTGATAATGCCACTAAGACACAAGGAGGCCACTGGAACTGAAAAAGAATCAAAAGGTTTTAGGAACTGGAAACCCAATTTTAAACAGGAGACCAGGGTGTATGAACCAGATGATAGACAAACCCTATTTACTCTTGTCTGAATAGTAAAGCATTTAATAATGATCAGTTCTTTATATAAAAAAAATTTCAACAAAAATTTGTAGGATGGTAAGCATCATAAGAGAAGGTGCTGCAGAAGTTGTTCTAGACCAGTGATTTTCCTTTCAAGGAGGCAGTAAGTTCAAGGTAGTTAATGAGGAAGCTATGATTTTAACAGGGTAGTAAGATGATTTAACCCTTTGAACTTTGATTCACCTCGCAGGGTCTTCTATCAGACAAGGAATATGATTTTTGCTTCTCTAGGAAAGTTGATTCACTGTCTTGTGCTAGACAATTTTTCTTGCCAGAATCCCTCTTGCACATTTGTAAGTCTACCATTCATCTGTGCATTGAATATTGTTGCCATATCTGGTCTGGTGTTTCTGTTATGTATCTTGAGATTCTTGACAAAATCCAAAGAATCTGCAATGTTATCAATCCTGACCTAGTATCTTGGCTTTAATCACTTTCCCATTGCCATAATGTAGATTCCTCATACATTTTCTATAAATATTTTCATGCCTATTGTTCTGATGAGCTTTCCTCTTTGATGCCTTGACTTCATGAATTTAAGTGCAATACTAGATTGGGAGATAGGTCTCATCATTTTATTGTTGAAATTGCTACATGTAACTGTAAGTTGTATTCTGATATTTTCTTCTTTTGCACTTTTCACTTGTGGAACTCTTTTTTTGTCTTCCTGCTTTAACTACAAACTTCAAAAATTCAAATGCAACATTAAATCATTACCTTTTTTGAATCCTGTTCTTTTATTGTCCTTTCTTTTCAATAACATTTTCTCAGTTTCTTTCATTCTCAGTAACTCCTTGTATCTTAGTGGATTTATCACCTTGCTTGAGGTGAAATGATTTCAAAAAAATTTATGTACAAATTGGTTATCTTTATGTTTATAGACATCATTAAAAAATTTATATGCAATTGCAAAAACCTAAACTCTGGCAGTTTCTATGGTCTGACTTGACTGTTCCTATCACTGTTTGTTTCCAGTAATTGGCACTGCTATAATGCAATATATTGCAAACATCTGATATTAACTATGCTCCATTTACCAGTGCAATTTTAACATAGAACGCTAATTCATGAAAATGCATGCTGGAGAAGAAATGGTTAAGAACCATTGTGATAGAACATAGAGAATAATACTCTTTGAAATAAATGAAAGAAATACTAGTCAAAAATTAATAATGGTTGATGATGCTTTGATTAAAAACTGAATTTAATATTACTACTACTTTACTAATAGCTGTAGACTGGTGGTCTGAGAATTTTCGATGAAAAGCAGTTGGCAGATCTGAAGAAACAGACTATAGCCATTTTCCAAGCGAAGCTTAGATGTGGCACAAAGCCGAAAGTATGGGGCACCCAGTGAGGATTGAACTCACGACTCAGTTGTAATTGTTCTAGCGAGACAAGCTTGCTAACCATTACACCGCCTCGAGGTACCCAAAGAAACAGACTATATAGTCCCAGACAGTGCAGTATGACTGTTAATAATTCTCTCTTTATTATGTGTTTATATATATATATATATATATATATATATATATATATATATATATATATATATATATAAAATGAGAGGTTAATCAAGAGTCATAGTAGTATTATCTTGAATTTTATTACTATTAGATGAAGCATTGTCAGCAATTATACATTTTTGACTAGGATTTCTTTCATTTTAACTTTCAACCTGTTATATTCCATGCTAATAGGAATATATACTTGAAAAACAAGGTGGATAGAATAAGCAAAGATTTATTGTAAAAAAACCCAGTGCAATAAGAATAAAGGTAAGTTATACACAAGGTCGTTGCAAGTCAATCCAGTAGTGAGTGCTACTATTGGAAGGTCGGTACTTGTGTAAGTCTGAGTCATGCTCAACAGATCCCAGCTAGTATATTTAGTTACCCCCACGAGGGTTGCATGTGGTACAAGGCCGGTTTAACGTGGGTTTTCCCAGCCCATAGGCTCAGCAAAAAATATTCCTTTTTTGAACCCGCATAAATGGGTTCAAGGGCAGTCTACCTCCCTGAATGAGACTCTGCCCTTCAGCGGAGCCTTGTCCGGGTTCTTCACTGCCCAAAGGCAGAGAGTTCGACTGTTTAGCTGGAACAGATCCCAGCTAGTATATTTAGCTACACCCCCATGAGGGTTACATGTGGCACAAGGCTGGTTTAGCGTGGGTTCTCCGAGCCCGTAGGCTTGGCTGAAAATATTCCCTTTTGAACCCGTATGAAAGGGTTCAGGGGCAGTCTATCTCCCCAAACGAGACTCTGCCCTTCAGCGGAGCGTCGCCCGGGTTCTTCTCTGCCTTTGGGCAGAGAGTTTGACTGTTTAGCTGGAACAGATCCCAGCTAGTCTCTGCAGTTTGTTGACTTACAGATACTATTAAGTAGTTACTTATGGGGGTGACAGGTTATACCATTACATTACAACCATTATTAATTTTTGATGAATATTTCTTTCAACTTAAATTTAGTTAATTTCCATTGCAACTCTTGAGAATATTTTACTACCAATAATAAACAATATGAATTGGAAATAATGCATTTTAGCACCTGGATAAACTTGTAGTGATTGCTGATAAAATCATGGATATTCCTATGGTTAACCTGCCTATTTTCAATTCTACCTTTCAAAATATAATTCTCATAAAATTAATTGAAGCTAACAAGAAACTGACTCACCAGGTTGAATTTTTAACCTAAAGGTTAAGACAATCTTTATGGAATGATTATTATATGACTTGCAAATTGGACCAGCATGCTCATCTATGATGTAACATGCACAACATTTTGGCCATTGTATCCACCAGCCTTCTTTAGTTTTCTGTCTTTGGGTTTAGTAACCTTCTTGGAATTTTGAATTGAACCTTTTATCTTATCCTGTAGGTTAAAGCATTTCTTAAAACATATCTGGTTCCCTGGATGTTATGAATTCATTCCTTTTTATTTTTTTTTATTTATTTATTTTTTTTTTTTTTTTAATAATTCACCCCAAGCAAGGTAATACATCCACCAAGACAAAGAGGGTTACTGAATGAAAGAAACTGAGAAAACATTATTGAAAAGAAAGTACAATAAAAACACATGATTCAAGGAGACAGAAGATGATGGTTGCCATTGCATTTAAATTTTTGAAGATCGTAATTGACAGTAGAGTAAGAAGCCAGAAGAGTTCAAGAAATGGAAGGGAAGAAACTATTAGCATAAAACTTATGGTTATGTGTAGCAATTCCAACAGTGAAATTATGAGACCTAATTGCCAATCTAGTACTGGACTTATATTCTTGAATTCAAGGAACCAAAGAGGAAAGATCTGGAAATATTTATAGAAAAGGCATAGGAAAGCTACATTATACTGGTGGGAAAGTGACTGAAGCCAAGATTTCAGGTCAGGATAGATAACATTGCAAATTTTTCTTTGAGTCTTGACAAGAATCTCTAGCATCTGACCAGATGTAGCAACAATAATCAATGCACAGATGAATGGTAGACTTATAACTGTGCAAGATAGTTTCTGGCAAGAAGAATTGTCTAGCACAACACAGTGAATCAACTGTTCTAACAGCAGATCTAACAGTTATTTAAATATAATTGTTCCAGTCAGTGGATAACAAAAAAACTCAGAAAGTGCTATGAGTTGCTCTACTGAAGATTAATATCAATTATGATATAAGTCAAAAAAAGGTTCTTTAAAACTAAACTGTTCTCTTTTAATTGTCTTAAAGAGAGTAGTTTTGGAGGCATGAACTGTTTCTTTCCCCGCTTAACAGATTGAAAGTTCTTTTTTAGTTCAGTTGCTAGTTTGATATTATCACTCCTCTCAGACTTACTATTAAAACAGGTAAATAGTTGTCATCAGCAAAGCTACTGAGTTGGTAGCTGATGTAATCAGGAAGGTCATTGAAGATAAGTGTTATAATGCTCATATCAACTCTTAGTCCTGGTTAATAATATTACAAAGAATACACTGGAACACAAGATAAGTGAAGGAACTGTTTAATCATGTGCTTCAATATTACAATACTAGAGAATATCATAGTGGGTGTTATATACTGTACCTATGAACACTAATGGGTATGTCCCAATCCTTATAAATACATGGGACACTATTTTAAGTGGGAGTAATATGTTGTCCACCACTAGCGGTAGTTTACCTACTTCACGTCATTGTTGAGTATTGTATTTTGTTGATGTTATAAAGATTACCATTTCATTTCCAACCTCAATGAGGCTACTGTGTGACTCCTTTGTATCCTGCTCATGACTACTTTTATAGTAAATGGAAGAGTCCATGTTCAACACATCAGTAAGAAATAAGGATAGAACTGTGGGTGTTGCCTGCGTTAGATAAGTTATATGAAGCCTTGTAAGTTATTAATTTTCCAAGAAAGTATTTCTGTTTTAAGGATGAAGAGTTATCATTTATGAATAATTTTAACCCACGAAACAGGATTAAAGAATTGGTTTATAAATTTGTTGGCATAGTAATTGGGAGTTCAATCTTTGGACGAGATAGTACTGTTATTATTGGATGAAATTTATAAAATCTTTTTATAAGTTTTTCAGGAAATTATACTTCTCAAGTTCACTCAATGTTATAGCTCTTTCTAGTATTAATAGAAATTTCTTTCAAAGCTTTTTGTTTTTGGTAGTCAGTCAACAACTAGGATAAAGGACAAAACAGTGATGATCAGTATTTCTCTTCACTCTCACTTTTTGACCTAGTGCCAGATTTTCTTTATTTTCAGAAATAAATACTCAAAGCATGTGAAAATTGAAGAAATAATCTTCAAACAGCTTTATAAATTTTAAATAAATTTTATTGCGTATTTGTTTTCTTTCAAATTAAAAGAAATGAATTACAAATGTCTTTGCAAAATAAAGTCCTACAAAAATATTTTGTTATTTACAAAACCACAATAAATTGTGTTAGTATGATAGAAGAAACAAAATGTCTCTAAGAGAGTGTCACATTGTTTTATGAATGTGTGTAATGTTCTAGTACTCAACAGGTGAAGTTGTGTTATAACTACTATTAACATATTGTTTACATAAGTCTGTATATTTCAAGTGTTAATTTACTTTAAAATCTACAAGGTTACTTGATAAAATATGTGAAATGTTGAGTAATTAATTATATGAAAAGTGTGAAAATTCAGTTATACACAAAACAACAACCCTGAATCAGAAATTTACAAAAAAACTGAACACTAACTTTGTGAATTTATGTGATCATATTTATAACAGAGAAACAGGCTTGGGGATCTAAAAGTTAGATTTATTGAAGTCAAAAGTTTTATTGGTTAATAAATATTTTTCCCGATTTTTAAATATCTATTTTTATGAGGGAAAATATTGTTGATTATTTTCTAGAGTGAGCTTTCAAATTTTGTAGCAGACAACATGTGATTGTCTGAAATTTCAAAACCTTTAGTGCATTTGAAATTATGTTGAATGCAAATGTGGAAATTCAAATTGGAACCTTTGTTTTGCACAAAGATGAGTTAATTGAAGTTTTTAGTGATATTATTTAAATCTATTGAATTTTTATACAATTTTTAATAGGGTTCCACACTTCCTAGATATTAAATTTTGAAGCTGTCTATATCATGTTTGTACATTTTCATAAAGTAACTTAACTTTGGTTCATTTAGCCCAAAACCAGATAACTTTTGCCTGAAACTAAAGATAATGGTGAAATTAGTCATTTCTATGCAGGAAATATTAGCATCCATTGACCAAACAGTACTATTGTTGGTTGAAACTTATAGAATCTGTTTATTAAAGCAATTTTTCTGGAAATTAGACTTTGAAATTGTCCACTAAAAATTACAGCTTTCTAATATGATTAGCAGTTTCCTCCAAAACTTATGTTTTTGGTAGCTTGGAAAGTGAATATTTTGATATTATTTTCTGTTTGAGCTACATGTATTACATATTTTTGTTGTTGCTGTTGCTTCAAGTCTTCAAGTGATGTGGTAACACACGATAGCTTGATTGCAGTTTTTCTAATACTAGCTGAATTACCTGTGCCTTGTTGCGTGTCACACATTTCTTTTGTAAGAAATGATGATTGATTTTTAAATCATTGTTATAATTTGTGAAGAAAAATGATGGATTTCAATATTACTCAATGATCTTGCCAATGTAACCTTCATCTTCTGGCTTTCTCCTATATTTTGGATAGGAGTCATTCCTTTGTTTAAATTTCATTTAAATCAAACTGGGAGTGGGGGAATTTTTCAGTGGGTAGTTTGTGAAAAAACAGCTTGATCTGACCCCTTTCATATGTATTTGATGCAACACTTGAGTGAATGAATTTCAACATTGATATGGTAGTTGAATTGTTGCAACAAATATGTATTGTAAGGCACTACCCACTGACTGGTGATTTCTTGCTCAACTTGAGGCCCATATTGTCTTATTTTGATCTTACCAATGTGACCTCCATCTTCTGACTTTCTCCTTCTATATTTTGGATAAGAGTAATTCCCTTGTTCAAATTTAAATCAAAGGGAAAAAATTTTCAGTGGTGGGGTTTGTACTCCCAAAGGAACGTCTTTGATCAAAATGAGATATACTTATCCAAGTACCCTGAGTAATGTAGTTTCAGAATATATATATATATATATATATATATATATATATGCTTATGAAGGTCTATCTCCAAAACCCTAGGACGTGCTCACTAACAAATAGACAGACAGAGGCTACAACTTTATATATATATATATATTGCTACTTTCTATTTAACCCTTTTCATCCCATCATTGATCATAGCCTGGCTATCCCTAGTGGCACATAAGGCTAAAATATGACATTTTAACAATAATCAATATAAAGCCTCTATTTTCCCTTAGATCCTCTATAGTAATGCATCATAGCTTGATTGCAATTTCTTTAATATTGCTACTTTCTTTTAACCCTTTCATTCCATCATTGATCATAGCTTGGCTATCCCTAGTGGCACATAAGGCTAAAATATGACATTTTAACCATAGTCAATATAAAACCTTTATTTTCCCTCAAATCTTCTATAGTAATGTACCATAGCTTGATTACAATTCTTTTAATATTGCTACTTTCTTTTAATTTTTTCATTCCATCATTGATCATAGCCTGGCTATCCCTAGTGGCATATGAGGCTAAAATATGACATTTTAACAATAGTCAATATAAAGCCTTTATTTTCCCTTAGATCCTCTATAGTAATGCATCATAGCTTGATTACAATTCTTTTAATATTGCTACTTTCTTTTAATTTTTTCATTCCATCATTGATCATAGCCTGGCTATCCCTAGTGGCATATAAGGCTAAAATATGACATTTTAACAATAGTCAATATAAAGCCTTTTATTTTGCCTTTAGATCCTCTATAGTAATGCATCATAGCTTGATTACAATTCTTTTAATATTGCTACTTTCTTTTTATTTTTTCATTCCATCATTGATCATAGCCTGGCTATCCCTAGTGGCATATAAGGCTAAAATATGACATTTTAACAATAGTCAATATAAAGCCTTTATTTTCCCTTAGATCCTCTATAGTAATGCATCATAGCTTGATTGCAATTCCTTTACTATTGCTACTTTCTTTTAACCCTTTCATTCCATCATTGATCATAGCCTGGCTCTCCCTAGTGGCATATAAGGCTAAAATATGACATTTTAACAATAGTCAATATAAAGCCTTTATTTTCCCTTAGATCCTCTATAGTAATACATCATAGCTTGATTGCAATTCCTTTAATATTGCTACTTTCTTTTCATCTTTTTATTCCATCATTGATCAAAGTCTGAGTCTCCGTAATGACATTCAGCATTTAATGACTGCACCGTTAGTGTTACTGTTGGCTGAAATTTATAAAATCTTTTTCTGAAAACTGTTTTTCAGGAAATTAGACTTCTTAAATCCACTGTTATTGCGCTTTCTAATATTCATGGGGTATGGTGAAAATATATCTTGGTCTTTTTATAATTACCCGTTTTATGTCCCACTATATATTCATATTCTTGTTTTCTCTGTAAAAGGCTATCATGGGGAGATGGGGCACATAGATAAGATAGTATTCCAGTGAGAATAAGACTACTTCAAATAACGCTTACATATCCCACAGAATTATTTAATACGATTACACTCCCACATTTTTTTTTTTTTTTTTTTTTCTCATCTTCAGTTCTGATTTGATCATTTCTCTTGGGGTGGGGAATCGCGCTTCAGCTGGCAGGGCGCCACACAAACAGATCCCAGCTCATATCACACATGCAGGATTTTATGCCTCTTGTTTATAGTATCCTGTGCATTTTCCTACTTCCTTGCGTGCAAAAGGCCCCTCCCTCATGTTAGCAGGGTGATGCAGTGTAATTTAGAGGGCCAATGTTTTCTTTTCATCCTTATTTTCTTCTTTCATTCATATTTCAGCTAATTTTCAGTCTCTGTTTGGTCTTATAGATTGTTTAATTAATGAATGTAAATCAACACTGAAGGAATCTATTATATATAAACTTTCCAATTCAAGACTGGCACTGAGGAGAGTAAGAAAGAAAAAAGAAAATTGAAATGTCACAGAGGAAGAATAGCATGAATTCATATCTCTGCATCAAACAGTAAAGAGAAAGAAAAAAATCAAGAAGAGAGAGGGAAATATTATAAGGGTTTTTGTTAGTAAAGTTAAACTGGAAGGAAAGAGAAGGCAAATATATAAAAGAGAGGGTATGTAATGAAAGAAAATATAGAAAAAAGATGTTTCTATAGTAAAGAAGGAAATTAAATCTATTAAATGGAATGGGGGAAAAAGAAATTTCTGTATGAAATATCAAGGATGCAAAAAGAAAAAAATGTCTGCTTAAAATCAAAATAAAATGTAGGAGACTGGTTCTTCATATGTGGGCTGGTTTGAAATTATTAAAACACCTTGTCTACTAAAATTTGACAGTAATGGTTCTGTTGATATTTGCTAAAGCCACAAGTGTGGGAACACCCAGTGGGTATCAAACTCCTTACTGTAGTGATGGTCCGTGAGATCAGTTCGCTAACCATTAGTCAATGACGCTTTGAAATGATTTTATAAAATACATTGAGAAAAAAAAAAAACTTAATTTAAAGAAAAAAAAAGAAATTAGCAAGACTTAGTTTTCTAGAAAAAGACCTAGGCAAGAGACCAAGAGAGATGACAAGATTTTTATTTGAGAGAGAATGAAATGGAGTGTGTGAAAATATCTGGTGATGATTATTCCTTCTTTTGTTCTTTATTTTTATTTATCCTTTGTTATAAATTCCAGACTTGTTCTATTTTTTCCCTCTAGTTTTTCTACTTTTTATTTTCTGTCAGTTTTATTTCTAACTTTCTTATTGTCTTCTATCAATTTTTCCTTTTTCATCTCTCTTTCCTTTTCAGTAAGCAACTTCTCTTCCTAATCGCCTCATCTTTTCTCCCTCCTCAAACAGAAGAGTTACAACCTAGTTTTACCTGATTTCTATTCATTCATCCTTCTAATTATATCTGTATTTCCTTCCTTCCTTCAATCTCTCATTTTTATATTTGTTATTGAACAAAAACCAGACTAAATACATGGAAAATTACACATCTGCAGTATAATCTGTGTTCAGAAAAGACAATATTTGCTTTTTTTTTTTTTGATTAGTTTGGTCTGACAGCTTAATCTTTGTCAAAGAATGATAAAGAATTGTGTACTGTACAAAATGAATTTTGTTTACACTCTGTAAACAGTCTTTATTTTCTGCTATATAAATAAACAGAAAGCAGTATATATTCTTTAGCCAAATAGCAAGACGTTAAGTACTAAAATATTTATAGTTCCTAATAAAAAGAACAGTAACTTGCTGGGCCGGTGTAAGGTCTTGTGCCCCCCACAATCTATGATACAAACACGCTCTTCTAATACATCTCAATTTTTATAAGTTAGTATTCATATAAAATGCAAATTTTATTGTAGCCTAATTATGCATGATAATGGATCGTATACAATAAAGGTGAACAATTCAACTTGAAAGATTGAAAATAAATATATTGTATCTAATACAAATTAGACATGTCAGAATAGATCATTCCATCTTAAATAAATCAATGTTTTGCAGCAATTTTTTACATCAACTTGAGATTTTTCTTGTTAAAAAGTTGAAGAATTTTAACATTTGACATTATGGATAAAAAATAGTAAATTTTATATAATTTTTTTTTTTTTTTTTTTTTTTTGAGACATTGCATGGGCAAAACAAATTCACAGATTTGGATGTAAAAAAAAAAAAAAGACCCCAAAATCCATGAAAATTTTTTACTCTTAATAGTTAATTGTGCTTAGTTTAATTTGTAACATATATAAATGTAGATAGAAAATAAGCAAATATTGATAACATAGTGAGGGTCACAAAGCATTACGCAGGGTCCTCAATCAGGCTCCCCCCAGCTGGTGGGTTACTGGACCTAGTAACTTGTAATGAACTGACCACTAGCAATAAGAATCAGTTTAGTTTTATTCAATTAAAACTGTACATAGATACTAGTGTGTAGTAGAATGACTTACTTTGTTCTTATCTGGCAACAAGGCTGTTGCTGTTGTTGCCAGGTCCACCCTGATCCAGGGTGGTAACACCTGTTAAGGTCCCAGCTATGGGCAAATAGTGACCTCCCCCCCAAAAAAAACACTATGAAAACATAAAAATACATTTTTATATAAAAAATACATATTCATAGTAAAATGACTTGTAGTTGAAGATATACAGTTGTGTTCAAAATATATTTGGTGGAAGCCATAAAATTGTGTTCAAATTATTTAGATTTCTGCATTAAATAAACCATAGAGGTTGATATGCCACTAATCAAAATCAACCAGCCAACAGGTTGTTCTTGAGATATGAGTAATTGACTTTCTGCTCACCGAAGGAACAATGTTTAAGCGTGTATCCTGATAACGTAGTTATTAACTGAATTTTGATCTGGAATTCTCACAGAATAATGACCGATATATATGGTATGGATAATGGTTAAAAATATTTAGCACTGAATTAAGTTTGTTAACAAGAAAGGAAATAATTATTATATTATACCATATAATTTAAAATATATTCAATCTGTGCAATCAATGGCACAATGCATTGGCAAGAAGAGCATGTGAGAAAATAAAAAAATTATGTAAAATATTTTTTTTATCATTAGATGACAAATACATTGATATTCCTCTTTATCTTGACATATTCTGACATCTGGTTGGAGAGATTACTCAGATATAATTTGCAGCATTACAATTGCTTTAAATCGGTGGTTCTCAAATGGTGTCCCTGGGCATACTGGTGCACCATGGAAGATGTCTACATGCGCACTGGTATTCCACAGAAATATGTGTCCAGATATAAATATATTTACTTTATTATATTGCAGTACCCATCTTGTTTATATTTATGTGAATTAGGCTTTTTGCTCTTACCACAATTAAATGCAAAAAGAGAGGAACTCTTCAATGTATAGAGGAGAAAATGAGTTTGCCTATCAAATATATGCTCAAAAATTGAAGAAATCAGGCTTATGTTTCTCATAAACACAAAAATGAATAAACTTAAGGTATGCTTCATTTTATATTTTTTATTGCATTATTTCTTTTCTGCAATATTTGTCTTCATAATAACATATTTTTCCGAAATTTGTATATAGTGCACCTACAATTATAGGTGGGATTTCAAGTGCGCCCTGACTTAAAAAAAGTTTGAGAACCACTGCTTTAAAAATATATATATATATATATATATATATATATATATATATATATATATTTGCTGAAATATAAGATACACATTTAGATGAAAAAAAAAATTAAAATATTATGCTGCATCCAGTGGGTTGGTATTGTGAAAAATTGAGGGAGTGAAAACTTGGCCTTGTAAAAATATTCAACTTTTCCACAAAGAAAAAAAGTAGATAAAGTGTGAATCCAAAATTTTGATACTCCAGCAATTGTTAATGATTTCCACATTTTTTTCCCCTACTTATGAAGACCGTTTTCATACAAGAGGAAATAGACTAGATAGATAAAGATTTCTTAATGACTCCTTTTACTGTTTTGGCTGGGACTGTTATTTTGAGTGCTACTAGGAATGACTACTCAATATATTGTCCTTTTATTTATACCTGGTGCACAGGAATTGGGGTAGACACAAAATACACATGAATATTTAACAGAAAACTGCTCAGCTCAATTTAAAAGTGTTACTTAGAGTATAAAATTTCGTATAACTTAATAACTGTACATGCTTAAAAGCTGAAACTTTGCAGATTAATAATTTGATATGTTTTAACCCTTTGAGTCCTGCATTCCTAAACAATTTTAAACCTTCTGCCTGAGCTCCTGAGTCAAAATTTGAAAATAATTGGTATGTAATGTTTCACAGTAGATATAAAGATAGTTACACGTGTTTACCCACTGTTCAACCAGTGACTGGGCATTACATCATTTTTCTCTACCACCGGTAAAGTGGTAGTCGGGGCTCAAAGGGTGAAATGTTGCATAACTTTTATCTTTCTTGTAAATTACAAGTTAAATTTTAAGTTGGTATTCACTGAGATATTGTATCTTAATTTTCCAGAAAGGTTCTTATTTTTTCTGAAACTGATTAATTAATAGAATATATCCTGATAATGCTCCTGCTATATCTGTCCTGATAATGTTCCTGCTATATGTGTCCCGATAATGCCCCTGCTATATGTGTCCTGATAATGCCTCTGCTATAATTTATCTGTCCCGATAATGCCTCTGCTATAATTTGAATATGTGCATTTTATCAAATCTTAATTTATAGCAATTTAAAAAATTTTTTTTTTTCACAAGCACTACAGTATAATGCTGACAGAAACTTGAAATGGACAGTTGTGAAAGTTGATGGTATATACATTTCATGGTACATCCACTTGACTATTGAGAGCAGTGCAAAATGCCAGATGGAAACAACATATGCCTAAAAAAGAACAAAATAGGAACCTATCAAAAATTAGACACAATCTCTGAAAAGTGAATGTGGTTTAGTGGCCATTGCTGGAGAAGTAAATAAATAGTTATACATCAGCTTATACTATTGGTTCCAAATTATGGGAAAAGATCAAAGGCAAACCAGCAATAACCTTCATTGATCAACTTCTAGACAGTACTGGACTCGGAAAGGAAAAACTCTATAGAGCTATAGATGACAGAAATTGTTTGAGGACAATTGGATATAGATGAAGCTTGGATTCCTACCAGAGAGTGCAAATTTTTTCTTTAATAAGATTTCTTGAACATTTAGACCAGTAGAGAAAAATAAATATACTGTTTAATAAATAAACAGAGCACCTACTCAAATATGACTATTGTTATAAAATAAGACATATCTCGGCTGATTTACAGGCAAATACTCAAGAGCAAGAGCCGGATGTGAACGGGACAAAACCCCATCACAAAATGACCATTATCTTCATTTACAAATGTTCCCAACACATGTGTTCCGGTCGAAAAATAAAATAATATTTAAAGTGTTCTATTTTTCGTCCAATAAAAATGCTTCCCTCCTAATTATACTCGCTTTGTTTTTCGAGCCTTTTAAGCCATAAAAAAACACTATAAAAGAGGTCACACGGAAGTTCAACAAGCAGTCAACAGGTGCCCAGGGTAGAGACCTGTCACAGTCAGCAGCTGACAGCAAGGGAGCATCAACCACCATCAACATGTGTGAACTGCTATGAGAGATCAACCTAGATCCGAAGCTGGCTTATGAACCACAAGGTAGCTGTCCCAAACCCACACGTTCCTGTTGAAATAAACCATGTAAATCCATTTCTGCTGTTTTTGTATTTCTTTCTTGCAACCATATGCTTGTCTATAACACTATCCACTAAAAATAATATTTAATGGGATAAAAATCTGTCAGATTAATAAAATATCCATTCTAAAATGCTTTGTTTACATCTGGATATGAAATTGTGCAGATATGAAAAACTTTGAGAGATCTATGACAAGAGAAATACAGCTTGAAAGTACAAAATTTCGCCTCACCTGACCGACTGTTCTCTGTGGCCAAGTTGTTAAGATGTACAGGGCTAAACGGTAGCTTCCTAAATCCTCAGTGATACAAATTCGATTTCTGTTGGAGAGCATGCATTTTTCTTTAAGATTTCTCAGACCAGTAGGTAAAAGTAAATAAATATATTGTTTGATAAATACATGGAGCGTCTACTCAAATATGAGTA
This sequence comes from Acanthosepion pharaonis, assembly GCA_903632075.3. NCBI lineage: Eukaryota > Metazoa > Mollusca > Cephalopoda > Sepiida > Sepiidae > Acanthosepion > Acanthosepion pharaonis. Next base: position 2,055,029 of record CAHIKZ030005381.1, read on the forward strand.
TCCACTAAAAATAATGTTTAAAGTGATAAAAATACACATTTGTAAAACATGTCTCAAATGCTGGCCATGTATCTTAAAGAATAGTTTGATACATGATTTAAAATATAAAATTTTTATAAGCAACTCAAATTTGAGTGAACTTTAAGCAACACCACTACTGATATCAGTGTTGCTTAAACAACATCAAGAAAAGAAAGTGAAATTAAACAAAAATTGTTCCTAAATACATTTACCAATTCTACTAGTTTCAGTCAGTTATGTGCCATGTGTGGGACACACTTAGGCAATCATGTATCTTTTGATACATGACTGACAAGGCAGATTTTTTCCCTCATTAGGTTGCCATTTCTTTCTGCAGTAGATCAGTTGCCATTCAAGGCTATAGAACCTGGTCTGTTTTGTTATTTACCCATAGCTGGAGTGGGGAGGAGAAGTAGATTCATACCTTTCCCAAGGGTATTAGCACGTAAATGAATGTAACAGATTTGACTGGAATTCGAACTCGGCTCTCCAATTCCTCAGTCCGAGCCGCTATCCATTACTCCACCATGCTTCCTTCTACTAGTTTAGTTTTCTATTTATTAGACCCAGTCATAAAAAAAATTTGAAGCAACAATTTAAGCAACTTCAGTACTAATTCCTGCACAAAAAGTAAGCACTCTGAATGTTGTTTAAAATGCTAATTTGCTTATGTTGATTTCCCAAAGTGTGTGTGGAGGGGAATGATTGCAAAAGTTTTCTCCCTCCTCTTCTTATAGTCAGAAGGACACAGAATGCATGCTGGGATATTTTTCTTAGCTAATAAAATGGGACAGCTTGTGTTTTGACATGACTCAGTCCAGATCTGCTGACTTAGGCAGTTCATGGCTGACTTGTCGAACTCTCTACTTTTGAGCAGAGAAGAACCCAGACGAGGCTATGCTGAAGGGCAGTCACATCTGGGGAGGTAGACAAGATTGACCCTGTGTATGCAGGGTCTACGGGGAATTTTTGTCCAAGCCTACAGGCTTGGAATTGCCTCACATAAAAAATGGCCTTGTGTCACATTTTGCCTTGTGGGGAGGCTAAGGTAAATAATCTCAGTCCAGATCTGCCAATTCAGGTGGCTTGTGGCTGACTTGTCAAACTCTCTACCCAAAGACAGAGAGGAACCCAGACGAGGCTATGCCAAACGGCAGAGTTGCATCTGGGGAGGTAGACAAGCCTGAACTCGTGTATGCGGGGTCAAAGGGGAATTTTTGCCCAAGCCTACAGGCTTGGAATCGCCCCACATAAAAAAAAACCTTGTGCTACATTCTGCCTTGTAGGAAGTATAAGGTAAATAATCTCAGTCCAGATCTGCCTTCACTACTAGACAGACATACTGTGTTTGCTTGGTCTACCTTGCTTTTGTGTACTAACACCAACTCCTAGTTTGTGAATTCTTTTGCTTTCTTATCAATTTTGATTTGCTGTAACTATATTGTTGGCTTGCTTGCATGATTGTTGCTGTTTCATCTTTTTGACCGTTTTTCTTTTCATTGCAAACTTTATTAATTCTGATCGTGTTATTTATCTTGCACTTTAACAATGGCTTCTAACTCATCCGCTTATTAAAAAAAATTAAACAACCCAAGTATTGTTTAAAATCCTAATTTGCTTATAAAAAAATAGAGTATTCTTTAAAATCCTAGTATGCTTATAAAAACAAAATATAATCAAGAACTTAAATGAAAATTTTCTGAAATATCCTGACTTATCTACCAGTGTTAGAGTTTGGTGATGAATCACAGATAATTCAAATGCTGATTTTCTAGGCAGGTACCATTTTTTTAGGAGAAATTTCATACCTTCTCTTTCCAGTCTAATTTCTTGCCATTTAGCTTTGTGCTAAATGTCAAGAAAGTTTAGTAACTATGAGGAATTTAGCTATGAATATTTTTTTTATTTAAAATGGGTTTCTTCTCAAAATAAGTTTTTCTTCAATATATGCAGGCTGACCTAAGAAAAGATTACTTGAATAGAAATGTAATTATTAAGTAGTGAATTTATTTATTCCTCAGTAATAAAAAAAAGTCTATATTTATTTTTTGTGATATCAATATTTTAAAAACAATTCATGAAGAAAATATTCAAATAGTGAACTAGAATTAATATATCTGGATGTAATGGATAACAGAAAAATGGGGAAGGGCTCTTCGATTGTAAAAATGTCAATTTTACCTCTTCATTATCAGAATATTTTTTAAGCACATAGCCTAACCACCAATTCCTATTATAGATTGCTGTAACAAATCCCTTAATGTTTTCAAGCTCTATATTGTCCCATTTTATAATTTTAAGTGTTTCTTTCATTCTGAGTTGACATTGTTTTTACTTCAACCTCTTCCTGAGACACAGGAATAAAACTATGTAATTGTTGAGGCATTTTTAATCTATTTTCTAAGATTTTTGCTTTATTTGTCCATTCATTTGTTGAGTGATATAAAATATTTATGCCTGAAATGTTCTTTCTGGCATAATTAAACAACTATCTTGGTGTCATTATTTGTTCATTATAGGGTCACTGCAGGTTTGCTTTTGCTGCTAATCTCTTAATAGTGCTACCTAATCCATCACATGGTCCTTTCCCATGAGATGTAGTAAAAAAGTTCCACTCTGTATCAATACCAAAGTCAGCCTTATGGTTGCTCAAATTGATAACATTTTTATGTGAAATGGCACCATCAGAGAAATAGATCAGATTTTTTTTTATTTTAAAATTATGAATTTTTTTCAGTACTTCTATTAGTTTTCTTTGGAACAAATGGACACCTACTGTGTCTTGCTTGAGACAATCTGATATAATTACAATATTAATGTGCTCCAGCTCTTTGTCATTTCTGTAATAACAGACAAATGAATGTAATATGACTTGAGAATTATTCCAGTTGAAGCCTTGTACAGCTTCCAGCAAAATAAATGAATAATTCTCAGTAAAATCTACAATAAATGACTTTACCAAACATCAAAGAACTTTTCTTGTTAGAACAAAATTTTGATAATTCTTTGGCAATGAAATCATATTTTTCAAGGTTTGAAGGCCTATGCAAAAAGTTTCAATAAATTCTTCTGTAGATTATGATACAGTTTGCCGTGTGGTTCTATCAGCTGATAGCCATTGTTTGTAGATAAAATCATTTATTAAATTTTTATTTAGAATTTTTTCTATATATAAAACAAAATCCTCCATCAAATTGCTACAAGTTGAGCAGTCACCCAAGTAGCAGTTAGAGGTTGCTTCATTACATGTAACATCAGCTATGCATTGGTGGTAATCTGTTAAATGATATTGTTCATCTTGAATCAGTGTACCAAAATGAGCTCACATAATCATCATTAATTAACACACACACACACACACAGTGTTTTCAGTACCACCTGCTAGGATACATTCTTTTGGTCCAAGCTCAGTAAATTCCGTTTGGATTTTTTATTTAAATAATTGGTATGCCTCTTTCAGGTTACAGAGTATAAGATACTTATGTTCCAGAACTCTTTTACCAGTCTTTAAGACTGTCTTATTGTTATTTTTTTCCAGGTATCACTCTGCTGACTTCACTCTTATAAAACAGTACAACTTTGTCAGTTATCACTTGTGGGGAATCTACATTTTTATATATTTGGTAGCAATAATATTCCTTGTTCATTTACAAGCTTTTTGATTTGTCTTGCCATGTATGTTGTGGTGCTAAATTCCATTTGAATTCTTTGGATTCTCCAGCTTTTTCGAAGTATTGTCAAAATTTGTACTTTTTGGGACCTCTTTTCACAAGCTGAAACCTTTTTTTTTAATTGTGTAATATTTTCATTTTCATCAGATCTTTTGTGCTCTTATTCAATGTTAGATTCTTAATGAGTTATTTCAGTTGAAATCAGTTTTTATTAGATACTGCTCCTTTAATTTTTGCTACTTTTATTCCTCATACTTGGTTTGTTTTTCAAGTTATTGATGTTTGATTGGTGATTCAACAATCATTGACAGTGAATCATTAAGAAGTTGCAATTCAAAAACCCTAGAAGGCTTTGGCTGGTCTTCAGCTGATGTTGAAGTACTTCCAGAAAACTCTGGTAATGCTGTTAATTTTATTTGACAATTGGTTTGCTTGTTAATCTCTTTATGTGTTAAGAATCTTTTTTTAAAATATTAATTTCAATATATAACTTCTTTGGATAAAACTTGATTTTTTAAATATATATATATATAAAAAAAAAACCTGAAAATTTGATTTTGTGCTTTTAGTGTACCATGTGAACAAAAATTTGTTAGCCATTAACATCATTTGTTGCATATTTTCATATTTATGTTATCTTAACATTAATTAGTTGATTTACGATAGGAATTTAGTTTTAGGTCATCATCAGTATGGTTTAATATGATATCAAAGAAAGATGATGATTTTTTTTTTTTATTTCTCTTTCTTAAGTAAATTTTATCATACATTTGACTTTTAGTTTATCTATGAGGTCAGGTTTGCTCAATAAAACATTTCAGTTAACCTGTTATTGAGAGTCTTTAAATTTAAAAATTTCCTTTCAAAGATGCTATATGATGTAATTTAGGATCTAACACATAAATCTTTTCAGTTAACTTGCTGAATATTTATGAGTGTTTGTCAAATATATACTTGTTGCAAAATAAAACCATCACATTTGCCTTGATAAAGTCCATTAAATGACAAAACACTTTGGCTAAACTAAGTATAGTTTTCCTCTTGTCTTTTCCTATTCAAATATATATATATATATATATATATATATATATCTATAGGAGAAAATGGCGGACTGATCTGAAAGCAATATCTCCTATATATTTCTATGGGAAATATGGTGAACATGGACACATGTGCTCGCAATAAGATATAGTATCAAAAGGATGTTTTTTCCATGACCACCTTTTTTTTTTAACTACATTCACTCTTTGTTTTTAAAAAGGGATGATTAGAATTGGAATAAAACCTAAACATGTAATTGAAGTGAATGTATGCATTTTGTTCTAGAGAATTTATGACAAAGATATTAAACACTGTTAGATTGTTTATTTATAATAATAATTTTATATTTACAAATAATATAATACAATATTTATCATTTACCAATTTATAAAGAAATTGTTATATAGGAATAAAGTATCACTGCCGACACTGGAGTTTGAACACAGATCACCAGAGAGCAAACCCAGGCGATCCCATTTTGAATAAGTAAATCATGTGATGGTAAAGGAAATCTATATATGGGAATTAGCGTAGTATCTAAGTGATCACTATACGGATTACTACTTGGATCACTATTCAGTGGTTACTATTCAAATGCATATTAGTGAGCAAGTACTATTAGTGCGAGCCTTATTCAAAGGCATCTGACACCAGTATTGTTCAATGGCATTACTATAGTTGTATCTGTGATTACAAAGTCTCTACTACAACGAGCATTATGAAAATGACAAGTATTTGTTGACATTACCAAAGTGGCAACGAGTGTTCATTGACATCACAAAAGAAATAAATGTGAAAACAATTTTTTATTCATAAATTTATAAACATTTACTAAATTATTAAAATATGTGAACCAACTATAAAGAAATCCTTATTATTTACCATTTTATAAAGTTTGAATGAATTGGCTATGAGCCAATATTTTGTCAACTATTCCAATAAACAAAATAATAGTTTTGTTGTCAATTCTCAAGAACAAAGAGAATGTATAAATTCTCTTTTATATGTTTGGATTTTATTACAGTTCTAATCATTACTTTTTAAAACAATATACACTGCCGAGGAGTAAAGGTAGTTAAAATAATAGTGGTGTCAAGGGAAAACTATCGTTTTGATACTACATTTTTTAAATTTTTTATTTATTTATTTTTGCAGGCATGAAAAGTCTTATTAAAGATTGTCTGGAAACATATTTTCTTTATATCTCTAAGCTGGTAAACATTAATTTCACTATTTAAAGAAAAAAATAGTAGGGATGTACCCAGTAAATGTTTATAGTAGTAATAAGGGTAAATAATGTCATGTCTAGTTGACTCAGATAATGGGTGAGTTATGGAAGAAATGTTTATTCCCCAATTTGTGCCCCCACTCCCAAATTTATGTTTCACCCATTATGGGCATTATTATATCCATAAGATAACACTGTATTTCATGGACAGAACGGAGTAGCTAAAAGAAAAGGAATGACAAACATATCTTGTTCTCGGAGAGTATTTTATACCACTAACTCATACTCAAAACTATATATACATATTGACATGTGTACCACACAGAAAAAATATCACATGTCTATACAACAAGCAGAGTTGAAGAATGAAAAGTTAGGGGTCTTCTGTGTTTCTGGAGAAGCCATATTTAGGATTCCAGATTCAAGTTGACTGGATGTATCTGCTACGTACATAGCAAGACATATTTTGCAAATGGGAAAACAACGAGTCTTGGTTTTTTTTTTTTTTTTTTTTCCAAAATGAGGACTGTGAGCTGGAGATATTTTTTATATCTGATGAAGATATATTTCTATACGAAAATTGCACCATAGGCTTGTAAGCTGCTCCATATGGCTGAGGCAAATTTAACCTCTGTCCAGAGCTAAGAAAGCCACTACTCTGACTCCTTGAAGCTGACTGCCATTTTTGTCACTATGCAGTGATGTAACTAACCGGTTTTCACATGATCCATGTGGCTTCATCTTCACCAAAGGGAGATAATTGCTTTTTGTATCCCTATAATAGTAAATATTTTGAACTTCAGTCTCCTAACTAAACTCTAGCACTTCAAGATTTCCAATTAATCACTTCACTAGAATGCTTTCTTTGTAGCAAAATCTTTAAACTTTGGAAAAAAATCAATTTGGTATTATCAGAGTATTCAATAAGGGATAAAAGAATTACTTTCACAATGAGATTTTTCCTTTTATTTTTTTTTCTTTTCATTACAAACAATGATGATTATGTTACTGTCAAGTATCTGGGTACATCAATAAGTCCATATTTAGCACATCTGGCTTATGAATGGATTTTATTCCATCTCCAAAAACACATTACTTTCCAACAAGCAAATGTTTTATAACCATGTAGATAAAAAAAAAAAAAAAAAAAAAAAGAGGGAAGAGATAACGTAATAATTTTTTATTTAAGCGAAATTAGTTTTTACTTTTTCCCAGCTTGCCAGATGGTGCTTCACACTGTCTCTTCTATTACATTTTACATATGCACTTTTGATTGACTGCACATTTTGCATCTTTTTTCATTTTTTATACTTGTTTTCCATTTCAAAGCTGAGAGTTTCTCTTATATTTACTTTTGCCTAATCTAACGTAATCTTCAGCTGTTCAAAATTGAGTCATGGTTTACTTGATATCTTTAAAAAATATTAGGAAACAGATAGGTGTCTGGCTTATATATAGCATTTTCCTTCTTTTTTTTTGACATTATGTTTTGTGTGTGTATATATATATATATATATATATATATATATATATATATATATATATAAAAATCTTTCATTAAATATGACAGACAAGCAAAATTGTTTTGTGGGAGTAAGAGTGTAAAAATTGTCCATAAACACTCAAAACATGAAGAGAAATTAATTGCTAAAGAGGTAGCCAAAAGTGCTTCAAACAATGGACAGTATGGACAATTTTTACCACAAAATGGGAAAATGCAAGAACGCTGGAAAAATTAAAAAAAAAAAATGTAAATTTTCCTTGTCTGTTATATTTAATGAAAGATGTTTAAAAGAAAGGTTGCTGCTCAAATATACATTTATATATAAAATTTTATTTTTATTTTATTTCATTTTTTTTTTCATTTATACAAAAGACCTATGAAACTTTGGCAATCTTGAACCTTTATGCCAACAAATAAACAGTATCAAAAGTGTTTTTCTCTTGACACTGCTATTATTTTAACTCCCTTCAGTCATTAGCAATGATTGGAATTTTAATAAAAGCAAAACGTATGATAAAACTGGATTTATACATTCTTTTGTTTTTTAATGAATTTACAACAGAAATATTAAACAGTATTTATTAAATTGTTTATTTACAAGAATAATTTTATATTTACAACATTCTAAAAACTAATTCTATTGAAACTAATGCAATGCAATATTTATCATTTACCAATTCATAAAGAAATATGAAAAAGATTTTTTATTTATAAATATTTACTAAATTAAAATATGTGAACCAACTATAAGGAAATCCTTATTATTTACCATTTTATAAAGTCTGAATTGATTGGCAATTAGCAAATGTTTTGCTGACTATTCCAATAAGCAATATAATAGTTTTTCCTTGTTTCTGAGAATTTATAACTAATTTATAAATTCACTTTATTGTGGTTAAGTTTTATTAAAATTCAAATCATTGCTTTTTGAAATGATAAACATTACTGAGGAGTAAAGGTAGTTAAAATAATAGTGGTGTCAAGGTAAAACCCTGTTCTCTTGATACTTGTTGTTTTTTTTTTGTTTTTTTTGCAGGCAGGAAAACTTTTAATAAATATTGTCTGAGACCGCATCTTCTTTATGAAGATTTTTTATCTCTCGGCTGGTAAACATTAATTTCATTATTTAAAAAAAAAAGGGATGTACCCTCTAAATATAATGTTTACGGTAATAATGGGGGTAAATAATATCCTGTCACATTGGGTTGATCAGATAATGGGTGAGCTATGAAAAAAAATGGTTGGACAGTTTGTTGACAGTTCTTTAAGGATATTTTTTTCTTGGTTTTTGGTGATAGAATATAAATTTTCCAGTGTCTGAGTACTTTTGGCTTTCATAAGCAATTATCTGAAAGGTTTTGTTTTTTGCATTATATTGGTTTTAATCATTCTCACATGTGATGCCAATTTTTTTTCTTTTTTAAGTATTGTGTTTTCATGACAATTCATGTTGTTCTTTAGGGTTATTTTTTGGGGGGGGTTCCATATTACCAAAAGACTTCTCTTCAGCTTCATTTGATTGTTTTTATACTGATTTCTTACATTTTAATGTATTTCATCTTAGCTTCTTGGTTTCTTGTCTGTTTGATATTAAATAGCATAATGTAGTTAAACCTTTAAAATCTGTTAAAATATATGCAGCTCACATTGAAAGATTTAAGAAATGAGTTATCTACAGCAAAAGAAAATTAATATTTACAGTGAAGATAAATTATTGGGAGTTTCTCTTTTTCTTTTAAAGTGGTTTTGCAAGACAGTGATAGTAAATTTCATACTGAGAGTTTTCTGAAAATGTCTGTGTGATCTGTTTGGTTTAATCAGACATTTAAATATTCAACTATTAAATATTAAACTAGTTATTCCTTTTTATAATACAGTCCAAATCCCTACTATTTCTGTGGGTGCTGGGCATCTCACTCTGCCATTTAATCTTCTTCATCTATGATGTTTTTGATCTGAGAAAGTCTTAGTTGAAGTTGAATCCTCCTCAAGAGCAAAGGGAACAAGTTATAAAAAGAATAAAAAATGTGATTTTCAAAACAGACAAGCAACTATTGCTTATATAAACAATAATATAGAGTTTATTTGTAGAAGGGTATAATTATCTGATTAAGCCATCCCAATTATGCAGTGATCTACCTAACTAAATCTGGTTGGTGCATTAGTACATGCTAGCATTATTCACAGCATATCACAAAATCAACAATTTCCTGGTGATATATGTTAGAATTTTGGACTAAACTCTTTTAGTTCACAGGAGTAGATTGTTCAAATTCCACATGCCATGCCTTTTTTGGATATCTTGATTTCAGTTAATTCCCTTTAGTAACTCAACTCTCCAAGTTTTTGTTTCCTCTGCTGTGGCCAGGTATTGAACTCTTTGGGTGAAGTCACTTTTTTATTACTCCACTGACACTATTATCTATTGTGTCCTTGGGGTTTGGTTCGAAAATTCAACATGTCACCTGAAGAAGGTTGGAGCATACAACAACCAAAACATTGGAAATATGGCAATAAAGATGAGAACAACAATCAAAATGTTGGAAATGCCATTTATGAAAGATCTCTTCATAGTATTGCTAAATAACACTTGTTATAATAAGCGATCTTAAAATCTTGCTAAATGATAGCTTTGCATTTAGAATTTTAAGTTTCTTTCCTTCAAGGAACACCTTTTTGAGCAATATCATCAATACCATTGAAGATCATTTTTCAGTTTTTAAGTGGTTATTTGATTTTCTATGCTATTTCAGGATTTTTTTTTTTTTTTTTTTGTAACAGGATGATGTATTCTTTTAAAACATTCTGATCTTTTGTGAAATTCAAATCTTTTGACAGATGATTGAATTTATGCCTATATTTTTGAGCATTCCAGATTGAAAAAAAATAACCTTGGATTATAATTGATAGTGCTACAATGACTACAAAAAATATGACTAATTATGAAAGGTCATATAGATTTAGGGCAGGCTTGTGGGATGTTTTGAATGCTTACATAGGACATGAATGATATAAAAAAAAAACAAAAAAAACAATATGCATGGCTAAGCAGCCATGCATATTGTCATATTTCATGCCTTCTGAATAAGCCAGAGTAAACAGTAAACCTCAACCTTCAGCATCAAGACAGGCAGACATGGGTTATTTTGTAGGTCTGGGAATGCTCAAAAATAATTGCTATATAAATTAATGATATTTATTTCTTCACATTATGCCAATTCAGGCAGTGGCGGAAATCTGTGGCTACATTTGTCTTTTGTAAAAGTGAAGTAGCATAAAATGGGGAAGATTTGATAAGTTATAGTTTAATAATTCTATAATAAATATGGTTGGACCTTGTTGTGTCAATTCTGGAGGCAAGTAAAGTAGTTTTGGGAAAGGGGTTTATCTAAATATTCACTATTAAACATCACATAATGGCAGTGATGAGACATCATGCCAAGATATCTAGGGGTTGGACAAAGCACAGGTAGAAATCGATTTAAACATTTCCAAAGGGTATTCGTGTAAAGTGAATAAAAATAATCTCAACTAATATTAGAACTTAGTTCTCTTTTTCTGTTGTCTGTGTTAATAATCACTTTATTGTTAATTTAGAGATTCTTGATAAAATCCAAAGAATCAGCTATATTATTGGTCCTGAGTTGGCATCTCATTTTCAGTCACTTTCCCAGTAACATAATGTAGCTTTCCTGTGCTTTTTCTGTAAATATTTTCATGGTAATTGTTTTGATGAACTCTTCACTATGGTACTGAAAATTTATGAATTTAAGCACAGTACTAGATTGGCAACAAGTTCTCATTAGTTCACAGTTGAATTGGCTAGTTGTAACATATACTAACATTTTCTCGCACTTCTTGCTTGTGGAATTCTCTTCTAGCTCCATACTTTCCAGCTGACTTTAATCTTCAAAAATTGAAATTCAATGTCAATTGTTATTTACTTTCTTCTTGATTACTCTTCTATTGTTCTTACTCCTTAATAATATTTCTCTTTTTTTCTTATTCTTTCACACTCAGTAACCCCTTGTGTCTTAATGATTTTACTGCCTTGCTTTGGGGTAATATGGTTAAAAAAAATTCTTGACCATTGACAATCCCTTTTTCTGATTTGCAATGACTTTCTGTATTAAAATGATTTGCAATGCATTTTCATTATTCTTATAATAGCTCTGTTCTATTAGTAATGTTTGTTTAAATTCCTGCTCACTGATGACCCATTTCTTCCCAATGCATTTCTATAGTAACATTATTTTCAATACAGTACTATAATAAAATCATTATCATTGCATTTACATTATATATAAAATTGCTTGAATCTGTGAATGTTGTTACCACATTTTGGCTGTTGTATCTGCCAGCCTTCCTCAGGTGTATATCGATCTGGGTAACCTACAGGGAATTCTGAACTGAACCCTTTATTTAATCTATGGGGGTAAACAGTTCTCATTCCATTGCAGCAGCAGTCGAAACATGACAGCCAGCAGCAGCAGTTTCAACCTAATCAGTAGCCAAGGTTAAGTTTAAGGCTCTAATTTTACAATTCAATTGTTTTACAGGACAATGGCTTAGTGAGTAAAAGCATTGGTTTGTGAATTTGGTGACATAATGGTTGTGAGATCAAAGGGTCAAACAGTGTTTACTTTCACTTAGTGGAATGAGAACAGACCACACCATAGATTAAACAGGTTTCAGTTTAGAATTTTGTGTAGGTTACTCAGATTGATACACACCTGAGGAAGGACAGAGGGCACAATGGCCAAAATTTTATGAAACCTACAACAAAGATGAAAACAGTAGTTCAAATATAAATAATGTCTATCAGTAAAGTTTTTAATGCAGGGAATGCTTGGATGTGCAGGTGGTGTAATGGATAATAGCCCAAAATCTTTAATCATAGAACTGAGTTCTGATTCCCATTGGGTTCGTTATATTTACTTAATATGCAAAATATCCTCTCTCCAGTTATGGGTTAATTAGCAAGACTTGTATCACTAAATCATTATTTCCAAAAGAAATTCTTACTAAATTAATTAAAAATATTCTCTGACTTTAAATAACCTGCAAAGGGTTGATAAGCCATAGAAAACGAATTGACCAATTAAAATAGATCCTCTTGCCAACTATTTTTACCTCTTCATGCTTTCTATGTTTCCTGGTAGTGATGTTTCCTTCCAGCAAGATAATGCAATCCCTTCATTGTGTGCAGATGACACAAAACTGGTTTCAGGAACACTCAACTGACTTCCAGTATGTTCATATTGGAGATTCTGACATGAATGCTAACCAGTACAGCATTTTTCTTGGAGTGAATTGCATCATGGTACTTTTTTTTTTTTTTTTTTTTTTTTCACAAACTTTCCCAACTGACCCTATTATATTGTGCTGTCGGTAAAAACAAAAAACACCTGTGTGAAAGTAAAAATATAAAATGGCGACAATTTACCCATCGCAACCTGCATAGCAGTGTTTCTTAACCTTTTTACCCTTGTGGGGACCCTTGAAATAGTTTTCATGACTTGGGGAACCCCAGCATAAAAATTCCATAAAAGCAAGAGACCAACCATATTTAAACTCCATTGAGAATATATAGGATATGTTGTAGACCTCATTAAAATTGCCTGCTGCCAGACCCAGCCAACATCCTGGTATAAACTACACCTGCATCCTAGGTAAGATGATAAACTACATCCAACAGCAAGGCCTCTGATCAGGAGGTTTTGAGGAGCATGGAACCACCTCTTAATTGCTGGTGTTCTCAGGTCCACCCTCACCTGGGGTGGTAGCACCTGTTAGGTTCCCAACTATGGGTAAATAGTTTAACAGAATACATTTTTGAAAAAAAATATTACCAGCAGCACTTATTTGAAGGAAAATTACCAGAAATAGATTTTTGGAAAAAAAATATTACCAATAATAAAAATTTTGTCAGCATTAAATAACCCATTGAGGTTGATATGCCATAAACCAAACCAAACCAAACCAAACCCAGCCAACACAATTATGGACAGTTCTGGAATCTAAATGGACAGATATACCCATGCAACTATTCCAGCATTTCATACACTGTATAACATATTGTGTAGCTGTGGTTAAACAGGCAAAAGAAAGGGGCTACATGTTATTTGATTGCTACCATTAATTTTTGGACATTTCACTTTATATTGCACTGAAAACTGTTTGTTTATAATACAGTTACAATGATGAAAGTATTAAGTTGACTTTAGTCATGAGCTCAAATATGATCTGTTAATCCAAGAATAAATTATATAGCACAAGGTGATGTAGTGGACCGTGGCTGTGATGTTGTTGAGTAGAAGTAGAAGAAACACATGTGGGTTCAGTTTTCCTGCTAGCTGGTCCAACTACATGAGAAAGTTGGACTTTTAATTAAGTCCAAAGAAGAAGGCAAAGAAAAACAAACACAAGACCGATAATATATGTATACAAATATATATATTAATAACAAGTTACATGGAACAGTTACAAAGGACAGAGTGTGTATGTGAATATTATATATGTGTGTGTGTATTGTGCTTAGCATGTTCCCAGCATTTGGGAAATGCTATCTCTGTGAGTGTTTACATTTGCGAGGTGGTAAGGCTGAAAGCCTGAGGAAAAAAGAGATTTACCTCAAGGTGGCGGCCTAAAGGCCTGAGGGAAAAAGAGGAAGAGGCAAAGGGTCAGCGACTATTTATAGCCAGGGAAGAGAGACCCCTGGTGAAAGGGTTAATGAACTAAAGAAGTTAACACCGACAGTGACAGATGTGGATCACTTCTTTAAAGAAAAAATCAATTTAATAATCAAAGTCTGTATTTTATTTATTTGGTTGAGCTTGCTCAGATATTCATGAATCTCACAGTTCTGCATCAAGGTCATTAGGGAGGCATTCTGTGTCATGTAGATGCAGATTTAGTATACTTTGTGGTAAGTACGAAATAATAACTCCCTTTAACCACTCCCATCAAATTCAGGTGAGCTGAGGAAAAAGACTGAAAGAAATTTGTGAGCCTATGTGAAATTTTCTTTGGGCCAATGAAAACCTTGTTTTCACAGGAATTAGCCATTGAGCCTAGAAAAAGAAATAAAAGAAAATAGTGAGCCTATGCAAAATACTTCTTGATATACAATAAGGAAAAAAATTAAATCAACAAGAGAAGAGTGTCTGAAACCATGTGAAAAGATTCATTTCTGTTCACACATTCAGCATTCAGATTTTTGCCATTGTCAGATTACTTGCCAATTATATTATCGGTCTTAACCAAACACTTAGCACTTCAAGAGATTTATTTCAACAAGTCAAGAAAGCTAAGTATTTCAAACTATCTCTTTGTTTACTTTCAAACGTATACAACCATATATTCTTCCTGTGAACAACAAAGCCTCTTACCTTTTTTTTTAAACATTTTTTAATATTATTTTGTGCCAGATGAATTAATCTGTTGTATGAACATTTCCTCTTTATGTTAATTTATCGAAACTATGGACTTAAAAAATTTCTGGTTTATTTTCCTGAAATGACCTACTGGCATGGATTCAAGAGTATAAATTCGTAAATAAATTCCTTATATTATTTTGTTAAAAATATCTGGGCTTTTCCTTATCATCATTTCTTTACGATTAACTGCTCTATAATATCCAATAGTTTTCATTGATTATGATGAGTAACTACTTTATTTTTTAATACTTTCCAATATATATATATATATATATATATATATATATAATAATGATAATAATAATAGCTGGACACTCATATTTGAAGATACCTGTCTACTAGGGTGGCTAGCCAATCCCTATTGTAGGCCCTTATTCAGGCAGATTTGCATTTGTTCATCACCCACAGAGCCAACTTGTGGTTTATACTGCAACTATGCTGAGCAAACTTTAGTTACAGTTTCTGGGGGCGAGCATGTTATCTAAAATGACCAACAAGCTGAGCAACACCAGCACACTCAAAGACTTGGTCACAATTTCTTGTGACTTCATGCTAGCACACTGTCAATGGCCCCAAGTGGTTAGAACGTTCACTTTCTGACCATGAAGCCCGAGTTCAAATTTCACCATGGTCAATTTGTCAGGAAGGAGACTTTCTGATATTATCAATCTAGAGGGGGATGATCCCAGCGTGTGGCACCTTTTGGAAAGTGCCTGAAAACCATACCATGGGTTGACCCAAGCCTTGTTAATGAAATTGGGTAGACAATATATATATATATATATATATATATATATATTTCTTTTTTAATCATTTCACCCCATGCAAGGTGGCAATACCACTAGCACACTAGGGGTTACAGGTAGTGAAAAAGAAAGAAAAGACTGAGAGTAACGAGGATTAAAGGAAGGACCAAAACAAAAAAAAATGAACAGTGTTCAAGAAGATAGAACAGCATGATTGGCATTGCATTTATATTTTTGAAGATTGTAGTTATCAAGGAAGCAAGTAAATGGAAAGGAGGTCCACATGTGGGAAGTGCGAGAAAAGAAACTGTTGAGTGGAAGTGGTCTTTGCATTTAGTTATTTCAACAGTAAAATGGTGGGACCTAGTTGCCAATCTGGTAGCATGCTTAAATTCATGTGGTCGGGGCACGGGGTGGGGGTTAAGCTCATCAGAGCAGTTGCCATGAAAATACATAGGGAAACTACATCACGGTGACAAGGTGAGATGCCTGGTCAGGATCAATTACCTTAGAGATCTTTCTTTGGATTTTGTCAAGAATCTCAAAATGTACAGCAGGAGCACCAGACCAGATATGGCAACAGTATTCAATGCACAGACAAATGGTAGATTTCTAAAAGTGCAAGATGGATTCTGATGATAAAAATTTTCTGGTAAGACACAGTAATATTACTTTCATTCCAGTAAACGAAGCAATTGATTCGATATGGTTATTCCACTTCATGTTAGTGGAAATCATGAGGCCAAGAGGAAACGGAAGAATACCATTGAAAGCTATTAGAAATCTTATTACATTCTAGTGTACCCATACTGTAAAAAATGACAGCAATTGTTAGAAAGTTTTAATAGTGAGATGCAATGAAGCAAAAGTCTTGAAACAATGTATTGAGATTCAATAAAGCGGAGATAAAGAATTCACAACTAAAATAGAGGCCAATGAACCATTTAATTTATCCATTTCTTTTATATTTTTTAGATGTTCAATGGTATCTATGATACATTGATTACTCCTGGTATTATATAAAATTGCTTTTTGCTCAATATTGTTTCATGTTAAAAATTCTATGTTTAATGTAACAATGAAATGGAAATATCTATGGAAGAAAAAGATTAGCAACAGAATGACAAAGACTGCGACAACAAAACCAATTTCAAGACCAAGTTGAAGCAAAATGATCACTTAATAGAGAAAGGTATCTGAGTGCCTCACATGAAAGGCTTGAACAAATAAGATTACAATCTAAGAAACGTAGGAGTAAAGGAACTGATTAAACAATTTATTTTACATGGGAAGTAATTGTCTAAATGCAGATAAATATTTTATTTGTATATTAAAGCCACTCAGGTAAGTAATCACTCATAAATTTACTAACTTAAGTTGATTTGCCTCCTTTCTCACTACAGATGGGACTAGAAATATATAAATACACATTGATAATTATTATATGGTTTGAGGCTCTGCTCTGTAAATGGGATACTGTATTAAAAATATTGGTTTCTTTTTTTTTCATTTACTCCTTCTATTTGTTTGAAAAAATGTTCATGGCTTATCTCTAAAATTATTTGATTGCAGTATTTTTGCAAAATTATTAATGTGCCAAAACAATCTGTTATAATATTAAGACTTAGAGATGTACTTTAATCTGTGTATAGCTAAGAGGCTATAAATAAATAAGATGGAAAACTGTAATGTGTTTTGTTCAGAATAAACATCTCCAAAAAATGGATCTATTAATGAAATCAAGTATTTGTATAAAAAGAGAAAATATAGTAAACAGTGGCTACAGTTTACATTAAAATGTTAATGATACACAATTCAAATTTTTGAATCTGATGCATCTGTTATGACTACTCTCAAAGAACATGGAGGCATTAAATAAGCTGTTATTTGAGAAAGTTCCATGTCTGCCTGTGCGCCCTTTTCTTCCACTAGGTGGAATATGCCATTACATGTATATTCACATTGGCTGACACAACTGGGGAAGATCAACAGGAACCAACCAATGGACCAGGCTACCATATTGAACACCTAATCAAAAAGCAAACTCAGTATGAACCATAAGGTGAGACATTATAATAATGTATGTGGCATCTGTCGGTCTTGAGAAACCCAAAGAGTTATGCCTCAGCTGCTGATAGCGGTGAAGTATCTGTTACGGCTGTACAGGCCCATATAGGAGTGACAATCTTGATTACAAGGAATGCATGTGAAGATGCCTAGTTGTTTTTTTTTACATGTCTCCAGCTTGAACAATTGTTGGTGACATCTTCTCAATGCCTGTGTTCATTGCCCTCCTGTTCCTTTTGCAGACATCCTTGAAGTGAAGATGAGTCGCTCTCATATTCTCTTGCCGTTGCCAGTTACTCATACAGAAGGACCTTCAGGATCCTCTCATTTGGCATATGGTGTACATGTCTAAGCCAGCAGGGCCGCATTGTTGAAAGGCATTTAGAAGGCTGGATAACTCGGTAAAGGTGAGAACCTTGACATTGGTGACCTGGCTGAACTAATTGATGCCCAGAATGTGTCTTACAGTAAATTATAATAATATCTAACTTACCTCTATCATTCAGCTTTATACCATTTTTACTTTTATTGTTTGTTCTCATTCCACATTATAATTTAATATTACTTTTGTGAGGAAAGGTGATATGTTGTATCTGGATATATGGTAATAATTAATATTAGCTGCTTCTTATAAGGAAATATTTGGCACTCATTGACTGAACAGCCACTGCAACTTCCAGTTGAAATTTATAAAATCTTTCTATTAAAAAAATGTTTTTGTCCTCTATAATATTATTGGATATTAGATACAATGTATTTCTTTAAATATTTAAGGATTTTCATTAAATCTGTATTATTGTAATATTTAAAATAATAGTTGTTTTACTATAGTAAAATATAATAATAAAAAACATTAAAATATTATTTGATTTACAGTAATGGGTTGTGCTTCACAAGAAAAGGGATATATCCCATGATATACTAACACCTTAATAGACAGATAGAACAGAACAGCTGCAAGAAAAGGGACAACAAATATGCTTTGTTCTGAAAGAGATTTTTATACTGCTAAGTCATACATAAAATTATATACAAACATTTACACTTGTTCCTCACAGAGAAAATATAACACATGTCTTCAACAAGAAGCTGTGTGAAAATGAGGAAGAGATAGAGGGTCTTACTTGTAATAATTCCCAATGGGAATTTGAGCTTCTGAAGAATTCTTTTTTGTTTTTGGAGAAGCTATATTTATATTTCTCAATGGGAATTCGAATGTATCAGATTTCTTCTATGTCTCTGGAGAGGACAGTTCTCAATGGGGAAAGTGGTATTTCCAATTAAGAAAACTGAGCTGGAAATTTGTTTTCTGTAATTTGAGCAGGCTGTATTTATCTTGTCTCTGGTGAGGACATATTTCCCAACAGGAAAATGGCACTATGAGCTTGTGTACTGGCCCAGGAAAAGGTCTTGCTTTGTCTGTAGTAAAACAAGCAGATGCTTGGCTTGACTCCAGGAAGTGAACTAAACAATTGACCACTTTCATCATTCTATGAACTGATATCTCAGAGCAGCCGTCATGTGGCCCATGTGATTTCATCTCAACCAAAGGAAGATAATTGCCTTTTGTATCCCTATAACAGTTTAAATCATTGTGTAAAAATAATTTTTTATCCAATAATAAAAAATTTTACCTTTAAGTCAGGAATAGAAATTTTGAACATCTTACTTTATATAAATTCTTTATTTTTTCTTTTTCTTTTTTCATTTATTTTCTTCTTTCTTTGTCTTTCTCTTTCATTGTTTTTTTCTTTCTTTCTTTTTCCAGCTCTTTTTTTTTTACTTTTCTTTTATTCTTTTTTCCAAAATATTTTTGTCTTTTATAGTTGGAATAATCAAATTCACTTGAGTCACATATAATGTTCAAGAGAAGCATGAAATTTCATCTTTTGCTACAAAAATTTATATAAATATTAATAAATAAATGTACACAATATTTATTCATATATAGTTTGCTTTTTAAGTTCTTAGTTGCAAAAGATCATAGTGTATACATATCTACCAAATGCTTCCAAAATCTTGAATAATAGTCTGTATTGAAATGAAAATTAAGATGAACTACACAGTAATTTTCTTCCATTTGGGATATTTTATTTCTGGAATTTTTTCTCTAGAATTTACACTTGCATTTATTTTAGACCCAGCTCCTCCTGTGTTTTCATGACATTAGAATACGTATCAAAATTCTCACAGTATTTATCATGGTTGATTAAATTGTTTTTAAAATAGTGGGTGTATTTTGTATGTTAAATAATAACACTTCATTCTTCAAAAAAAAAAATTTAATAAAAATTTATTGTATTAAGCTACACACCTAGTAAAATCAAGTGTACTTTTTAACCCCTTACCTGTTTCTCCAAAATTTCATTTTGATTGGTCATTGCATGACTATTTTAGAGGTTGTGACAGATGGATGAACTAATGGAAGTCACAGAATTTTATATATAGATAGAAGAAATCTCAGAGTTGCATTTAACTCATAAGCTATAGTTTGGCTCTCCCTTTTTGCTGAAATTTATTAATTTGACTTGCATTTATTATTGGCTATTGGAGTTTGGATGTAAGTAATGCTCTATATCTATGGAGATCAAATCACTTCTGTGGCATGATTCCCAATACATTAAAAGATAAGCTTACACCAGACACTACTATTATTAATTCTTCATTAAAGTCTAAGCTTAGAATATTAATCTGGTTTAATCAATAGAAAAACAGAATGATGGACAGTTTTATTGAATTGCATGTTAGCAGGGGAATTGATAATATAGAAGTTGAGATTGAAATAGTTCATTATTTTACTCTGTATATAGAATAGTACTACCTTTGTACCATAACAGTTGGTA
Source organism: Acanthosepion pharaonis (assembly GCA_903632075.3). NCBI lineage: Eukaryota > Metazoa > Mollusca > Cephalopoda > Sepiida > Sepiidae > Acanthosepion > Acanthosepion pharaonis. The sequence continues at coordinate 2,075,589 of CAHIKZ030005381.1, forward strand.
TATACTAAGTTTTGCTTAGTTTGCCACAAAGCCACAAATATGAGGCACCTTGTGAGGATCAATATCAATACTCAATAGTAAAAGTCAACAATTGATTTATTTGTTTTTTATGGCTTATCAACCCTTTATGGGTTTCTTAAAATCAAAACATATTTCAGATTGTTTGAGGTTGCTTACAGTAACTAGTATTCTCAAGTGGTCTCCTATCTAAGTACTGACTTGACTCGATGCTGCTTAACTTTGGTGATTGAATGAGAACTAGTGTTTACAGGATAATTTGACCATAGGCAAAAGTCAACATTATCCCATTTAACCGGATAAGGCCTTATTAATCAGACATGATGTATAACCTTTGGCCTAGATTTTTGGCAATTTTAGACCTTTGTGTCTGCAATAAAGCAATGTATAAAAAGGACAGTTTTTGCCTTGACACTGCTATTATTTTAACTACCTTCACTCCTCAGCAATAATTACTGCTTCAAAAAGCAATGATTAGAATTATAATAAAGTCTGAAAGTGAATTTATACATTTTCTTTGTTCTTGAGAATTTACAAGAAGAATATTAAACATTATTAGATTGTTTATTTACACTATTTATTTATATTTTTTATTGGAATGTTTGGCAAAGCATCAGCTAATTACCAGTCAATTCAAACTTTATAAAATGGTAAATAAAGATTTCCTTATAGTTGGTTCATATATTTTAATAATTTAGTAAATGTTTATAAATTTATGAATAAAATATTTTTATATTTATCTATTTATAAATTGTTAGATGATAAATATTGCACTGTATTAGATTTAATATAATTGTATTATCTTTTAGAATGTTGTAAATATAAAATTATCCTTGTAAATAAATTAACAGTGTTTATTAATTTTGTTGCCAATTCTTAAGAACAAAGGAAAATGGGCAAATTTACTTTCATTATGTTTAAGTTTTATTACAATTCTAATAATCGCTTTTTAAAACAAACATTGCAGAGGAGTGAAGGTAGTTAAAAATAATACTGGTATCAAGGGGAAAAAACATCCTTTTAACACAGGTTTTTATTTTTATTTATTTTGCAGGCACGAAGGTTAATGATTGCCAGATTTTCATTTATAAATATAAGGTTTACTTATATATAATAATATTTCCACTTACGTTAGCTCACAATGTCAGAGATAGAAATGTAAAACTTCTTACCAATGTTTTTTTTTTTTTTAATGTTATGAGTAGGGGTCTTGTTATAGATTGCAGTCTGGTAAAATAGCATATGGCATGAAAACTACAAAACATTACTTTGCTAGAAAAAAAATTCATGTACTTATTCACATACATAACTTTTTAAGTGGTTAATTTGTATTTTAAAAATAATGAAGTACATGTAGACACCATCATTGAAATTCTCTATTTTGAAAAAAATGACATCCATTAACATTGATTGACACTTGCTGAAGATTTATAGAAAACTCACAGTGGATGTGAGCACAGATGGTGGGTAATGTGTTTCAGTAGTGGCAACAACAATGTATATGATAAACAATGTTACCGTTTTACCTACACTGCTCTTGAATCATGAAATAAAAAAATGTTTTTATGGCTTATCAACCCTTTACAGGTTATTTAAAGCCAGGATATATTTTTAGATTGCAAAAAATTTTCTTTTCCTTTTAGATAATTGTTTAGTGATACAAGTCTTACTAATTGATCCATAGTTTGTGGGGGAGAAGAGGTGAATTCATACCTGAGCCATTATCCATTACACCACCTTCACATCAAAGCTTATAGCACTTGGTATTTCCAAGCAGTCACCCATCTGATTAGGTTTAATGTTTCTTAACTTTGGTGATTGTACAGGAACCTGTGTTTCAATGTTATGTGGCCATAAGCCTATGAAATAAAGAGTATCGTGAAAATACAAAAACAGTGATGGTAGAAAAAGAGTATTTTGTAGCTGAAAACTTACCAATAGTGTTATTGTGCTCTTTTTATCTGTTATGGTTCCCTTTTGGAATGTCCTTTTGATATAGCTGTAGACTCATTAAACATATTGTCAATGGTTTACTTTGTAACTTTTTGGAAATTCTTAGCTAGAATTATATATAATCTCTATTTTCTAAGTAATGAAATATTTTTTTGAATACTAAAAAATCTTTTTTTGATTTTTAATGCATAAAATATTAGTAAAACTAACAGAACTGTTACTTTGTGGGACAGACTCCCAAAAGAATGCTTTCCTAATCACTATGCTCTTAACCTCCTCTAGCCAAGTGTCAACCGTTATCTAGTCTACATGCACTCATAATATGCACATACTTCCTCCTTTTACAACAACCTCATTCAGTGACCCTCTGCCTTGAGTGACTTTTGGGCATTTTATTGAGTGAAAAATAGTATAAAAAATGCATACATATAAGTCTATTCTCTTAGTAATGCTTGCTTTACTTCTATACTATTGACTTTTGCTTGATATTTTTAATGTGTTTCTATAGTAAAATCATCAGCAATATGTCCTAGGTATGATGATGAACTACATCTGGCAGCAAAGCCTCTAATAGGGAGATTGGAGGTTTTGAGGAGCATGGAGCCATATCTTAATTGCTATTGTTCCCCAGGTCCATCCTGATCCAAGGTGGTAGCACCTGTTAGGGTCTTGGTTATGGGCAAATAGTTAACCCTTCAAACTGGAGTCAAAACACTATGAAAGTAAAAAATACCAGCAATACATTTTTGTAAAAGAAATGACTAATGCTCCCAAAAGAATTTAATTTTAGCATTAAATGACCAATAAAGAATTGATATGACACTAAACAAACAAATCTGGAATATATTTAAATTATACCTATAATCATAATGGCTCTATTATATCAGTAATTTTTACTTTTATTCCTGACCATTACAATAGAAATTTTCAATTTCTGTTATAAAATCATTTATAATAATGGCAATGGCTTGCCGCTTGTATCAGAGTATGCCTGTTTGCTAGAGTGGCTAGCCACTCCCTATTGCAGATGTCTGCTCAGGCACATTTGTGCTTTTTCAACACCCACGGAGCCCACTTGTGGTTTTTGCTGTAACTATACTAAGTAGACCTTAATTACAGTTTCTGGGAGAGTGCATTATCTAGTTCAGTCTAAACAAGGCCAATATGTTCAAACCCTCAGTCACGATGGCTTCCAAATAGTTCCATCTACCCAATTTCACTCACAAGGCTTCAGTAAACCTGTGGTATGGTTTTCAAGTACTTTCCAAAGGTGCTGCATGCTGGCATTGTCACTACAGATCGATAACATCAAATCACCTTTCTGATGAATTGACCATAGTAAGATTTTGAACCTGGATCTCATGGTTGGAAGGCGGATGTTCTAACCACATGCCCATTTATTTATAATATACACAACCATATCCTGTCAGTTATGCTTGTCTTAATTTCTGACCACTAACAATTCCTTTCTTCCTGATTTTCTTTTCTTTTAAAGGTATGAATCTCTCCTCATCTATGGGTTAAATATGACTTTTATCTGGAAAAACTATTACTCTCAAACACTATTGAATATACTGGTAAAAACATAAATTATTCTTGCAATCCAAAATGTTTGATTTAATAACTCCTGAATGGTTGATAAGCCACAAAAAGAAACAAATCAATCAATTCTCATTGATAAACAAAAATTACTCTTTGTACCAAATACAAGTACTGTCTGGGATAGTGATGCTGGTGAGAATTTTTCAGATTATCAAATAAATGCACCAGTTTGAATGAATGTACTGCAGGGAGTTTTTATACAAATTTAATTAACAAACTGATCATGCCATGGAGAAAATTATTTGAAGAGCCATAAGTGTGCTATACCAAATAAGCACCATGCTGAGGGCAGAGATTAAAGGAAATCTTGTCTTTTAGGTTGGAAGAGTTGTGGAAGATACAGTATTTGTAAGTTTGTGTGTATTTTAGGTGGAGGTGTATGATGGAAGAAGTATGCAAAAACTTGAGTTTCTACTTTGGATATTTATTCCTTTTATGGTGACTGTAGTGAAACAAAGTTCTCAATGTCTCTTGGGTATGTCTTTTTTTTTTTTTGTTCAGAAATATGAGACGAGTAAGGATAAAAATGGGTAAAGGTGGTCAAGCTCAAGTCACACTTGTGTTGAGTTGGAACAACAAAATCATTATTTCATGAGTAAAGCTGCTAAAACATGTCTGAATGATGTCATTGGAAAGAGAAAGATTCTGTTTCAAAAAGTGGGGTCATAAAATTGCACATGTAACCAGAAACCCTTTCTGGTTTCTTTATAGCTTGCATCATGAAAAATGAATTTCTTTTTTATTCTTTATTATTATTTTATTTGTTTAATTTTCCCACAGGATGCCGTAATGACAAACAAAATTTCTTGTGCAGAGTTGGTGAGAAGAATTCAGGGAAAAGAATAAACTAAATGAAAGAGAAATGGTTATCTTGTCAGGATAATCATTTCTCTATTCTTTAAAAGAATAAGTAAAGTTATAAAGGTTCTTACAACAAGCTGATGCTAACCTCTAGGAAAGTGACTTGTTGCAGGCTAGTGTTCTCAGCTGACATGAAGTGGAAAGAGTATATTGAATCCGTTGCTAGGTCAGCTGCTAAGAAAGTTAGTTCACTGTATCGTGCTAGACAATTTTTATCTTCAGAATCCATCTTGCATATCGATAAGTTTACCATTCACCTATGCTTAGAATATTGCTGTCACATATAATCCAGTGCCCCTGCTATTTACCTTGAACTATTTGATAAAATCCAAGGAAGAATCAGCAATATTATGCTGATCTGGTGGCTTGGCTTCAGTCACTTTCTCACCATTGTAAAGTTGCCTCTCTCTGTCTTTTCTATAAATAATTTTATGGTAATTGTTTGGATGACCTCTTTACGATGGTACTTAGACTTTTTAAATTTAAGCACAGTATAAACTGGCATAGAGATCTCATCAATTTACAGTTGAGCTGGCTAGATATAACTGTAAATTCTATGCTAACAGTTTCTTTTCTCACACTTCTTGCTTATAGAACTCCCTCCTGCAAAAATTTAAATGCAATGTCAATCACTATCTACTGTCCCTTGATTAGTCTTCTTCCTGCTCATTATTAATATTTCTGTTCTTAATTCTTCCACACTCTGTAACCCCTTCTTAATGACTTTACTGCCTTGCATGGGAGGATACTGATTTAAAAATAAAAAAATGTGACCTCAAGAATAAGTGGTTGCTCACTCACTCAACAAGTTGAGTTAGGGAATAAGCGAGAATAGTACATTGTGTTTTAGGAGTGTAAAGATTTGTGTCCTTCCTCCTTGCCCAAAAAGGACTATTCTTTTGAAATTCACAATGTGCATGCTCCAGTTTATTTATATGTCTATAATGCTAAAAAAGGTAGGTGCTCAAAGAGGTTCGATAATGCATGCACATCTTGTCAAACAGTGGCTGCTACAGAAATAACTGTACTGGCCTTTTGTGTTAGGCATGAAGAAATCTCCATATGACTTACTATTGCCTTGCCATAGAAGCTAACAAGCGAGACACAAACATTATTATATTGTAATGATGTTGATCCTTATTAGGGGCTTTGCACTTATGGTTTTGTTCTAAATGAAACTGTTTACAAGATAACTTTTCATCAAATTGGATATCTTATTAAAATTTCTTGGATATCTGTCATCAAAGAAATATAAGTTAAAAACTAAAAACCAATTCTAGATGCATTACCAATGAGTATTGGTTAGTACTCTTTAGGTGCTTTCAGGGCTGGTGCAAGGATCTCATATCCAACCTCCTCTACTACATCTCAATTTTCATAAGGTAGTATTCATATAAAATAGAAATTTTATTGTAGCCTTGGGGTAATTGGAATAAAATGAACTGACTCAAGAGTATAAAATAAATAATATATTTTTATTTATTTGCTTTAGAGTGAGTCCGTTGCGATTTGGTGTAGTAAAATGTTCATTTATAAGGCGGATATTGGTAGCAATCTGGAGAAATGTTTGTTTCAACACAGTAGTGATAGTTTTGAAGTCAGACCGTGCTAGTGGTAGTAGTCACCGTAGAAATAGGTCAGTGTCAATCTAATATATTTTTCTCAGCCCTCAGAAGGGCAAAAAATATCATTAACAGATAACCTCTTCCCTACTTCATGTATCATGCATGTCTGGTTTCTCCCATGGTAGAGTCCCTGTTCTGTCTTTTGCCATCCTTTCTAGCTCAGAGGTCTGAGCTTATATCCTTTTGATCAAGCTTTGAGACTCTGGCATGAACCTTGGTTTTGGCTAACATCATTGATTATCCAAAATTATTTTCCAGCATAACTTTTTTTAATTTTTTTTTTTATAACAGAACTTGTGTAGAGCCTATCTTATTTTGGCAGATTTATAGTCATACATAAGAAAGATCTGGTCCTGCAAACTTCTAGTGTTTTGGGGATGAGTTCAGTCTTCTTCCTCTTTTTATTTGACGGTTGTCCTCTCAGTAATTTAGAGAGAAGTGTGTGTGTGTGTGTATATATATATATATATATATATATATATATATATATGAAAGAAAGAGATAAAGGTTTTAAAATAAAGTGCAAATGCCTTATTTTAATTCTAATTCTTTTTGTGTATATATATTTTTTATATTATTTTAATCAGGACTCAGCTAATTATGTATAATAATTGCTCATATGCAATGTAGGTGAACAATTCAACTAGAAAATTTTAAATAAATACTAATAAGTAATTTTGATCAACTTGAGATTCTGCTTGTTAAAACTTGAATAATTTTAACACATTCAACATTCTGGATAAAAAATATTAAATTTTATATAGTGTCATTTCAAGAATTAGCATGAGCAAAAGAAATTCACAGATTAATATGAATAAGAAAAAAGACCCCTAGAATGAGATTAAAATCTGAAAATTTTCACTTCATTAATAATAGTTGTGCTTAGTTTAATTTGTAACATAGATAAATGTAGATAGAAACAAAAAAGCAAATTTTGATATAATAATGAGGGTCACAAAGCACTGCCTAGAGCCCCCAATCAAGCTTGGGTCCCCTTGTTGGGAGGTTTGGGGGTAGTATGCACCAGCCCTGGGTACCTTACACTTATGACCTTATACCTGACAACATTTAGCTGAATAAATGAATTCTTTACTTTGTCAAAAAATATTAGTAAGCCTATTTTGGACATCAATAGGACTATATAGTAAACTTCAGTAGGAACTATAAGGCTATAGTAAACTTTATGAGGTTTATTATGATTTGTACCAGACTAAGTTTAGTTGAGTAAATGAATTCTAAACTCTCTGCCATAAAGTAGTACTTAGTAAGTTTGCAATTTGATTTTTGAGTGCTTCATACATGTGACCTTGTACCAACTGAAAAAGAAAATATCAAAATTATAGAAAAAGCAATTGAACAAGAAAATTAAAGAGAAAAAAAAAATAATGAATAAATGGGAAGTAATAAGAAAAACTCATGAAAGATAAAGATGAAGGAAAACAGGGAAGGAATTTAGGGTAAAACAAAAAACATAATGAAGAAAAAAATAAATGATAATGGAAAAAAGAATTTGGCAAAGTAGAAAAAAAATTGTTGCTAATGATTGATTAAAAAAGAAGAGCCCAAAATGAAAACTATGAATTAGAGACATCAAACAAGTACAACAAATTAAATATCTGGGAAATGTTTTAACAGAGGATGGAAAATGCAAGGAGATACATTGGGATAGTAAAAAATGCCTTTCAAAAGCTAAGCAAAGTAATTCATTAGAAACAAATAAGAGTATTGAACTGTTATGCAATATCATTTCTCCTCTATGCCAGTGAATATTGGACAATCTTGTTAGAGATAAAGAAGAGACTTAAGGCAACAGAAATATGATTTTACAGAAGAATGCTGAGAATCCCGTGGATTAAATCTGTGAGTAATGGAAACAAAAAGGATGATTATAATTAGGAGGTAATTGAAATTTCTAGGGTATGTAATGATGCTGGGAAGATGGCTTGGAAAATTTGATATTTCACAGGACATTTTGAAGGCAAGACAGACAGAGGAAAGCTGCAAATAACCTGCCTAACAGGCATATGTAAATGGTCGGCAAAACACAGAGGAAGTGGGATGACAAAACTAATTTTATTAAGAGCTACAAAAGACAGGAAATTGTGGAGAGCCATGATCACCTACATCCTGAAGGGACATGGCCATAGAAGAAAATGCAAACCAGAGAAGAATAGTGAAAGAAAAAAAAATAGCAGAATTGTGAAGAGGAAAGAAAAATGGAAATAAATGAAAAATAAAAAGAAATAAGGAAAAAAAATACAATGACAAAGAAAAGGATTTATAGGAATAAAAAAGAAAGAAAAGAAAGTCCATCTTTCTGTCTTTACAAAAGAAAAATAAATGAGATGATGAATAATACAAAATGGAGATAAAAATAAGAAAGAAAAGTGAAAAATAAATAATAAAACTATTGTTCAAAGAAAGAAATATGACTGAAGAAGAATGAAAGAATTCAGCTAAGAAGGATAAATCTCTTGACAAATTTTCAGAAATGTATGCTGAAAACCTTTTCTTTTAAAAACTGTCAAAGTGCCACTGTATTTTGTTACATTTCCTGGTACAGATTTTGTGCAGGAAAGACATGTCTTATTCACCCTAAAATTTATCAAATTCTTTTCTTCAGTGAACCAAAAGTAATCAAAAATGAAATTAATAAAATGGCAAAAAGGAATTAAAAAAGAAATGTAGTTCTTTTTGAAAATATTTATTCATTTTGACAGGGGGATTTTGAAAAGCTTTCAAGTTCTTAATCTTGGAAACATTCTGGCTAAAGTATGCAGTCTGTATACAGTGACATTTGTAAATGGACAGAAATATTGGCTTGTGTGAGTACCCGGTTTAAGACATAAAGAAATATGGATGTGTCAGAATGAATTTTTTTGAATTGTTATGAATTTATTCCTAATTTTCTACTACAATTGACTTTTATTTTCTCTTCAATCAGTTTATCATTAATCCTTTTTCAATTTTCCTAATATACAGTTATGTGCCTTTTTTTTATATTTGCTTATACGATATCAAGAGCTTCACAAGTTTTTTTTTTTTTTTTCTTTTTTTTTAGTGGCATATCATTTCCTTATGGGTCATTGAATGCTGAAATTTGATTTTCTTGAGAGCATTGTTGGTAATTTTTTTTTTTTTCTTAGAAAAATTTATTGCTGGTCATTTTTATTTTTCTTACAAAAATTTATTGCTAGTTATTTTTTTTTTTTTTTTTACTATAAAAATGCATTGATAGTATTTTTACTATAAAAGTTTTTATACTTTCATATTATTTTGACCCCCGTTTGGGGGTTAACTATTTGCTTGCTGGTTTCAAGAAATACGTTCCATTTCATACTGATCTTTTCCTTACTAATGTTTGTTGGTTGATTTTGTTTCACAGTATATCAAGCTCTAAAAGTTATTTAATGCTGAAATCTAAATATTTTGAACATCGTTTTATGCTTTCAACAGCTTGGATAAAATGTATTGGTAATTTTACTATAAATATGTATTGTAATTTTTTTTATATAAAATTATATGAACTCACACTCTTTGGTTCTGTCACTGGATTTAACCAACGCAGTGGATAAAGGCATTGGTTAGATCCAGTGACAGACCCAAAGAGTGTGAGTTCAATACCCGGTTAAGGCAGTGGAGAACTTTCAGAGGGAAAATAAGCAGGAGATAACTGATAACTGACATCCATCAAACATGGCATGTGGAACTAGAACAGTCTACCCCAGTGATCGAAATAAAGGGTTCAGTTCGAAATTCTAACCACCTGAAGAAGGCCGGAGCGTACAACGGCCGAGACGTTGTGATAAATATGGCGACAAAGATGAGGACAATAGTCCGAATAATGTAAATACTGTATAAAAATTCAATTTTACAACAACTAAATTTTTGTGCAAAATATAAAAATTCATTTACAATAAGTAAATATTTTTGTGCAAAATGTAAGAAATTAATTTATAAACCTTTTTGTGTAAAATAAAATGATTTTTTTGAGAGTGAGGGAATAGGATAAAGAGAGAATGTCACCTCTCTTATTTTGAATATTAAAAAAGGTGCATATGATAATAAACATGACCTAAGACTACCTTATGAATTTTGAAAGGTACAAACATTTATTATACTGATATAAATAATATAACAAAGTAAATATTTTGCAAAAAAAAAAAAAAAAAAAGTTTGCACAAAAATTTCCTTTTATGCACCTTATTAAATACAAGGCAAGATAACAAAATTATAGAAATAATTGGTTCTAAAATGTTTCATAATAAAACTTTTTCAAATCTATAAAGAAAAAAATCTTTGAGAAGGGGATATGAAAACTTGGAAAAATGAAGAAATTACTCTTAGCACAAATAAAAAAAAAAAAAAAAAAAACCAACTTTGTGCTTTTTCAATGAGAATCCCAAGGAGGTTTAATGATCTTTTTACAATTTGTTTTTAAAGTTTTTTTTTCATGGACCTCAACTTTAAATTTGTGAAGGTGAAAGTCAGCCTTTTCATTGGACAAAAAATATGATAGTAATATATTTTTTCTGAATTTGAAAAAATTGTTGGCTTGTATAAGTTAAGGAAAAGGCTTAGATGCAAGTTATAATGATAACACTTATTATTAGAAAAGCTAATATAGACAAATATCCTCCCCAATATAGAATGTGTAGCATGACTTATGAGAGGAGGCTGTTGTCGACAGATAAAAGGGATTCATTTCATCAGGACAGGTCTGTGATTCCCTTCATCTGGAGCTAGTACTTTGGCCTAGGAGCAGATCCCGGATCCTTGTGTGAGTGTCTTTCCTCTACACTGGTCCCCATGTGTCCCTGAGAACCTTGATAGCTGTCACTTGGTTTTCTACTTCTATGTAGGGGTAGAAAACCTTTTTCATCAACCCAACAAAATGAATCTCCCAATAGTCCACCATGACAGTTATTTCTGACAGTAATTTTTAGAGCTAAAACAAAAATAATAAACTTTTATATGCAAAATGAAAAGTTTTAATAAACCTTTATTTAATACACTTCTCTCAAAAGTAAGAGTGTAAGACTATTTAATATGTACTTATTCACACTTTTTAATTATTATTTTTAATTGTTTTAAATTACTAACTAATACAAAAAATTATAAGTTAAGAACAGTAGAAATTCCATAAAATATCAAAGGTGCTTTAGTCAATATAACTTCACTTTCTTTTTTTAATTATATTTTTCTATCATGTCTATTTTTCATGCATCTTTTTTCACATCCAAATATGATCCTCTTTCTTCACCAACTTAAAAGAAAAAAAACAATAACTCTATGTATGTCTCTAATTATTGTTTTACATCAAGTATTTAGTAGAATAATTGGTGAGGGGAAGGAAGCAATATGGATGTAAAGAAAATTGCATCTTGGGTAAAGTTTGGAGTAAAAATATAAATAAAAAAGTTAAGTTTTTAAGAGAAAAAAGTCCTACATATAAACTGACTTTGAATTAAAATTGATTATTTCCTAGTGAGAGAATGTTTTTTTTTTTTAATTAGTCATTTGTGTAATGGGACATATTAAAAATATGAACACATCACTGAATTTCTTTAACCTATTACATTGACATTTTTTTTGTAACTTCTTGTTTAGAGAGTTCTTATAATAATCAGGATGTGAAGGAAAGCTGCAGAAAGCGTGTAAGTTTAAATGTTTGTTTTCATGAAGAGCAAAAAGTACATTGAAATAAATCAAGTATTGGGAAATAACTTCTTTTTCTTTTTTATTCTACCTTTGGGAGTGTAAAAAAAAAAAAAAATTATAATCTCAGCTGTTTGCCTTGACCTACATTTTGTCTTAATCTTTTAACATCTCACTCATGAGATTTGTACAGTTAACATCACTTATTTTTTTTTTAATTGCCTTTCTATCAATCTTTCTTGAGTTTTTTTTTTCTAGTTTGTCATACATCTCTGAAGTCCTAAGATGCCTACAAAGCTATTTACCATGATAAAGTAAATATAAGATCATATTCAGAACAGGATGATTTTCTTTTAATATGGGAAATGGTAATGGTATTCAACTTAACATTTACTATTTTATTTATTATTATTTTTGCTGTCATATCTACCTACCATAGTATGTTCCTATTTACCTGGCCCCACTGGAACCCTAATTGAGGTTAAAAGTATATTTTCAACACCTAGGAGCCATCTCTGCTAAGGTTGAAATTCTATTGCACTTAAAAGGGGAGGGATAGGGTCAATTCCTGATACCAGAGAAGTCCCAAAAGGGAAGTGCTGAAGGAGGCTAAGCAATTTTTGTTTCTACCCCCCATTAATTCATGGAGATGTGCATATTAAATCGACTGTGAGTCAAATTTGTTTTTGTTTGGAAATATTAAATAACTATTTTTAACTTTCTATTGGCTGGATTATAGAACCTGCCCACTTCACCTCTACAAGTGGACTTTCCCAATTTATCTGGGTTCTATAAATGATTTGGATTTTGTAGTCTCAGAAGCTTTTATGGTGCTTCCAGAGGGAGTATGTTGGTTGGTAGCTTCAAATTATGTAATGGAGAATTGGGTCAACCCAACAAGAGACTCAGAGTTGCTTGCATGTAGTGCAGTAAGTGCTGGGTTTATGTCCTCTTCTACAATTGGCTGTTAAGAGAGGACATTCTACTTGTAGGTGATGCTGAAAAAATTTGTATATGAATAATACTGGGCAAGTATTAGCCAATAGTCAGCATGGGTCTGGGACAGAGAGAGCTATATAACACCAGCTTTTTCTCAGTCAGGAGGAAGCGCTCTTGATGTATGGACTGTCAGTTTTGCATTGGAGTTGGAGTTTGTTTACTTTTACATAATGAACACATATTGGTAACTTTATGTCTACCTTCTTTTGTAGAGTGTACACCCCGCTCCAAAAGAAAACTAAATAAATCTTCACTTCTAAAAAGGTAAAGTTATGACAAATGCACAAGACTGCAAGTCTCTTTATTTGTATTTGTTTTGTCTTCATCCTTTTACTAGCTTTTCTTTTCATTTTTCTTTAACTTTACCCTCTTTTTTTCTTTTTTCTCCTTCATGACCTCTTTTTACACTCCACTTGTTTCTTCCTAATTTTACTGTAGTGGAGGCAGTTAGTGACTATTTTGTGGTGTGTGTGTGTGTGTAAAATACCAAATTTCAGCTGAAACATCATTTTACACTAATGCAAAGAAAAGGCATGAAACAAGTTCTCCCTTAGTTCTTTCTTCTCATTAGATATCATTACAAAATTCATGTCATGGGCATGTTAGACAGGGAATATCGGATGCTGACTGTCGAGTCATGTTGAAAGCACTGATTCTTTTTTGATTACTGTCATTGTCAAGCATGATCAGCACAACTACTTTTTTTTCCAATCATTTCACCACATGTAAGGAAATAAAGCCTCTAAGATGCAAGATGTTACTAGAACTTGTCAAAGAATATAAGAAAAGAAAATATTAAGAAGAGAGAACAGTAAAATAATAGGAATTAAGAAGACAACGATTGATGTTGCATTTAAATTTTTGAAGATCAAAGGTAACTTTTGTGATGTATGGTGGCCTTTAATAATTAAGTATAACTCAAGACTTCAATGTTAAAATAAAACAGTATTTAATTACAACAGCAAACAAATACTTAACAAGAACAAAGAAGTAAGTCAACCAAAGATAATTAATTTCATTGAAAACCTTGTTAGTAGTGCAGCTTAGCTTAACATCTGGTAAATACTAAATCAAAACCCAAATTATTGGCACATAATAATTCATACTAATTTGACTGGATAGTTACACTCAGTAATCACTCCAGTTAGTAGCCTGACACCACTATTTGTACACCTGGTGGAAAACATGTATTCATATATCCAGAGTATCACACTCGAACCTTGATGTCAGTAGTTACTCATTTTCTTCCTATATGACAGTAACTATAAAATGAAAAGCCAGAAGAGAGTTCCACAATTGAGAAGTGTGAGAGAAGAAACTGTTAGCATAGAAATTAGTTACATCTAACACTTTCAACTGTAAAATGATGAGACCTTGCTGCCAATCTAGTACTGTATTTAAATTCCTAAAATCTAGGTACCAAAGAGGAAAGTACATCTGAACAATTACTGTGAAAAAATTTATAGAAAAGGTACAGGGAAGGAAACTACGTCAGAGTGGTAGGAAAGTGACTGAAGCTGAGATGTCAAGTCAGGACCAATAACACTGCAGCTTCTTCTTTGAATGACCATTTACAAATGTAAACACTATAAGTTCTTGTCTGGGAAATTGTTGCTAGAGCTGTTAACCCTAATGTCAACCATGGCAATCATTTCTGAGATAAACTAAAGAAAAGAAGTGTTGCTGTCATGGTGATGACCTGTCTTTATTATCTGCAGCAGCAGTTCATCTTTATTATTTAAAAGTAAGTAGATGATAATCAGAATGTCCTAACAGTGATTTAATGTATAAAATTAATAAATTAAGATAAGTAAGATGATAAACTACATCTGGCAGCAAGGGAGATTGTAGGTTTTGAGGCGTGTGGAACCACCTCTTAACTGCTGTTGTTCTCAGGTCCACTCTGACCCAGGGTGGTAGTACTTGTTCGGGTCCCAGCTATGGGCAAATAGTTAACCCCAAACAAAACTCGACAGCACATTTTTATAATAAAATGAGCAAGAATACAATTTTATAGCAAAATGACAATGCAACACTAAAAAAAATATAAAAATACATTTTTATAGTAAAATTACCAACAATGCATTATATGATCTACAAGCTATATATCTAAAAAAAAAAACCAAAAAAAACATACCTTTACTCTGAAAGTATAAAATTATGTAGAAAATATCTGTAGCTGAAAGCATAAAATTACATACAAAATATTTAGATTTTGGCATTAAATAACTCGTGGAGGTTGATATGCTACTAAACAAAAGCAACCAACTAAATAAATTTTCTAATATAAATACTAATACAAAAATTAGGTTTTAGCAGAAAACGAAATTGGATCTGAAGCATCCTGCTGCTCTCCAACTTTTAGGGAATGCCTAAGGGATATTCACTTGTGTCCTGCAACCACCATATTCGCCAAATGAAGCCATGATTATAATGATCCAATTTCTTTGTGTGCCTGTTAATGTAACACAAGAACAGGATATTGTGCAATATTTGTTAGCACAATACTGTCAATAAAGCAATTTCCAGTTCAATTGAGTTACTGGTTTCTTAGTAATTTTTAACCCTGCATTAGTCATATGGGGTGTTTTGTTACCCCCAAATTTTTAAATACATGTAATACTTAGTTGGCAATTGGCATCTTTTGCTCCCTCCCACTACTCTCCTGATTCAATGAAGGCTTGTAGCATGTGATGTGGCGCAGTTGTAGCTCAGTTGTAATATGAGACAGATGTCAGGGGATTATCCATTTTCAGAAATCTGAGATGACTAATCCAATGTTAAGTATTTGTTATATAG
The DNA here is from genome assembly GCA_903632075.3 of Acanthosepion pharaonis. NCBI lineage: Eukaryota > Metazoa > Mollusca > Cephalopoda > Sepiida > Sepiidae > Acanthosepion > Acanthosepion pharaonis. Next base: position 2,091,104 of record CAHIKZ030005381.1, read on the forward strand.
GAATAAAGTGTCACTGCCGACACTTGAGTTTGAATATAGATCATCAGAGAACAAACACAGATGATCACATTATGGAATTAACTAGACCATGTGACCATAGAGGAAATGCATATATAGGAAGTCGTGTGACGTATTACTATACGGAACACCATTTCTACTCTATCCTCTATTACTATACAGGCCACTATTCTCTATTCTATTCACTATACTATTTCTCTATTCAGATTACTATTCAAGTGAGTATTGTTCAATGGTGTATTAAAGTTGTATCTGCGATTACATAGTCTCAACTACAATGAGAATTCATTGACATCACAAAACTATTAATTTTGTTTGTTTTTTTTTAAACTTTCTTAAGAAAATATAAGAGGAATAAGCAAGGAAGAATTCTTGACCTGTCTACACTCTTTTCTGCCAGCCATAGTATAACATATTAGTGATGATAATTTAATAATTAAGCTTAGTGGTAATTAGTACTTGTAAATAATATAAATTATATAAATAGGAAGTGACTTAGCATTGAGCAGAAGCTGCTAGGAGGCATCTATGATGGCTAGGTAATTCCTGCTGCAGATGTCGACTGAAGTACATTTTTGTTTTATACTGTACTGAACAGACCTTAATTACAGTTTCTGGGAGAGATCTCATGATCTAGCATGATTAACAGTTGAACAAAGTCAGTATGCTCAAATTTTGAGTCACAATGACTTGTAACTTTGTGCAAGGATAGCTGTTGATGATTTCCAGATAGTTTTGTCTACCAATTGCCCTTACAAGATTTGGGTCAATCTGTGGTATGATTTTCAGACTCTTCCCAATGGTGCCACATGATGGAACCACCTCACCAACCCAATATAATCAAGTCACCTTGAGAAATTAAACATGAGACTTCATGGTCACACCCATTAATTTAATCTAAATAACTATATAACAATATCTGAGCCCAGCAGTTAATTTGTAAATTCTTTGCTCATCAGACATTTAAAAAAAAAGAAAAAAAGAAAAGGATCATTAAACTTCTGAAATATATAGTAGGACCTAGTCTTCTGTGGTAGATCATTTCCAAGAACAATCCAACACTGAAATTTGAGGATTATAACCATATATGTTTAGGAATCTGAGTAGAAGAAAGTGCCGATGATGATGTTAGTTTGTTTAAAGTGGATCTCAACTTGCCACACAATTGATTTCATAACCTTTCTCTGTGGCACATATGGAATGAGACATACAGAGTCCAGTTATGAAACTGCAATGGACTGCTGCTGTTATAATTTTGAGTGGCGCCTTCTGTAGCATGTCCATCATGTGTAGCCCTTTTCATTTACTGGTTCAACAACAAAGATCTGAACTTAAAAACAAAATTATGGTCAATAATGCTCTGGTCATTTCAACTTTGCTATATGGTTGAGAAACCTGAATTCTAGCATCACAACACCCCAAATTTAGAACACTTTCATGGGCAAAGACTTCATTCAATCTTGAACATCAAATGGAATTACTATGTGACCAACACCAAAGTACTGGAAAAAGCCAATGGTCAAAGCATCGAATTGCTCATCATTACATGCTGCCTTCAATGGTCAGGGCATGTAGTAAGAATGGAAGAGTCAAGGTTTCCATGTCAAGTCTTATTCAGTGAGCTCACTTCAGGGAAAAACCACAGGATTACCTTCTTCGAAGATAAAGAACCAACTCAAAACACCACTGAAAGCCATTGGACTTGAGCTTAAATCATTTGAAATACATACACAAGACCGTACCAACTGGTGTTCCATCACCATCAGAACCAAAAAGTTTGAAGCCACCAGAAGAGAAAAAGAAGTTGAACAACAAGAGAGAAAGGCCCAACAATATTGATCTCATCCTCCATCAACATTACAATGCAGTCAATGCCATCAGTTCTTCCATGCAAGAATTGGTTCACTTAGTCATCAATGCCATCATTATAAAGAAAATTCTTGGATATGAAATAAAGCCAATGAGGATGTCTACATAGACATCATTCAGAATTTGGTAGTCTGTTTTTAAAATGTAAAAAATTCAAATGTTTTTTTTGTTTTGCTTTTTTGGCTAAAAGAAATTTTAACTATAATCTTAATTATAATGTAAAATTGGTCTGTTATAAAATCACCATTTACTTTAATTGGCAATATTTTACTGTACACAGTAAGCCAACTTGTTGACAGGAAATATTGTTCCTGCCTACAAAGGTGTGTTATTTAATAAGCTTAGGTTTGGCAGAAGGCCCCAAATATAGGGTGCTATGCAATTATAAAAGTCAAACAGACTAGCTATTACTTCACCTTGGACACCAAAGAAATATTTGTCTCAGCAACTATTCAACTGTACAAATGAAATGTAATGTACAAGATCACTTCTGTAGTCAATGAAGAAACATTTTTAATTTGAGCTTTTCATCTCAAGATCAGATAATTCAGAATTTGATAGTTTTTATGAATATTTAAATTGATTATTTTATTTCAAAATATTATTATTAGTTTGGTACCCATTGTTTTACTGATGGCAAGATGATCAGATTTCAAATCTAAATTGTTTGTCCATTTAAAATACTATATTTACTGGAAAATATATTTAGTCAAAATACAGAAGTCATGAAAAAATGACTTCAAAGGGCTGCACATTTCATCTTATACTCTTTTCCTGTTGCCCAGGGGTTGTTGCTAGATAGGGAAATTACCTCTTGAAGCACAGATGTTCATACTAATTTCACTCAAATTATATATATATATATATATATATACATACATGCATGTTTGCATGTGTGAATGCTTATTTTAATTCATTTCAGACCTAGAAACAGTTTTACAAGATTTAAAAAAAATATTTAAAAATTAGTTTGACATTTTACTGAATTTAATAAAATCTTACAATAATCTAATTTTTTTTTTTTAAGTGTTTGATAAATTAATGTTTTTTTTTTTTATCTGACTTTGATTTTATTGCTCAGCTCAGGGTAGGTGCTGTCCAGACAGAGAGGATTGCATTATTCTACTGCCTTATTTTGGTCTCAGATGTCTTGCGTATCTGTGCATACTTTTGTATATATTAAGTGGCACAATGCAACTTTTTTTTTTTTTTTTAATACTATTGTTCATCTTATACAAGACCTAAGAGTCTCTCTTGGTATATGGTTATTGAATAAGATTGTTGCAAGAGTGTAAAAGGTGAAAGAAGTGCATATGATGTAGATATATACGATAAATAACAGTTGACCCAAAACTTGAAGAGGTTAAGATTGTAGTGGTTGTATAAGTATACTGTCAGGAGTTTTGGGAAAGAAGCTAAGTAGTACTTCCTCCTTACTAAAGGAATATGAAGGGAATTAAGATGAATTGATGCCATGTACCTAGCATGATGAGTCTGAACTGGTAAAACTAGCTCATCTTAACATTTACTGTGCGGACATCAATAGAGTATTGAGATGCTAGCAAAGTTTTGTTGTAATTCACTTGCAAAAAAAAAAAAATATTCTTATAATCCAAAAATGTTTCAGCTTTAAATAACCCACGAAAGGTTGATAAACTGTAAAAAAACTACCCCCCCCCAAAAAAAACAGAATGTTCCGTTTATATTAATGCCTTTTGAAAAGATATGAATCTACTTCCATTAGGTATGCCAGAAATGCTTAAAAGTCCAAGGGTATGTACTTGGATAACCAATTCTCCTACACTCACCATGTTTGATAGGATATAAGCACTTCCCCCACCCAGTGATATTTAATACCCACATCATACCAAAAATAATCAGATTATTTACATGTTCTTTTGCTTAGGATCAGTGTTACTCCTTGGCTTTTTTTTTTCTTGGATCAGTAGAGTTCCTATATGCTCTGTGACAAGTGTTATAAAATGAATGCAATATATATCAATATACATTTCTGTATATGTGCTTATGGCCATATCCTGTATGATCACTAACATTAAGCAACATTGAGCCTGGTCAGTACCTAAGGTGACTGTTTGGGAATAGATGGTGCTGTAAGCTTGGATATATGGGTGGTGTAATGTATAATGGCTCGGAATTATTAATTTGAGAGCAGTTTCTGTTGGATTTGTTATATTCACTTACATGTAAATACTCTTGAGAATAGTAGGAATTTACCTCTTCTCCCCTTGTGCTATGGGTTAATTATTAAGACTTATATCACTAAACCTTTATTATCTCTAAAAGAAAATCTGTACAATGTAAAATTATTTTCTGGATTTAAAATAACCTGTAAAGGCTTCATAAGCTGTAGAAAATGAATCAGTCATTTTATGTGTGTGGGCATTAGAGTTAGTCTTAGTGATAGGGGTAGTACTGACCCACAGATATCACAAACTATCAGATACCTCAGTTTTATGTATAAAAAAAGAAAGATATATTTTGGAGTTTTTTTTTGTTTTTTTTTTCCATATCAGATGAGCAGAGCAACCAGTTGGTAGTAACAAATATATGTCATGTAGTCTAAAAAATATATATATATATATATATATATATATATATATATATATATATATATATATATATATATATATATAAAATAGGATAATGATATAGAATTTTTTTATATATCAAGAACAATTTTAAGGGAAAGAAGTATGACAAGGCGATAAAAGATTTTGTGTAACCAGTTTTGTCTGAAGTCCTAAAGGACGAAGCAAGTTTATGTATAAACTTAGTTTATATAAAAACTAAGTACAATGAATTCTTAGAGGACAAAATGCATCATGCAAAAATTTTTGTCATACTTCTCCCCCACCCCACAAAATAAATATATATGGCTCAGTGGATAAAAGAATTGGTTGAGTAATCCAAAAAGTGACTTGATCCACAGAGCTGTGAGTTCAATACCTGGCCACAGCAGGGGGAACAAAAACTTGGAGAGTTTAGTTAATAAAGGGAATTAACTGAAACTGAGATATCCCCCCAAAAAGGCATGGCATGTATAATTAGAACAATCTGTCCTTATAGACTAAATAAATGATTTGGTTCAAAATTCCAACGTAATCACCTGAAGAAGGCCAGAGTTTACAACAGCTGAAACATCATGAATATGCTAATAAAGATGGACAACAGTCTGAACAATGTAAATAGTGTAAAAAAAAAAAAAAAAGTACAATATCACACCTCAGAAATATACATATATATATATTAAAAGAATTAGTGGATTTTATTTTATTTTTTTTTGATCTGGCATATTTTTTTTACTTCAAATGTTAGATGGTAATTTCTCCTGCAAAGAGGGATGCAAGTTCGAATCCTGCCAGAGGATACATTTTATTTAATAAGCTTTCTCAAGTGTGCAGGCTGATAAATGAAATAAATACCATTTAAAATAAAAACTAAACATACACTCAAATTGGGTATCCACTAAAAATAATGTTTGAAGAAATAAAAATATGTTTAATTAAAAAATAAAGTCCATTAATTCTTTAGAAATTGCTTTGCTTATGTTTCAGATATGAAATGGAGCAGATATAGATTCTCAAGAAAATCTGAACAAGTGATTGTGCTTTAAAGGCAAATAGAATCTTGCTTAATTGTGAAGAACAAGTAATACAGTAATACAAAGCACATGTACTGGATTCAGTTTATTCACTTTCATTGACACTGTCAAACATTGAGAAGGTCTGTATGAACACCATCATTTTTGTGGCAAAAAATGATGTGGTGCCATGTCCTGTGTGATATTTTATGAAGCTGTGCATTGTTCATTGTGGCAAAGGCTCTCTGAACGGCATCCTTCAACTGATGGGTATTCTGGTATTGTTCATATGAAACTCTCTCTCCTTGATAATACCGACAGAGCGTTGAAATAAAAAATTATATTATGTAGGGGTGACAAGATTTTCAGACTACCCTGTACTTCATAACCAACTGGTTAAAGCCCACTGGATCAGATGCTAATTTTTCCTGCAGTGAAGGACGTGGGTTCAAATCTCACCACAGGACATATTTTCTTTAATGAGGTTTCTCAATTATGCAGTTATTCATCCATATCTTCCCACAGAGACGGGATGCAACACAAGGTCAGGCTTAACATGGGGAACCTGAGCGGTACACTTGGGCCAGGTACCCCACCCAAACACACACAGCTGTTGGTTACACTGGCTGTAATGGTGAGAACTGATCCCCCTCTCTAGTGCAACAAGAGGTTGCAGGCTCAGGCAGCTGTTCCCTAGAGCTCGGCACCTCAAAGTATTATATTCCTTAGCTGCAACGCTGTCTGCAGAGAGAAGCCACAGCGGAGTTGCACTCTGCTGAAAGACAGAAATGCAACTGAGAGATGATAATCCTCCCACGGCATGGGCCACAGAATGCATTTCTCAAGTATGTAGGCTGGTAGATGAAATAAATACTGTTCAAAATAAAACGGTGTCTACACACACACACACACATACATATATATATATATATATATATATATATATATATATATATATATATATATATATATATATATATATATATATTTATATTTTTGATTCCGACTAAATATGTTAGCTCTATCACTGATATTGAGTGCTTTCCAATAAGTACCACACATATATAATTATATAATATATAAACTTCACTAGAGACTGACATATATTTTAAACCTACTGACTCTTGACAATATCTCCTTTTTACACTTGTACCAACATGCCACTCAACCTAGCTAAGTGGATATGTACAACAGTCTCAAACACAGTCACCACAGACTAGAAGAGATGAAAAAATAATCATCAAGAGAAAATAACCCAAATTTTGATCAATAATAGTATTGAAAAAGCAAAACAAATTAATGTCCACACACTCAAAGAGAGAAAAGAAAAAAACAGAAACAAAGGTCATCACTTATATATCCACTTTCAACCCAAAGGATACAGAAATCTACACACACACAACTAAATCTACCAATCCTACTAAAGGATAAAAAAAATGAAAAGTCTATTACAAAAATACCCAATCATAAAAAGTAAACAGCAACCAAAATTACAAAAAAAAATAGATACTGTAAAGTGAAAAACTGCAGAACACCATTAAAGACCCACAGGTGAAAAAATGCAACTCACCCCTTTGCAGAGTATGCAGCAACTTATTAGAGGGCCATGAATTTCATTTCAAAGACGGATCAAAATTCCAAATTAAAAATGATTTCTTATGTAACTCAGAGAATTTAATATATATAATTACATGCAAGGGTTGCTACAGGCATTACATTGGCCAAACCGGCCAGTCACTCCGGCAAAAGATGACAGTACATTGCCAACAAATTAGGGATCTCCACACCAGAAAAAAAAAGCCCTTAACCAACATATAGAGGAATGTGGAGGACAAAATCTGCCAAATTTTAGTGTCTTCCCATTCCAACAGTGCAACTAAAGAATCACTGAACAAAGGTGGATTAATAAGGAAACATTTTTCATCAACAAATTCAAACCAATACTTATTTCATTGCATAGATTCTACCAAATTTTCCTTACCATAAGCGGCATATATAGCCAGTTACACCCCTTGATTTTTATCATTTGTTCAAAACATATGCGTCAACACATGGCGATACAAACAGTTAAAATCTTTTTGAAAAGCTAACTGAAACTGGTGAAAGTAAAACAACAAATTATTTCTCTAAGAAAAAAACAATGAAAATCCAATTGTAAGTAGCAAAGTTTTAATTTTTCTATGATAAAATACATATAAATAAATATTATTATAAATATTAGGTGCCTTTTTTCCCCAATTCTTATTTTAGTCTATATGACTATATATATATATATATATATATAATATTGCACATTGAGTGCTGGTATTAATAAAAAGTGTGCGTGATGTAATATAACAGTTATAAATTATATGTTAATAAATGTTTTTTTTCCCCTCACCAGTAGCATGATGCTGAGTTTCATGCACAACGCAATCTTCAAGTACTGTCTCAATTCAGCACCTGAAGATTCCATTGTGCATGAAACTCCAAGTTTTGCTATTGGTGAAGGGAAAAAAAATATATATATATATGTCTAGAAAACCGGAAGTCAAAATGGCAGCAATTAGAGAGAAAAGTGCAAATGGGTGCATGCATACAAACACTTAAAAAAAAAAAAAACAAAGAATAAAAAGTGCAAAAAAATAAATCAAGAAGTATATCCAGTTAATTGCTGATATCTCCTAATGAGTGGACAGAGTGATTCCTGGAGTGTCTGTCTATGAAACTCTGGAGTCGGGATGTTGAAGATAACACCAATCAGCTAAGTGACAAACCTTTTACTTGTTTTACTTGAATGAGCTGGCTGGTAGATGTTATTCATATTATTTAAAAAAAAAAAAAAAAAACAAAACTGGGTGTCTATTCAAAAAGGTGTACCCATTAAAAAAAGCAATGTTTGGGGTTTTATATATATATAATATACACACACACACACACACACACACACACACACACACACACACACACAAGAGAGAGATGTCATTGAGTGTTGGCTTTTCCTTTTTTTATGCTGCTTCCCTTATTTTTTTTTTTTTTTTTTTTTTTTACATGTGGATGAGGCTATTATCCTTTTATTTTATATGAGTGTGTTGTAGATGGAGTTTAGTAGGTATTCATGTGTGTTTAAAGGAAACCTAAATTAAGCTATGGTCAGAGCAATGTAATGTGAATCTTCTTGATATGCATGTAGTGGTATACCCAATATAATTATTCATGAATTTGGTTTGTTCAGGAACGCAATTCCTTAAAGGATGTGAATTCATAAATGATGCTGATTCTCTGTAATTAAAATCTTGCAGGTGAATTGTTGTTTTTTACTAAAAGGTTACCTGTATTTCTTTATACTGTTTCTAATATATATATATATATATATATATATATATATATATATATATATATATAATATTGTATGTGCAAGTAGTTTAATGGTTAGTGGCTCAGAAGAAGAAATTGGTTAGACAAGTTCAAATTCCTGTTGAGTTTGTTAAATTTACTTTAACCAAAATACCCCTGGGAATGGTGTGAATCTTTTCTCCACTCAGCTATGGGTTAAGTTGCAGGGTAGACTGGGCTCTTTAGACTTGGTTTGCAACCAGTCTAGGAGAAATAACTCTGAATTTAAAACATGAAAACAGGAAACATGACTTTAATAAAATTGTAAATTTTTTCAATTCTACAAGACAGTTGATATTTTTGTGCATTATTTAGCATTGGACATCTTTTTTTTTTCTTTTTTTTTTCTTTTTTTTTTTTTTAGCATGGTTTAACAGGTCAAACAAAAATTGTATTATGAGAAAAATTGAAGGCTTTAACATGACATGTGTTACTAGATGAACTATAATGGAAACTGAACAGTTATTAGGGTATTTTTTATGTCTGGCATCAACCAAGCATATTCGTCAAAAAAATCTATTGTAGATTCATTGAGTGCTTCACTTAAAGGGCAGAGATTTGAGAATTATGGTGTGTTAGAAGAATATTGGATGTTGGGAGAGTGATTGTTCAGGTTATTTACCATTGATTGTTTCATTCTCAATCTCAGCACTGAATCATTTTGAAAAGTAGGAGGAAGAAGTGGAAGAAAAAGAGATAGAGGAAGAGGAGTGTTGTATCCTTAAAGAGGTTACAGACAAAATTGGAGTGAAGGAACAGCAACACACACATAGATGAAAGAAAGAGAGGTTTATTGTAAAAGAGAATACATCACTGAAAGCCCGGGAATCTGGTAACAGGCTAGTAATTCCCAAAGCCAGCCCCAGGTATATCCTGTGTTCACTATATATATATATATATATATATATATATATATATATAGTCAGTTCACATATGTGATAGGGAGTGTGGGACATTCCATTACAACAAGGAGAAAGAAAAATATATAAGAGAAAGAAAAAAAACATATAGGAGGAGGAAGAAAATAGATATAAGTGGAGAAGAAAAAACAGATGTAGGAAGAGGAGGAAGAAACAGAGTAAGAAAAATTTCAAGAAAAATGATTAAAAGTAAGAGAAATGAAATTAGATGAAAAGGAACAAAATTTTGAGGTGTGGAATTAAATTCTTAGAAAATATTGAGAAAGACTGGATGCCAAGAAGGAACAGAAAAAAAACAGATTGGTTTGATAAAAGCAGTGTTATAGAGGAAAAAAAAACGAGAGTAAAGATGGTGAAAGAAAACAGATGACAGGAAAAAGGAAAATAAGACATTGGGGGAGAAAAATTCTCAAAAGAAAGAAGGGAAAGAAAATACAGAAAAAAAATATGAAGGAAAATTTAAGCAGCGATTAATGAAAAAAAAAAATCATTAAGTTCAAAAGACATGTAATCAATAAATTAAAAAAATAAGAATGAGTTTAAAAAAAATTAACAGGAAAAATTAATTGAAAACTTCAAAAGCAGTAATTACTGTAGTTGTAGTTAACAACACTGTCATCACTATCAACATAATTATCAAGCAGCATCATCATCATTATAATTCACCATCATCATTGCTTTCATTATTATTTGCTGTAATCATAAAAAATTCAAGGCAACTTTCATCTTCACGATTTACCTTTTAAATATCAGAATTATCAAGCCACTTCATTCTACTTGAATTTCTGGGATGAGAAGTTATCAGTATTTATATTATTCAGATTTGGACTAATATCATCATCTTTGTTGTTGTTTATCGCCTTCTGTCTGAATTTCTGTAATATGGAGTTAACAGTATCTACATTCTAATATCTTCATCTTTATTGTTATTATCACCTGATCGCCTTCTGTCTGAATTTCTGGGATGTGGAGTTATCAGTATTTACATTTGTTGTATAAGAATAAGTGTCATTGCTGACACTGTGGTTTGAAACTAGATCACCACTGAGCAACACAAACAATTCCATTATTAAGTAGATCACATCATCATAAAGGAAGTGAATAAATATGAAGTAGTGTGATGACTATATGATCACGGTTCACTCTTCTTGTCTATCCACTATTGCTATATGTTCACTCTCTCTACTCTACTACTATACAGATTATGATTCTCTTCTGATCATTATATTATTTGGCGATTACTACTCAGACAAGTATTACTAGTGTGGATATTATTGGAAGGCATTACTACTAGTACCTGTGTCCATGAAGTCTTGAATATAACAAGCATTTTTGGAAGTGATAATGAGCTTTCACTTGACATAACAAAAGTGAAAAGTGAAGCCGTCCAACATTACAAAAATATTATTTATCTTTGAACTAATATCCTCATCTTTGTTGTTGTTATCACCTGATTGCCTTCTGTCTGAATTTCTGGGATTAGGAATTCTGAGTATTTACATTATTTACATTTAGACTAATATCCTCATCTTTGTTGTTGTTATCACAATATTTTGGACATTGTGCCCTCCAGGCTTCTGTTGATCTGGGTAACCATTGTGGATTAAAGGGCTCATTTTTCAAAAGTTACTTGGATTGATAGACAACTGAAGAAACCTGGAAAGCAGGACAACCAAAATGTGATAACAATAACAAAGAGGACATTAGTCCAAATGTAAATTATATATAGTTACTTCTTTCATTCCTATCATCCTCAGTAACAAATCAACCCAGTTATTTTCAACACCAATACAACCATTATCACAATTATCTCATATCTTATATCACAACAGTGATTTAAATCATGATCTGCATCCTATTACTACCATCCTTTTATTCAAACACTTCAGTGTTTGACTTGGTTATTACAAATTTAGTATAGGAGATTAGGAAATTGAGCAAGGAACAGGCTGTACTATGGGTAGTTTTTCCCAATACTGCAAATTGTTACACAACCAAAACATGTTTAGCCCAGGGTATGATGATAAACTAAATCCAACAGAAAGTCCTCTAATCAGGAAATTGGAGGTCTTGAGTACGTAACCCCTTAATTTCTGTTGTCCTTGACCCAGAGTGGTAGTACCTGTTAGGGTCTCAGCTATAGGCAAATAGTGAACACCCAAATAAAAATCAAAACACAAGGAATGTATGAAAATATAGCAATACATTTTTGTAGTGAAATTACAGCAATATTTTTTTAAATTTACCAACAATGCATTTTATCATGAAATTATAAAATTGTGTGAAAAATATCTGTAGTTAAAGGCATAAAATTTCCTTCAAAATATATGTAGCTGAAGCCATAAAATTGCATACAAAATATTTAGATTTCAGTATTAAATAATCCATAGAGGTTGATGTGCCACTAAACAAGCATGAACAAAAAAAATTGAGTCCTGTTCTTAAATATCCTTGTCAGATCAAGACTTTTATATGGATGTCATGCCCTGTTCAGAAATATCTAAAATGTTGGGTGTATACAAATGCTTTCTCAGATCAATGGTTTAAAATGGCATTGAGTGAATGAAGCCTATAGGTCTTAGTGAGAACCACCTTTTTTTCACAAATCACTTGTCCTGGATATGGACTAAAGAATCCTGGGTATAATGATAAACTACATCCAGCAGCAAGGCCTCTGATCAAGAGGTTTTGAGGAGCATGAAACTACCTCTTAATTGCTGTTGTTCCCAGGTTCACTCTGATTCAGGGTGGTAGCACCTGTTAGGGTCTCAGCTATAGGCAAATAGTGAACCCCCAAACACTATGAAAGTATAAAAATACATGTTTATAGTAAAAATACTAGCAATACATTTTTTTCATAAAAAAAATTACCAACAATACATATTTATAGTAAAATTACCAACAAACATGAAAATATAAAATACATTAGAAAAAAATTACCAGCAATAGTAAAAAACAAAAAAAAATAATCAAATTACCAGCAATACATTTTTGGGAAAAAAAAATTACCAAAAATAAAATGTCAGTATTAAATGACCCATAAGGAGTTGATATGCCATTAAACAAATAAAGCAAAGCAAAGCAAACCTAAAGAATTACAAAGAACAATACCAAATAAAGGAAACCACATCACTTGAGGACTTTAACAAAGTCTAGAAAGACTGGAGAGAACAATAACTTTTACTAGGATTGAGAAAACAATTTTCCTAAAAAAAAAAAAAACAGTTTTAAAAGATTTTATAAATTTCAGCTTAAAGTAGCATTGGCTGCTTGGTCACTGGATGCTGGATGTTTCTTTATAAGGAAATGGCTAATATTACTATTATTACTACTACTACTACTACTACTATTCTTAATCTACTGAAGACTACATGCAGTAATGTTTATCATGATATTCTACCATTTATTGATACAAGTCAATATTTTTACAATAAAATTGGTATCAAAGAAACAAATATTGATAGAAAAATTTCCTATGTTTATATAAGAAGTATATCTATTTTTATGAGAAATCTTGAAAGAAAGGGAAATATTAATATTGGTCCATTTGTATAAAAATAGTTAAATTTCTTAGTAAAATGTATAAAAGTGATTCCATGAAGCACACATAGAATGTTCAATACATTTTATCATATATTTACAACATATTTTTTTTTAATAATTTCACCCCAAGCAAGGCAATAAAACCACTAAGATGAAACACTAATAAGGAAAGTGAACAATAAAAGAACAGGAATTAAGAAGACAAGATAAAAACTGAAATTGCATTTAAATTTTTGTAGATCAAACTTGACTGGGAAGCTGGAAGAGATTTCCACAAGAAAGAAGTACTGAAGAAGAGACGATTCTAGCCATTTAAATTATAATATGATGAAACCTTGTCGCCAATCTAGTAATGTGCATAAATTCATAAAGTCTAGGTACCATAGAGGAAAGTTCATTAGAACAATCACCACAAAAGTATTTATAGAAAAGGCAGAGGGAAGCTACATTCCAGCAGTTGGAAAGTGACTGAAGGCAAGCTTCCAGGTAAGGACCAATAACATTGGAAATACTTCTTTGGATCTTATCAATAATCTCTAAATATATCGAAGCACCAGACCAGATATGTCAGGAATATTCAAAGCATGGATGAATGGTAGACTTATAAATATATAAGATATTCTAGCAAGAAAAATTTTCTACCAACCAGCTTTCCTAGCAATTGATTCAATACAGTATAACCCGGATATAAGAGAGTTGTCGGGACCGGAGAAGAAGTCTCTTATATCCAGGTTTGGTCTATTTTGTTTAGGTAAGTACGGGCTCTAATTTGGGACCAGAGAAAATCTCACAGTTTAATAATTTCTTTAATTTAATTTTATAAGACTTCATGGTAAACAATATTTTTTAAGAATTTCTTTTTTTCCTTTTTAAAGTGAAGAATAAATTCTTAGGATTTCTTACTCTTGAGCATGCAACATACAACTGGCTATGCATAAATATTTTTTTCTGAACCCAAATTCCAACTTTTTGAAGTATATGGCTTTGTGATTTGTTTATAGTTTTTGCAAACACAAGGCAAAGTGGAAACTGGATTCTTGTCTATAAAAACTTAAAGTAAAGATATGCAAAAAACAATATTGCATTTTTATTAAATACGTATTTGTTATTTTAATCATTAAATTGTTTTTTAAAATAGTGGAAGTATTTTGTATGTTAAGTAATAGGACTTTTGATTTTCCAAAAAAAAAACAATTAAAATTTATTGTACTAAGTTACGCACCTTAATAAAACCAACTGTATTTTATACCTCCTTATCTGTTTGCACTTCTTCCCAATTTGGTTTTGATTGGTCAATGTATGCTGTATTTTTAGAGTGTGTGATGGATGGACTGATTAATGGAGGTTGCAGAATTTTATATGTAGATGTTTGGCCTCATGGGTTATGAATTACAGATTGTGTATTGTAACAGTAAAAATACTTTCAATATTATTGACCTCTCTCTTTTCTGATCAAAACCTCTACATTGACAATTATAACAAAACTTCCAAGCCTTAGCCTTCATTGTTAGGGTAGTGTAGTTTGTTCATAGATACTTATTATTGGAACCTATGATAAATAGATTTGTATATCAGATTAATAGTGAATAATCAAATGTCAAAATAAGGGGAGGGGGTAAAAAGGTATAACACACTTTATTCCATTGTTTCCACTTAAGAGCACTTAGAAATTGTAGGCTAACAGCCATATCAGTAGAAAAAGAATGAAAAATGATTCAATACTATTAACAGATACATGAACACAGGAAATGGCATTTATATATCAGTTTACAACAGCAACAATTCTTTGCTTTTGTTGTTCTTTTTATGTTTCTTTTTTTTTAAAACTATTTTTACTACAAATTACAGGGGACTTTTCTATCGTCATTATCATTGTTCTTATTTTTGTTACTGTTATCATTATTGTTTTTATTTCTTTCTCTTTTGTGATTCTGAATTCATATATTCATTTGTCTCTTGTAATTTTACCTTGGCACCTCCATTCACAGCAAGAATAGATTATAGATCAGGCATTGATCTAAATGTAATTAAAAAAAAAAAAAATCAATAATTTTCCATTGATCATTTCTTTCATCTGCAGAAGCTGAAAGGGAAAGTGTTTTATGATGGAATTTATTCATTTTTTTTTTTCATGCACAGAATATTCATCTTGATCTGGAAAAGGGGTTGAAATATTCTTTAGAACTAATTTTTTTTCTTTTTATCATAAGCAGAAAAAATTGATTTAAATTAGGCTTTCTAAACTATCGAATCATTGGGTTATTTCTCATGACCATCTAACAACTTAAAAAAAAAATACAGTACTCAAAATTTAGTGAGTAACTTGAACAGTATATGTCCTGGCTTCCCAACCTTTTTGGCATCGTTGCCCATTTTCACATAGAAAAATTTCCCATAGCCCACTGGTATAGTAAATATTCAAAAGCATACCAAAATTGTTTGGTAAAAGTTTGTTACTAGTTCATAAACTGACTTTATGATGTAGTAAAGGGAGGTAACAAAAACAAACTGAGATGCAGTTGCTGCTGATAATACCATATTAAAGAACAAATGAAAGCAAACTTGACCATTGTTAGAGTTACCTCCTCCTTAATTTCCTAATTTTGAAACCGCTACTTGGGCGTGCTCTCAATTGATTATATATACTTGGTGAGACTTGTGTCTTCTGCTTTGTGGGGGTGGGGCACTATGTGTTTCCTTCGGGAAACATGCATGAGCATTACACACACATGTGAACATTCACTTAAGCATATTTTGACCACAAACTTTCTACATTCATTCAAACAGACTAATTATCATCTTTGTCAATTGTAACCTTTATTGTATGTCAATACACATATACTTGTTTGTTTGTTTATATATATGTATATGAGCCCGCAGAAAACTATAAAGATCGAGATATATATATATATATATCGATCTTTATAGTTTTCTTCACATTTTTCCTTTTACATTTCTGTTGGTGGGCTCATGCTCTGGGAGACTCCGCCATGTTTGTAGTGGGCTATTTCTGGAGACACATGTTTGTCTCACAATGCATACAACCACCCTGCTACAACCATGAAAACTATATATATATAATTTAATTTTATGGTTAGGGTTACTGTTATAAGTGTTGGCAAAAAAATTAAACTACTTTTGTTTATAATTATTAAAATTGAAAATGTTATATTAAGTGTATGGTGGCAGAAACAAGAAATGACAGATTTAAGAAATAAATAATTGTATTAACAAAAAATACAATGAATGGTGAAGTGGTGTGAAAGTCTTCTGTTGAAAAAAAAGAGATAAGCAAAGCTGTCCGCAGTGGCTTATGGCAGTAGAGGGAGGGTGAGTCATGACTTACTGCAGCGATGGGCTCTGGCGAGCGTGTGTACCCTGACTGTTGTGCCGACTGACTGCTGAAGATGTCTCTTTGATGAGCTTTTAAGTCCTTTCATAGGGTCAGATCAGCTCCAATTCCTATTTTGCTTCTTTAGGTAGGAGTGGGTGCTGTTGGGTAAAAAATTGGATTGTATGTTTTTTTTTTTTTTTTTTTTTTTTTTTTTTGGGGTAGTGGTGGGGGAGGTGAGGAAAGCAGACGGTGTGTGTGTGGAGCCGATGCGTGTTTGATGGAATTTTTAGTTCAGTCTTGGGTTTTGGAGTGTTCACATCCAGCCAGTGGTAGAAATTTGTGTAACATGAATCATAAGAAGATCTGGTTTAGGAAGATTATAACAAAAACAATATATGCTACTAGCAACTAATAAAAATTCAGCAGATATTTGTTTGTTATGCTTAATACTAAAGAACTATTTGAATGTTAATGACTTCTCAAAACTATAGAAAATACCAAAATATTCCTTGTTTACAGGATTTATATTTTATCTTGGAATGTAACCTAGTTATTCCCATTTAGTCTGTAGATTTTTTTTTTATATACAGATTCTTTGCATAACTCATTTGAAAGATTGTTGTCTTTTTTTTGGGGGGGGATTAACATGTTGAAATACCTTTTTAATACTCAAAATCCTATATCACCCATTAAAATTTCCAGCTGCCTATCAATTTCTGTTCAGTTGCTTATTGCCCACCCAAAAGTTCAAGGTGTGCCCAGTCTTGGAAACTTTGGTGTATGTAAATGAATATAGTACAGTAGTCCCTGTGTCTTAACAGGGGATATGATCCAAATCCTTAACAAATGTCTGAAACTGCAGATAGTAATGAACTGTATATATAATATTAATGTTCAGCACAGTCCTTTTTATCCACTTGTGATAGGCTGTGGCTATCTTTGATCTAGGTGATACTTTGATTGTACTGTCTCTTCAATGTTGGGTGATTTTGTTGTAAAAGGTGTAAACTTGCCAACAGAGAAAACAATACTATTGAAAAATTATCAACAAGGTGAAATTTAAAAATTGTACAACTATGGGACTGTTTCATCTCAGCCACTTTTCTCTACCTTTTTTTTAATTCTATGTTATGTTTATAAAAAAAAAAAATTAATTCTATATTGTCATATTTAGAAAAAAACATTCGGAACATCTCTGCATTATTTTACTACCAAAAAATTTCTGATGCAACTAAATAAATAGCAAAACATTAAATTTTTTAAGGTTTTCATACTTTATTTTAATTTCATACTTTTTTTTCAGATTTAATCCATACATACAAATCTTTTAAGGATATAATTTAGGTGTTCAATATGTCAAATTTATATATATGTCTGTAATCTACCCATGTTGATACTTATGTGATAGATGTCATTATAAAATTAACACAATTTAAAAATTGAAAATAAAATAAATTTCAGGTTACTAGATACCAATCTAAGACTATCCTATTTACATTTAATAGTATGGATTTTGGGTGAAGTACAAGTATTGATAGTAAATGGCATCTGGATAAAACATTTAGACATTAAAAATCTTAAAATTATAAAATGGTCTATTTATTTATATAACCCAACACCTAACTGTAACCACCTAACATAACCCATGCTGGTCACCAACCAAATACAACACACCTGTCTAAGTTTCAAATATTATGCCTGTACTACACTTCAGTGAAGTTGTCTTATGTCCGGTGCTGGTTTGTTTCCTTTACTCGAATTAGGGTTGTCTAATGGATTTCATTCATTGTATACCTGCCAGAAATTAATGTTCAGCAGAGTCCTTTATCTACCTTTGACAGGCTATGTTTTTGTTGATCTGTGTCAGATGTTGACGTACTGTCTCTTCAGAATCGAATGATCTTGCTGAAAAAGGTGTAAACATGCCAACAGAAGAGACAATGCTGTTGAAAAATTATCAACAATTTAATTAAAAGTGAATTGTAAAAATAATAGAACCGCTATGGGGCTGTCCATATATCCCTTCTATTTTACCCTTGAGGCATTGCGAGATGTCTGTTAAGTAATCCAGTTGTGGCTAACGTCTTAGCAGTGAATAATTTATAGAGCAGATTTTCTCTAATGCATGATAAAAGGTGAGGCTACCAATTTTTTCTGCATTTATTTGACCACGAGGCATGAGATCTGAAGATCTATGGGTAAATTTCTTGAACTACTCATTTCTGTGCCTGTGTACTGCATTGACATTGGAAATAGACATGATTAATTAAATTCTCAAACAAAGAACCTTCTATTATATAACCCAGATAGCCGTACTGTGTAGGGCTTTTCAATTTTGCTCTGAAATTTTAAGTTTACAAAATTTACATTGAAATCTACGCAAATTTATCAGATTTTAAACTTACAAAAAAATTCTGAATACTTTTGGCAAACTCAATGGTCATGTCATGATACTGATCAGAGATATCAGTTAGTATTAAACTCTTCCAAGACCCTCCTTATAAATATTTTATGGCTTTAAATTAATATTTTTAAACTGGACTTCTTTCCATCAGAATCCAATCTGATTCAAGACTCTCCCATATTTTTCTCTTAATGTTCAAATTCCAGTTGAATCCATTACATTCACTTACGTGCAAATATTCTTGGTCACCAATTTCACAAACTGCCGCTTTAATCCACTAGGCTATTGTCCCACAGGACAATTCTCTGGAGAAATTGGAGCCTTAATGTTAACCTGTTGCTGTTTGTCATGGTTGACTGCACCAACTGAAGCTTTTCTCTTTTCTTACAGCTGCTCCAGTTGAAGACTTGCTGTCATTTGTCTTTCTTTCTTTAACAACTCCCATATTCTATTTATTTCTATGCTAGGCTTATTAAGGAGGTCCTCATAGCCTAGCATATGTGCTCATTTTTTCAGATAACTAACTCTCCTGTATTCTTCCTTGTTCAATATTTTCACTTCATTCCACAGAGGATAATGATTACAATTTTCCCTCCATACATAATCAGCCATGTTCGATTTCATTGTCCCACCCACTCACTATGGCTTTTCAATGTTCTCCAGTCTTATTTTTAGGGGATGGTTTGTTTCACCTTTATATTCTTTGCCACAACTTCAAAGAATGAAATCCACAGTTTTTGGTGATGTTCTCTCCCTTATTAGGTTTTATTTAACAGCCATTCCTTAATAGAGTGAACTGCTTCTGCATATTGTTCTGATGCAGTATGGACCACAGATTTTCTCAATCTTTTCTATTAAGTCCTTGATGTAAGGCAGACAGACCATAGAAATTGTATGACCCTTCTCCTTGAACTATCTGTTTTTACCTGAAGATTGCAATGTGCATGAAACTCAGTCATACTACTGGTAAGAAAAAATGTATATTCATTAATATATAGTTTCTAGCTATGTTATATTGCATCAAGCACTCAATGTGCAAGATATATAATATAATATATATATATATATATATATATATATATGTGTGTGTGTGTGTATATATATAATATATATATATTGTTTATACGTTATTTTTAACAATTCAACTTATTTGAGCAAATGCTCTGTTTTAAATAAATAGTATTAATTACATTTAATGGCCTGAATATTCAAGAAATCTCATAGAAAATATGCATCCTTTGACAGGAATTGAACCATTATCCCATATGGAAACCATCATTTAGCTTGGAGTTCAAATTATTGCTTATAAATACACATTTGATGACTTTTCTTGATAATTCATTTCTGCTATGAAATGTAAACTTGAATATTCAGGCCGGTAAATGTTATTAATACTATTTAATTAAAACAGAGCATTTGCTCAAGTTGTATCAATGAAAATAATGTATAAACAGAAAATATAGTAAGATATTTGTCATATTTAATCCATTATACACTCTCACAAACACACAGATATATATATATATATATATATATATATATATATATATATATATATATATATATTATTATTTTATATATATATATTGATGCATGTTTCATTAAATAATATAGACAAGTTTTGTCTATTTCATGCAAATTCCTATAATATTGTCTGATAAACTTGATAACTCTAACATATTTAGGCATTTAAAACAACATGCCTGGCTGCATACACAATTCTGGAAAATCTTTGTGGAAAACACAACTATACTTAAACATGAAAACAGTAAACAAAAACCAAAAATTCTTGAAGCTATATACATAAAACAGTTGAAATCTAACCTGAACAAAATAAGCTATGAAAACTCTACAAAAATACTCAAATGCCTATAATTAATAACAGAAGCCATTGATTTATACCAACAGCTTCCCATACTTAACACTTCTTGTTTTCACTCTCGTGTGTGATGTCATGAGCTGCAGTGTCTCATATGTACAAGTTTGTCATTGCTTTGAAATCTTCCATGCAAACAAAAACAAACTATCATTATTGCCATGTCCGTGTATTGTTTAATATATTGTAATGTTATTGTTATCTTTGATGAGGGTTTATGTAAGCTGAAAGCTTAGATAGGATTAAAAAACATGTATCAATATGGTGATTTTCTTTCGTCTTTCAATGGTAATGTTATTAAGCTTAGATGATATGAAAGGAATTTGCGTAAAATAAATAGACAAAACTTGTCGATATTATTTAATGAAACATGCATCAATGAAAAAAAATGCTGCTTAAATACACACACAATATAAATATATATATATATATATATGTATATATATATATATATATATATATATATATATATATATATATATATATTTATATATATATTTATTAAAATAAAGAAAAATAGCAGTAATATTTATAACCCGGTGTTCTTATTAATTATTTTTAAAAACTGGTGCTCAATACAATTCTGAGATATATATATATATATATATATATATATATAAAATACTTTTTCATGAAAATAATAAACATAAACTAAAAATTTTTGAAGCTATCTGTATTAAAAAATTAAAACAAACTTTTAATAAAATTAATTATGAATACTGGAAAAATGTTTTAAAATGTTTACATTAGGTAAATTAAATATGTAGGTTTAATAGTTTTCTTTTTTTTTTTTTTTAAATATTTAGACATTTCAATAACTTAGTTACCTCCCTTGATGTTGGCATGTGAGTTTACATAAGATTTAAAATTGTACAGTACATAACCTTAAAATTTAAAAAAAAAATGTAAAAATTAAATTTAATTTTCAGATGAACACAACAATTTTGTCTTAGAAAAATGATGAACATAACAATTTTTTGTCTTCGAAAAAAACAAGACTCTGATGACAATATTGTGCTAATTTCAAAAGTACTCTGAATAAAATGAATATGCATCAACATGGTAATTTTCTTTCTTCCTTTAATTAGGATACTAAAAAACTTGACTGTACTTACAAGAGGATCCTATTAAAAGTAGACAAAACTTGTCTAAATTACTTAATGAGACATGTCTTAATGAAAACATGCTGCCAAAATATGTTTTATATATATATATATATATATATATATATATATATATATATATATATATATATATATATATATATATGATTAATACAAATAAAATTTGTCACTTAGCTAATTGATGTTATATTCAGCACTTTGATTTGAGATTTTTGTAGATTGAAATTTTGTAATTGTTCAGTCCATTCTTCAGGAGGTTTCAGCAACTGACTGCAGTTTTTCTCATTTTTCATTATCTTTGTTCAGTTTGATGTAATTAATTTATGTGTCAGTCAGGATGCTCTCATTATTATTATTATTGGTGTTTTTCTTTCTCTCTCTTTTCTTTTTTTTGTGTATATATGTGCACATGTGCTTGTTATATTTTAAAATAATACAAAAATGATAGTCTTATACAAAATTCTTCTCTGAAATATAGAAATAATTTTGTTTGTCACATATGCCAGGTTTAGACAACTATTTTTTTCAGTGGACAGGATTCTTTTGAGTTTTATCTCCCAAACGAAATCATTGACTGAAAAGATTGTAATGCATTTACTCGGAGTAATTGTCTAAAAATGTTGTCAAAAGATATTCTGCTCTCTGATCTGACATATCTGAAAGCTGTCAGCTTTTGCTTAAAAGCAATGACTTTTTGATTGGTTTGTTTGTTCATTTATTTCTTTAGTATGTATCCCACTTCTTATTCATATCATTTATTGTGATATGCTTTCAGCTTATATCTGATCTAGCAATGTTACTATCAATGCTACATGAATTATTCATTAAAAAGATATTAAGACTTAAGCATACTGTATTCTGATTGGTTGGTTTGTGTCTGAGAATTTATTCTTGGCTTGACAAATCTGTATAAATGGCTACAGTGAAAGCTCAATTTTTGTTTTTTTGTCATTTAAAAATCTGTATATTTTTATCATTAAATCTTTTTAATGTGAGTGAAAATTTATGAAAACTTATTTTTCTAAATATTATTCATAAAAATGAACAAAAAATACAAACTTAATACTGTATTCTGATTGGTTTGTAACTGCAGCCATTGTCAGTGTGATTGAGGTATTAATTCTTTGGCTGCCAAATAAACCTGTGTAATTGGTTGCTGTAAATGTGCAGTTTTTTTCTTTCTTCTTTTATTTAAATATATCTACATTTATTTTTATCACTCAATGTCTTTTAATATGAGTGAAAATTTCAAAAGACTTATTTTACCAAACAAAGTGAAGCAAAATCACACCTACTTCTAAAAAAGCAATAGGATATGAAAGACAAGTGTATCTATATGAATAAATTTGAAATTCAGTTACTGATGAGTCTTTGTGACCAAATTAGAAAAGCATTGCCCATGTCAAATGGGCTCTCATCAATATTTAATATTAATATTTAATATCATCAAGGGCTATTTTCTGACTGTTGGGGTATAAACCCGGTGCGATGGGTAAATTGTTGTCATTTTATATTTTTAATTTTGCACATGTGCATTGTTTGTTTTTTTTATTTTTTTGATTTTATTGACTACACAGTATAGCAGGGTTAGTTGGACAATGTCTGTGAGAAAAAGAGCACCATGATGCAATTCCCTTTGCCAAAAAATTTGGAAATGGTATGCTTTACTGCTTGGCATTCATGTCAGAAGCTACAATACAAATATTTCAGTGTGTTTGGGTGTCAATCTGAGGACAATGCAGAGGTTTTGGAAAGTGTTGGATGAGTCTAAGGGGTGATTACAAAGGTGTTTGGAGTGATCACTAGTGATGGTGATGTTATGCCTCCATTCATCTTCCCAAAGGGTCTCAGACTCATCATGGAGGCCTGCATTGTGGAGGTAGTCCTGCCCTGGGTCAAGAGGGTGGCTGCTGGAAGACCCTATGTCTGGCAACAGGACTCTGCACCATACCACACAAGCAGATGCCAGTCAGGGCTGTCAGACAATTTCTGCAACCACAACACCCCTTATATCTGGCTAGCTAACTCCCCAGACTGCAACCTCCTTGATTATTATGTATGGAGCACAGTTGAGCGAGAGACCAACAAAACTCCTTGCAACATCAAAGATGAACAGAAGGCAAGGATTATGGCAGCATTCACCAACTTAAACAAAGAGACTGTCCAGAAGAGTTGCAGGAAAAGTCATCTGGAGGTTGTAGTTGAAGCTAATGGTGATTTTATTGAATAAATTCACTCTTTAGTATTTCAAGATATTTTTATGTAATTTTGATATCTGTTAAAATGAGATGACAGTGTTATTTTTATTTTTGCATAATTTAGATAACAATTTATCCATTGTACCCTGTAGGATAAGGAAAAAGGGTTTAGACACAAGTTATAATCTTACTTATTATAAAATGCAGATTGTGTGTATGTGTGTGTGTCTGTACGTTTATATATTGGATCGGATTTTCAACTGATTTCAACAAAACTTCACAGGACTACGTAAAATTACCTTGTGGTGGTTCTGACAGCACCAAAAATTGGAAAAACACAATTGTTTTTGTACAAAATCAATTTGAAAACCTGATTAAGAGGTGTCATGAGAATGAAAGGGGGACAACTCATATCAAGTTATACTTATTATAAAACCCAGGTTGTTTGTTTGTGTGTGTGTGTGTGTGTTCCTTTATATATGGGATCGGATTTCCTACATTTTTCAATCGATTTTAACAAAACTTCACTTTTTTGGGGGGCAGGTAGTGTTTCTTATTGTCTTGCACACTTTTTTCTTTATTTTTACATTCAGAATGCTTTAAAAATTCCATTTACAAGACAATTGTTTATAATAAAATTCTATTTAATCGGTAGACTCATAACGATTGAAAACAATGTTTGAGTTTGGGTTTGACCAATTCATAAAAAACAAAAAAAAAAAAACAAGAAAAAAAGCTAATTAAGACATGCGTGTCTGTCAACCTTAAACAATAATATTTGTCAATTTTATTTTTCAGTCGATGGTCGATACTTGATCTCTCTTACTGTTACATCTCCGGGGAATGCCAGGCTTTACTGCTAGTGATAACTATATTTATGATTATTAGAAAAGCTAATAGAGACATTGTCCTCCCCTATATAGAATATGTAGCGTGATTTACCAGAGGTATCTGCTTCATCAGAACAGGTTTGTGGTTCCCTTTATCTGGAGCTGATCCTTTGGCCTAGGAGCAGGTTCCAGCTCCTTATGAGAGAGTCTGTCCTCTAGGCCGGTCCCTGTGTCTCTGAACCACAATAGCTGTCACATAGTTTTCTACTTCTATGAAAGGGGAGACAACCTTTTTCATCAACACATCATGATCAATCTGTTTATCTAATGATCCTAGGATGCAAAATAACCTGAGCATTGCAAATAAAAAAAAAGCAACAAAAATAAGATGAAAGAAAACCCAATCAGAAAATAATAATGGTAACATTGAAATTTGCCGTTTTCTTATAGGGGACATTTGCCATTCGCTGATTGATCAATTAATGTTACTGTTGGTTTTAATTTATAAAAATTTCTCAAGTCACCTGTTAATACTCTCTCTAGCACTGATGGGAGTTTCCTTCCTAACCCTTTGTTTATGATAGTAAAGAAAATCACCATTTCTATCATATAATTCTTCTGATTACATGTGCTACCCATTTTTGTTGTTGTTGTTGTTTGTTATATAGGAATAAAGTGTCGCTGCTGACACTTGAGTTTGAACATAGATTGCCAGTGAGCAAACACTGGCAATCCCATTATTTAATTAAGTAGACTGTTACCTTAGAGGAAACATATATATGTAGGAAGTAGCTGATGTCTAATTGTTCCACATTTCTACTATCCTCTATTACTATTTGGATCTGCACTTCTAATCTTTCCTCTATTACTATTCAAATCTGCATTTCTAGTCTATCCTCTAATACTATTTGGATCTGCACTTCTAATATTTCCTCTAATACTATTTGGATCTGCACTTCTAATATTTCCTCTATTACTATTCGGATCTGCACTTCTAATCTTTCCTCTATTACTATTCGAATCTGCATTTCTAGTCTATCCTCTAATACTATTTAGATCTGCACTTCTAATCTTTCCTCTAATACTATTTAGATCTGCACTTCTAATCTTTCCTCTAATACTATTCGGATCTGCACTTCTAATCTTTCCTCTATTACTATTCGGATCTGCACTTCTAATCTTTCCTCTATTACTATTCGGATCTGCACTTCTAATCTTTTCCTCTATTACTATTCGGATCTGCACTTCTAATCTTTCCTCTATTACTATTCGGATCTGCACTTCTAATCTTTCCTCTATTACTATTCGGATCTGCACTTCTAATCTTTCCTCTATTACTATTCGGATCTGCACTTCTAATCTTTCCTCTATTACTATTCGGATCTGCACTTCTAATCTTTCCTCTATTACTATTCAAATCTGCATTTCTAGTCTATCCTCTAATACTATTTAGATCTGCACTTCTAATCTTTCCTCTAATACTATTTAGATCTGCACTTCTAATCTTTCCTCTATTACTATTCGGATCTGCACTTCTAATCTTTCCTCTATTACTATTCGGATCTGCACTTCTAATCTTTCCTCTATTACTATTCGGATCTGCACTTCTAATCTTTCCTCTATTACTATTCGGATCTGCACTTCTAATCTTTCCTCTATTACTATTCGGATCTGCACTTCTAATCTTTCCTCTATTACTATTCGGATCTGCACTTCTAGTCTTTCCTCTATTACTATTCGGATCTGCACTTCTAGTCTTTCCTCTATTACTATTCGGATCTGCACTTCTAGTCTTTCCTCTATTACTATTCGAATCTGCACTTCTAGTCTATCCTCTATTACTATTCGGATCTGCACTTCTAGTCTTTCCTCTATTACTATTCGGATCTGCACTTCTAATCTTTCCTCTATTACTATTCGGATCTGCACTTCTAATCTTTCCTCTATTACTATTCGGATCTGCACTTCTAATCTTTCCTCTATTACTATTCGGATCTGCACGTCTAATCTTTCCTCTATTACTATTCGAATCTGCATTTCTAGTCTATCCTCTAATACTATTTGGATCTGCATTTCTAGTCTCTCTGCTATTACTGTTCAGATCGCTATTCCTAGTCTATCCTCTGTATTGTATGGACCGCTATTCTCTATTCTCTTCTTGGATCAATACGGTGATTACTTTTCAAGCAAGTATTATTGAGCAAGTACTATTAGTGCGAGTGCTATTCGAAGTTGTATGACATCAGCATTGTTCAATGGCGTACTATAGTTGGATCTGTGATTACAAAGT
Organism: Acanthosepion pharaonis; assembly: GCA_903632075.3. NCBI lineage: Eukaryota > Metazoa > Mollusca > Cephalopoda > Sepiida > Sepiidae > Acanthosepion > Acanthosepion pharaonis. Next base: position 2,118,486 of record CAHIKZ030005381.1, read on the forward strand.
CTCTACGACAATGAGCATTACAAAAGTGACAACGAGTATTCATTGACATCACAAAACTGTTGGAAGTAGTAGTAGTAATAATAACAATAATAATAATAATAATAATGCTTCATCTAAGAAATTCAGGCAACTCCACTATGTGTATTTCTTTTACAACTGGTGCATCACAATGAATATTAATAATACATCCAGGTTATATCTGATGTATCAAGGTTACTACCAATGCAAGAGGAATTATATCTTCATTTTATTCATGAATAACTTGAACATTTATACTGGGATTATTGCTAAATAAACCTGTATAAATTTTGACTGAAAATGTAATTAGTTTTTTTGTTATAAACAGATATACTATTTAAATTTTTTTAGTATCCAAATTTATAACACATTATGATCAACAAGTTTAGTCTCACTCACCATTATCTTGTGCCAAGATGTGCTTGTATACTAACTGTATACTAGCTTGAATGTTCCTCATCTGAAAACTCTAAAATATTGTCAATGATAAAAAATTCTTTTTTGATATTGGAATATAGTTCAATTAAGACGTCATTATATAAAGAAAAGCACTTTGTGAACCAAAGAGAAAACTGTTCCTTTTGTAGCCTAATAAATCAAATTAAGTAGTAATTGAACATTCAGAACTAAAATTGATTGATTTGTCCTTATTAATTTTTTTTTTTTTTTTTTTTTTTTTTTACAGATTATCAATCTTTTGCAGGTTATTTAAAGTCAGAAAATATTGTAAGAATTTTTGGGAGATAGTAATGATTTACTGATACAAGTTCTACTAATTAACCCATAGCTGGGGGAGAGGAGATGACTTCATACTTTTCCCTTTTTTGCATGTAAGTGAATACAATAAAGCCAATTGGAATTGTAACATGGCTTCCTGATTTCCAATTCTGAGATATTATCCATTATTTGCACATCAAAACTTACTGAACTTGGCATCCCTATGTGATCAGCCATCTAGGTACTGACCAAGATCGATTTTGCTTAACTTTAGTGATTGTATGAGAACTGGTGTTTATGTATACTCACCATAATGCGATGGATGGAAAATTATATATATATATATATATATATATATATATATGTCACAAAACAATAAAAAATTTATTGTTCCTCACTCTTCAGAACTAATCAAGGACAAAATCATATAAATATATGCACAGCTAAAAATGGGTAGAAACATATATTTTAAAAATTTATAAAATCCCAATCATCCCTTAATAAAGAGTTAAACACTTAAGTTATATGATCACATCAAATAAAGCAAAAAAGGGCTATAAAAAATATGCATTGAAAAGATGATTATTGGTAAAAGAAACCAAGTGAGCCTAGTGAAGAAGGTGACCTGATAATATAATAAAATGGACACAATTTGATATTGGATTCTTAAACCAAGCTACGCATGATTATAAACTCTGTAGTGTGTTGAGTCATGTGAGTGCAGATTCTTCTACAAGCAAAGAGTTTTCTATGATCATCTATGCTCACCAATAATGTTCCTTGAATTGCTCCTAACACATTCTTACACTTTACCTTTCTTATGATCCTTTTGAATTAATTGCCCACCAGTCTAAACAACTTACATTGCAGCTGCTTACCAAATAGTTAAACAGGGATAAAATTAATTTGTAGTTATAGACATTACACTAATAGTATCTTACAGGTGTGTTTGTATTTCTGAAAAAGTTTTAACTTGGATCTTAGTAATGTAGAGGGTATTTGCATTTAGATTTTCATATTTTATTTGGTTGATGTGAGGACCTGATTTAATCTCATCTTTTGAAATAAATTTGAAATTCCAGATTCTAGAAATCAATGAAAACAGATCTTTTTTAAATATATATATACACCCTCTATTCTATAATAGTTGTTAGATTTACATATTTTCACCTGGATTATTTGCAACAGTTATTAAAAAAAAACCTTTTGTTATTACCTTTAAAGTTGACAGTTGTAATTTATTAATAACTAACCTGAAGTGTATTAAAGCAAACTGTTCAAAGATAAGCAAAAATAGAAAATGACAATTGATGTCACATTTAAATTTTTGTAGATTGTAGTTGACAGGAAAGCAAGAAGCTGGAAGAGTTCCAATGGTGGAAAGTGTGGGAGAAGAAACTCATAGAATAGAAATTATGGTTACATTTAACAATTTCAACAGTAAAATGATGAGACCTATCTACCAATCTAGTACTGCTTTCCTAACAGTTCATATTTCTATATCCTTCCTTGTTAACTTTGTGTTATTTTCAATTGAATTTGGTTAGTTATTTTTCAAAATAACCTGAGGTATCTTAAAGTAAACAGTTCAAAGCTCAACAAAAAGTAAAAATTTCAAAACCTACTGTGTATATATACAAATATTTGAATGATAAAATAACATTTTCTTAACATTCCAAACATGTATGGAAGATATGTTGCCAAAAAAAAAACTTCTTATAAAATTTAGCATATAAATAGAGAAAACCTTTTGATATGAAAATTAGTTACCAAGACAACATTAAATGTGACTTCAATACTGTTTCCAAAACCAACCAAAAAAAAAATCACTTAAATTATGTAAATATGTTGATAAACTGTAAAAGACAAATCAATCTTGTGCTTTGTATTGGGTGAACATTGAATAAAAAAAAAAATTACAAATATAACAATAATTGGTCAAACTTAGTGCATTAGCTGTTTCAGTTGTTATAAGACAGAGATAGTATTGAATTTGAACTTTTCACAGTAATGTTTGCTAATCTCATTTTTCTTTTAGGGGTGAGGTCTTCACAATCTAACTCCCTGTCTCCCACATTTTATTGCAGACTGAAAAACTAAATATTTTATTCATGCAATCTAATTAATGAACTATCGCATTCAATTTGCAGAGATCATTTTAACCCGTTTCAGCAAATAACTTTTTATTAAATGATAATCTAAAAAAAAAAGACATTTCTGTATTTGCTCAAAGTTAGTCCTGCTTGTCTTGTTTCATATTTTAATCTCTATTAGTCATACTGCTTGGCAGTTTATATCGAGCAGAGTGAGGAAAAACAAATGTCTTTGGATGACTTCTGTCGATAATGTGACCTAAATTATCCAACACTTCAACAAATTATCATGTGACCCACATTACAGAGAGTGTGGCCCAAATGACCTAGTGATCAGTCTTACATGCTTCTTCAAACAGTACTGAAGTGTGTTTTGTCATGCATGTTATATAACATGCACCAATAATTATCCTGTGACATACATTACATAATAAATATTAGATCATTAGTTTATCAATGTTGTAAAAAAAAAAGAAGCCAGTATAAGTTGTTTAAAGTTCTTAATACATTTTCATGTGTGACTCTTTAAAAATATTTTCACCCAATTATATTATTACATAGTAATGATGGGGGATCAGTTTATTATTCAATAACATTCAAAAACTGATTTCCCTTTAATGGAATCTTCTGGGAATGCCATAAACTGAACATATAAGCAACGAGAAAGTTTTAAGGAAAACTGAAACAAAAAGAACACTTATACTTAGCACCAGAAAGAGGAAGCTAAAACTAATTAGGAAAGAGGACTTGGAGAATTTGCTACTCACATGACATATTGAAAACAAGATAGACAGAGGGAACCAATGACTAACCCACCAAACAAGCTTTTGTAAATGGATGTCAGAAGAAGAGGGATGGATAATAAAAAGACAAATTTTTAAATTACCACAAATCAGGGAATTATCCAATTTAAATGAAAGTTTCAGTACATATTTATTATTTACTTTTATAATGAATAGGTACTTTTCTAAAAAAAAATTCTGAGAAAACGTTATTCTTTTTGCAATAACCACCAATATTCCATCACTAAATTTTACTTTAAAAAATAGTTTAACTTGTAAATTTTTACATTTCCATAAAGATTAATCACCAACACATCTCTGAAAAAAAAGTTTTATAAAGATTCCGACACAACACAAATGGGATTGTCTTAAAAATAGTATTTCGTTTTTTGGGAAAATTTTTCATATGTTGAAATCTTTAAACATTTTTATTTTTAAGCGATCATTTTCTGGCATTTCTTTCTAGAAATCTAAGACATCGGGATTAGAAATTTTATTTTAATTACTAGCCGTGGACTTCTGCTGAGTATTACTATTAAAAAAAAAAAAAAAAAAAATGATTTTACCAAGATATATTACCCTCTTAATTGATTTAAAAGAACTGTTCAGAAAGAAAATTACAATTTAAAAAATAAGTGCTACTAAAATTAGCACTTCTGCCTCCCCCCCCCTGCCCTTTCTAGTAGGTGTGGGGCTTCCACACAGTTGAGAGGTTCAAGGTAGTAAGCACTGGGCCTTTTGATTATTATAGTTGATGACTAAAAATATAACTTAGGCAGATAAAAATATAAAACACAAAAAATTGCTGAAACTAGCTTTTTTGCGGCTCAAACCTCATATGTGGGGGGGTCCTGTGTAGTACACACTGCACTGGCCATGCAGATACATGATGTATATTATTAATTGATGACTGACAATGTAACATCAGTTTAAAAATAAATAAAACAGTGCTGAAAAAAATGGCAGAGGTCACAATGGGACCCCTAAAAAATGGTGGTTTCAGTGCGGGGTGGGGTAAGACATGCCATTTCTGATTCAATGTAATGTTGAAAGATGCTTTGAGGAGGACAACTTTTGACTCTTTTAGCATTGTCAGGAATGTTACTATTTTCAGTGTCTTTAAGAAAAGTTACTCTAAGATTTACTTTTTTCTGAATTATTTCTCCTCAGGCAAGGCAATAAAGCCACTATGAAACAAAGGGGATTAATCAGTGTGAGAGAATATGAGAAAAAGAAAACATTAAGAAATGAGAATAATAAAAGAACATCAATTAAGAAGACATTGCCTTTAAATTTTTGAAGATCAAAGTTGAATGGAAAGCAAGAAACCAGAAGATAGTTCCACAAGTGAGAAGTGCAATCTGGCCTGGAATGTTTTTAATTTGCTCATGGGGTTGGCTTAATTCCAAAATGGTATGATATGTTGGGTTATGGCATCTACAAGTAAAGTTGAAAAAGTGTGACACAGTGACATTAGTATTTATTATATAGAAGGTTAATTTTTTCAGGTTTTCAAATTATCCTTGATAATGCCTGTACATGATTAAAAGTCTTATTTTTTTATGTGCTGTGTCCTTTCTTGATGTAGATGATTATACAGTGTAACCCGGATATAAGAGAAGCCCGGATATAAGAGATTTTCTCTGGTCCCAAATTAGAGCCATACTTACCTAAACAAAATAGACCAAACCCGGATATAAGAGACTTCTTCTCCGGTCCCGACAACTCTCTTATATCCGGGTTACACTGTAACTCTCTACAACTTCTTCTTATACTTTGTAGCGTGTAGTAAAGTTTGTCTTTTTACCATCCCTCCTACTCCTCGTTCTACCATCCATTTAAACAAGCTTATTAGGTAGGTTACTCGCTGCTTCCCCTCAATATGCCTTGTGAGTATTAGATTCTCCAAACTCTTTCCTTGTAGTCTCCTAGAAATTTCAATTGTTTCTTTCTGATTCTAAGTAGAAGTATCCTCTTTGTTTCAATTTTCCTTAAAACTTCATTACTAACATTTTCAATTTGTTGTATTCTCAGCATCCTTCTGTAGAAACACATTTCTGTTACCTCAAATCTCTGCTTCATCTTTGAGATTGTCCAGTATTCATTGCCATGTAGAAGAGCTGATGTTACATGACAGTTCAGAACTATTTTCTTTTTGTTGGTTGGTTTTTTTTTTTTTTTTTTTTTTTTTTTTTAAAGCTTTTCACCCCAAGCAAGGTGGGAGTGCCACTAGCACGCAAGGGGTTACAGAGAGTGGAGAAGGATGGGGAATAGATAAAAGGCATCTGGAGATGTTGATTGACATTGCATTTGAATAGTTGGAGATTATAGCTATTAGGGAAGCAAGTAAGAGGGAGGGAGTTCCACAGGCGGGAAGTGTGAGACATGAAGCTATTGGAGTAGAAGAGACAGCTACATTTAACAGTTTTGGCAGTGAAAGGGTGGGACTGAGATGCCAACCTAGTAACATGCAGTTTGGGAACTAACAAAAGTAGCTCATTGGAGCAGTTACTGTGAAATTATTTGTAGAAAAGACAGAGGGAAGCAACGGCACATCTGTGAGAGAGCAACTGTAAACAAGATGCCAAATCAGGGCCAACTACATTGCATATCGCCTTTGGATTTTATCAAGGACCTTAAGATGAACAGTGGGGGCTCCAGACCATATATGACAGCAGCATTCCATGCAAGGGTGAATAGTTGATTTAGTTGCAGTATAAACCACAGGTTGACTCTATGGGTATTGAACAAACACAAATGTGCCAGAGCAGGCGTCTGCAACAGGAACTGGCTAACTGCCCTAGCAGGCAGGCATGCTCAGAAACATCCAACCAGTTATTATCAAAGATAGTATGTAAACAGTAGGACCATCAGAATCAACACTGTCAGCAATTTTTCAAACCATTGTCTGAAGATAGCTTGAAGCCTGAAACTGGTAGTCAACTATGCAGTGTTGATTCTTATGTCCACACTGTTCATATCTAAGTTCATACCCCAGAACTTTCCAAATTTTTACAATGTCAAGATGCTTTTCAGAAATAATTTTTTGTGACAAATTAAAGTTTTGTTAGCCAAGTAAAGAGGCAGTTGAAAAAAATAGAAACAAAAAAAAATATGCTTATACTTAGAATAGGAGACAATTGGAATTTCTTGGATACATAATGAGGAAAGGGAGCTTGGAGAATTTGACACTCACAGGACATAATGAAGGCAAGAAGGACACGAGGAAACAATGAGTAATCTGTCTAACAAACTTGTGCAAATGGATGGAAGAACAGGGAGTGAAAGGGATGATAAAAAGACAAACTTTACCAAGAACTGTATGGGATAGGATGTTGTGGAGAGCCATGATTGCCATCTTCCTGACACAAAGAAGATACAAAAGAAATAATTCAATGAGAAATTTAGTTGAATGAGTAATTAATTAAATGAAAGTGTCATGACAATACAAGTTAAGAAAGCTGTCATAGCCTGATGCAGTTATTAGCTGAAATTTGATCTAGAATTTTCATTGTATGTTTGATATATGTAATTAATAATCTCCACTTCATTAGGCTAAAAACTTATTGATTTGATTTACATAAAACTCGGGAAATAATACCGAAATTTTAGCCAAGTAGTTGTAAGACATTCTTACATGAAATAAGATGCTTCAGTTCAAATCTCGTCAAAAACTACTTTCTGTTTGCAATATTTGTCATTCATTTTTTTTATTAGTCATGATTTTAATCTCTTCAAACTTTCACCACATATACATATTCTTGCCCTCTAAAAACTCACATAATCATTAATTAACATAAATGAATGTTCACTATGATTGGTCAATAAAAAAAATATGAATATATAAAATTAAAATATGTCATTGTTCAGATGAGCTTTTTGCTGTGGTACCTTGACTTGCAATGAGGCCTCATCAATTTACAGTTGAGTTGGCTAGACCATAAGTTCTTTGCTAACAGTTTTTTTCTCTCACTTCTCACTTGTAAAACTCCTTTTCATCTTCATTCTTTCCAGTCACCTTTAATCTTTAAAATTTTAAATGCAATGTCAATTATTATCTACTGTTTTCTTCATTACTCTTGTATTGTTCTTGCTTCTTAGTAATGTTTTTTCTAATTTTTCCACACACAGTAACTCCTTGTGTCTTAGTGGCTTTACTGCCTTGCTTGGAGTGAATTTAATTTAATATATACTAGCAGTAGAACCTGGCGTTGCCTGGGGATGTAACAGTAAGAGATAGATCAAGTATGAACCATCATAAAGACTGAAAAATAAAATTGACAAAGATTATTGTTTAAGGATGACGGACACGCATGTCTTAATTAGTTTTTTTTGTTTTTTTACGAATTGGTCAAACCCAAACTAAAACAAAAACTTTGTTTTCAATCGTTATGACTCTACCAATTGAATAGAATTTTATTATAAACAATTGTCTTGTAAATGGAATTTTTAAAGCATTCTGAATGTAAAAATAAAGAAAAAAGTGTGCAAGACAATACCGGCCAAAAAAAAAAAAAGTGAAGTTTTGTTGAAATCGGTTGAAAAATGTAGGAAATCCGATCCCATATATAAATGAACACACACACAACCAACCAACCTGGGTTTTATAAGTATAACTCGATATTAATAAGTATAACTCGATATGAGTTGTCCCCCTTTCATTAATGCCTCTTAATTGTGTTTTCAAATTGATTTCATGCAAAAACAATTGTGTTTTTCCAATTTTTGGCCCTGTTAGAACCACCGCAAGGTAATTTTACGTAGTCCTGTGAAGTTTTGTTGAAATCGGTTGAAAAATGTAGGAAATCCGATCCAATATATAAACGTACAGACACACACACACAGACACACAACCTGGGCTTTATAATAAGTATGATATATTATGATGGTATTAGTCTGCTGGTAATATTCATTATATGGGCACATGACCAAGTGGTTAGAACATTTGCTTTCTGACCATGAGACCTGGGTTTGAATCTCACCAGGGTTGATTTGTCAGGAAGGAGACTTCTTGATGTTAATGGTGTGGAGGAAGTGATCCTAGTGTGCAACAAAAGTGGAAAGTGCATAAAATCCATACCACAGCATGACCCAAGCAGTGTGAGTGAGTGAAATTGGGTAGATAGAATCCTTGGGGGTTGTCAGTGGCTGTGCTAGCACAAAGTCACAAGTCATCATGACTGAGGGTTTGAGTGTGTTGGCATTGTTCAGACTGTTGATCATGCTAGCAAATGTGCTCTCTTCCAGAAACTGTAACTAAGGTTTGCTGATCATAGTTGGAGCATAAACCACATGTGGGCTCTGGGGGTGTTGAATAAACACAAATGTGTCTGAGCAGGCGTCTGCAGTGGGGATTAGCTAGCCACTCTAGTAGACTGGCATCCTGTGCCATTTAGAATATTCATTGTAGCTTATTAATAATAATAATAATAAAAAAAACCTTATATTACTTCATTTTTTTTAATATACAGGTCATACTGAGTAGTTGAAAAAAAAACTTTTACTGGAAGACAGCTATATAATCTAATAGGAGACAACCATATAATCTAATGTAATGTTAGATAATATGAACCAAATTTTAACACAGTCATTTCTCTTTGACATTTTTTGAGAGCATTAATATGGCAGCATCCAGTCTGATACAGGAAATGAAAAAGCATGCTGTGCTTGTGGTTTTGGCCATCAATCACAGTGACTCAGAGATTGCCAATTTTTAATTTTTTTTTTTTTTTTTTAAGTAGCTAGGTTCATGTTCAGGCTCTGGAATGAGATGGTGGCCTCTACAGGGAAAGAAAGAACATTTCAAGTTGTATTGATGGTAGATTTCCTCCAGAAGGTTTAGAATATCATCAACCATGACCCTCTAAAAATTGATGAGAGCCATCACTCGCAATATCAAGATGGTGGAGCACAATTTCACACATGCGATACATAAGGACATCAAGTACAACCTACAATGTTATTGGTCCTGACCTGGCATCTCAGCTTCAGTCACTTTCCCACCACCATAATGTAGCTTCCCTGTTCCTTTTCTATAAATATTTTCATGGTTATTGTTACCTAGACTTTATAAATGTAAGCACAGTACTAGATTGGCAGCAAAGTCTCATCATTTACAATTGAAGTAGCTAGATGTTACCAGAAGTTCTATGCTAACAGCTTCTTCTCTTGCACTTTTTGTTTGTGGAATTCACTTTCAGCTTCTTGCTTTCCACTTAACTTTGATCTTATAATAATCAAATGCAACATTTATTGTTATCTACTGTCTTCTTAATTCTTGTTCATTGACTATTCTCTCTCCTTAATACTGTTTTTTTATTTCAGATTTTCTAATATTAATTAAGCCCTTGCATCTTAGTGGCTTTATTGCCTTAATGATAAAATAAAAATAATTTTAAAAATAATATTAAATTATTTGAAAAAATAGTAGTGGTGTTGAAACGTTTTTCGCTTGACTTGAAAAGATGATAAAAAAAAAGAATTCTGATGTTTGGTCAGATTTTAGGAAGTGGTAAAATACCTTTTCAATATCACCTACATCTAGTGGTGCAACCACATTGAGTGGTTCAGTCCTCAGGGTCTTAGAATGACATTTGAACCACGGGGCTAACTCTGTACTGGTCAATGCTGACACTGGTCCAAGTTGGTTGTTGACTGCTAGCCGCTTCGATCCATACCAACTCTTTACACTATGTTCTTGATCAAAGAGCAGTGGAAAATTGAAGGTCGTAGTCTCATAGTGCTGGTTCAAGCTGTGGCAGGTGCTATATTAAAGAAAAAAAAATGTTCATGATGAAAGATAAGAGATTTGTGGGGTTATTCCTCAATTAGTTTATATAGCTCTTGGTACAACAAAAATTAACCCTTCCCATGTCAATTTCTGGCCTTGTCTAAACTTCTGGAGGGCTGGGTTCAAAGTCTTGGAAGCAGCAATCTGGTATCAGCTGACATGGATTTCAGAGGCACTTAATGTGGGTTCTCAGCCCCAAATCTCTGAGCTCCCAAAAAGCCATCTGCTTATATGCACTTTGGCCCAAAACTGGCATGGGACCAAAGGGTTCTGGAGATTTGGTGATTCCCCAATTTTTATTAATCCCAATAAAGGTTTTCTTTGTTCCCTATTTCTGCTTTCTTAATCAACTTTCCAAATTTAGAGAATTATCCACCTTCCTTAGGAGTAGTCACAGGAATTACTCCTCCCTTAACTCCAACCTTCTTCACTTCACATCTTGCATCACTACTTTGCACAGGTTGTGGTAAATTCTATCCCTTCCTCCTTCCTTCTCAGTATTCTAACTCTGCCCACTTCTCAGGAAATGGTATAACTGTATTTGTGAAAAATCTAATTTTTAAAGTGCATAGGAGAAAGGGTGTGGTTTATTCTCATCATTAATTTCAATTCTCTGACTCTTTTCTGGACACACCTGGCCAGTGAAAACATAAACCAGAACACCTTTTCATTTTAACCTTCCAAACAATAAATGAAAATTATTTCCCAATTTGTTTTCATCAATGAAAATATATTTGTTTACCTAAATTCTCAACAGACCATGCTGTTTTCCATTTTTGGGTTGGTTACCATCTTAGTATAAACCAGATCACCTGCCTGTTATGATGAATTGATTTTCATAATTCTAACCCTCACAGTGGGCTCATTCTCTGTTTTCATTTCTCAATTTGTTATTGCTAACGAAAATATAATTCCTGTCTGCTTTCCCAAGAAAGAGATAAAGTCGTTTCCCAATTTGCTTAACACGCATGCTAGATTTTCGACAGATAAAAAAAAATATGCTCTTGGTGCATCATTTCAATTTGTAGGGGTGAGGCAACCCAGATGGCCTTTTCTTCATTTCCACATTACCAAGGAAAATTTCTTCCATTCTCTCTTTCTATCTCTCTATCTTCCAGTTTATATTTCATTTTGGTCTTAACCCTTTTTCTGCTTGGAATTAATATTTAACCACCTCACAGAATCTGTACCACAGTTAGTTGGATTGAGAATTTTTCAGTAGCCCCTCATAATACCAACTTATTGATGTTTACTTAAAAGTTGCTAGTACTAGACTAGCAAAAAGGTCTCATCAATTTATAGTTGAGTTGGCTAGATGTAACTGTAAATTTTATACAGTGTAACCCGGATATAAGAGAGTTGTCGGGACCGGAGAAGAAGTCTCTTATATCCGGGTTTGGTCTATTATATATACATTAACACAGGCTCTAATTTGGGACCAGAGAAAATCTCTCTTATATCCGGGTTTCTCTTATATCCGGGTCTCACTGTACTAACAGTTTCTTGCACTTTTTGCTTTTGGAACTATCTTCTGGCTTCTTGCTTTCCAGTCAACAAAAATTTAATCATCTTAAATTTAAATGCAGTATCTATTGTTATCTTGTCTTCTTAATTCCTGTTCTTTTATTGTTATCTCCTTAATAATAAAATTCTCTTTTTTCATAGTCTCTCTCATGCATCCTAGTAGTTTTATTGCCTTGTTTGGGGTGAAATAATTAAAAAAAAACTAACAAAGATAGGGCAGTTTATGTACAACATGACTCAGAAGAATTGTATGTTCCAATTGAAGCAATAACTGTACATGTTCAAACTATTTCTTTTTATAATGATTGAAAGACAAACAGAAGCATGGTAGGTGAGTCTGAGTAACCACAGTGATGTACACCAACTTGACACTGTTTTTAATGATCTGTGGAGGGGGATGAATTTTTTATAGTTATATATATATATATCATTGAGTAAAAGTCTTATTTTCTTTCTGCCTGAATTTCTGGAATGAGGCGTTATTATTTACACTATTTAGATTGCAAATATTTTCATCATCTTTGTTGTTGCTACCATAACATTTTGGTTGTTGTGCCCTCTGACCTTCAAAGTTTGTTTATTGATAAATTGTCATCTAAATTATGCAAACACAATAATGCCATCTGGGGAGGTAGGTGACCAGATGTAAGGAGTGATGTAGTTGCAGAAATTGTCTGACAGTCATGACTGGGTTCTCTTGCTTGTGTGGCATGGTGCAGAGTCCTGTTGCCAGACATAGGATCTTCCAGCAACCACCCTCTTCATCCATGGAAGCACTACCCTCTCAAGGCATTTGATGTAGGCCTCTGTGTTGAGTCTGAAGCCCTCACCAACAAATTCAGGAGTTCTTTTCTTATCACAACGATCAGAGTGAGTTTTCCAAGTGGCCATATCTTCATAATCAACATTAGACTTGTCCAACTGTTTCCAAATCCTCTGCACTGTCCTCAGATTGACACCAAACACTCTAAAATGTTCATATTGGAGCTTTCGGCACAAATGCCAAGCACTACACCATGCTGTTTCCAAATTTCTGGTGGAGTGAATTGCTATTTTTCTCAGAACAATGAGTGAAATTAAAAATATAAAATGGCAACAATTTACCCATCCCACCATGTATATGCATAAAAGCTGAATATCATCTACCATGTATTCTGATGTGACAGCAGAATAACATATCATGTTTTCATTACATCAAAGTTCCCTAGAAAATTAAATTTCAGCATTAAATGATCCATAAGGAATTGATATGCCATTAAACAACAATTGTAATTATTATTGAGTTGATAGATAGTATTATATGTCTAGTTTTATCAAGATTGTTTGCTTTTTGCTTTGTATATTTTGTATGTTTTCCACATCATACTATAAATTAAATAATTTGCATACAGTAGGAGTTTAAAAGTTTCTCCAATATATGTTTCTTCCTCATTTAAACAAAATCCAGAATAATCATCAGCTCCTATTTAAGAGAACTCAGAATTTGTAGCCTTCAAAATTTACAGGAAGTGGAGAAATACATTGAAAATATGTTTAAGCTGCTCCAATACTCTAATTATTCAATAATCAGTGCCAAACAAAAGCCTTGTAAAATATAGATATATAATAAGAAAATAAGACTGGACAATCACATTGATGGTGGCATGGTGGAGTAATGGATAGTTGCTTTGATTAAGGAATTGGAGAACAGTGTTCAAATTCCAGTTGATTCCATTCACTCACTCACAGATACCCTTGGGAAAAGGTATGAATCCATCTGTTCCCCCAGCTATGGGTAAATAGCAGAATAGATTGGGTCCTATAGCCTTGGGTGGCAATCAGTCTGGGAAAAAGACAATTCCTAATTCAAAATATGAGTGGTTAGTGACTAAACCAGCTCCTCCACTAGTCTGGTGAAGAGGGTGTAAGTAGAACCCCAGAAGCACCAATAAATAAATAAATAAACAAAAAAAAAAACGAGCTGTTAAGGGGTGGATGAACTCCTCAGACATGACAGCTATCTACCCTAACTATGCGTTAAATGGCCTTACCAACCTAAAATTACCCAAGTGTGATGAATATGGCTAATCCCCTGAAAACATGGCCAATCAGGAAGGGGCTCCTCCAATAGAAGTGAGAAGGTCCTGGATCTGGATTTGGAAACAATGTTTAGTGAGCAAAACTGTTCTAATTTTAAACATGTCAACAAATGGATGAACATAAAACAACAGCCTCACATTATGGGAAATATTGCCCCACATTTCAAGTGGAAAAAACTAAAAATAAGTACATAATTTATGCAGTCGTTAGACCTTTGTTGTAAGATTAATATTATCAAAACATGGCAGATCTTGTGTATTCCCTTAATTTTTAATCAATTTTGGTATATTTCCTTCCTTTGTGACAAAAGGTATTCAGTTACACTGATTCCCTAAGAACAAATATGGCTGACATATCAAATACCTTTTGCAAACAATTGTTATAAACACCTGTCTACTTTGTGTTTTATTATCCATTGTGCTGAGTGTATTTGAAATTGTGTGGTTTTAAATAAGAGGTTTTTTAAACTGAGTAAAAATTTCTGAAAACATTTGTGCATAATATGACCCCCACTTTTTACCTTTTTTGTTAAAAATTATATGCAAGAAAATGTGGGAGATGAAAATGATTAAAAATTGATTTTACAGAGGTTGACCTGAAAATAGACCCTAAACTTTCACCTATCAATCATGATAGATGAGTGGTTCTCGCAAGGAAGCTCCTTATTTTGAATATCTATTGGAACTCGAGCTCACCACAGACTTCATATATATATGATCTATTACTAAAAATGCTGAAAAATGGTCAGTTCATTGTACCACTTCAGTAAGTATCTTACTCCCCATGCTATACTCTATAAGAGCCAGATCAGATCAAAAATTGTGTATTGCTGCCATATTTGGGCTGGAGTGAACCAGTCCCCACTTGCTTGTCTTGATAGAGTTCAAAAGCATACAGATGGGTGATGAATTATTTTTCAACCAAAACTGCTTTCCCGCAGATGGAATGTTGCAAGCTTCTTGCTACTCTATTTCTATGGCATCTGTCTTGACAAGCTACATTCCTTGGTCCCAATGGCCCTGGTTTTTGCAATAGGGACCTGCCATGCCACGTACACAGGGATATGTACTTCGTATTCCATTAATAAGAAGTAAGTTTCACTCGAACAGCTTCTTTCCAAGAACTTCTGTTTCGTGGAACAGACTCCAATCACTGCAATCTTGATTATTTTCAAGTTGAGGATTAACTGTTATTTTTCCTGCACATCGTCACGAATTTCACTGTTTACATTTTCTTACGCTCATACAACACCACCACATAGTAATCCTCTAACCTCTACAAGGCTCTTGGGCCTTGTATTGGGTGAATATTAGTAAAAAATAAATAAATAAAAATAAAGCAAGAATCAGTATCAGAAATATCCTGCGAATTGCTTTATAACTAAGGGAGAGAACTCTAACATAATACTAAAACTAACTTCAAGTTAGGTAGTTTGAGTTCATTCCCTTTTAAAGAAATAATCTCGTTTTTAAGAACACTTTTTTAAAGTAATAAAGCTAAAGAGAATTGTTGTCTGTCTTAAAAATTTAGAAGTTAAAATCAAAAGAAAAAAAAATAGCTATTATTTCAAACTAAAATAGATACATTTTTCTCCTAATAAATCAAAACCCTGACATTAATTTCTCTACAAAAAATAACTTTTAAGTCAAGTTGTCTCCCTTGCGAGTGTGTGAGGATGATAACGATTCCCGGCGCAGAAAAATGAAATCTGTGACATTGTTACATTCACTTTCATACATCTGCCATTGCGAAAGCATGAATTCAGCTATTCTCTACCAGACTTGTTTCTTTAGCTATGTGTGGCAACCAGTCTAGGAGAAAGATTACGGATTCAAAATTGTGATGAAAGCAACAGGAAACAACTCCACTAGTTCTCCAAAGAAATCATAGCAAAAAATTTGTCGGGATTTCTGATTATCGATGTCCTGAAGAGATATAACATTAAAAAATAAAGGCGAATATGAACATTTTTTTTCTCAGTGGATATGAAGTGGAAAGACTATATGAATCCATTGCTAGGTTAGCTGCTAAGAAATTTGATTCACTGTGTCTTTTCTCTCCAGAATCTATCTTGTATATCTATAAGTCTGTCATATATGGCCAGTGTTATTTATTTAGAGATTCTTGCTAAAATCCAAAGAAGAATCTGAAATATTATTGGTCCTGATTTGACAGATCAGCTTCATTCACTTGCCCACTGCTATAAGCTTGCCTTTATGTGCCTTTTTTATAAATATTTTTATGGTAATTTTTTGGATGAGCTCTTCACTAAGGTACTTCAACTGTCTGAATTTAAGTGCAGTACTAGACTAGCAACAAGATTTCATCAATTTACAGTTGAGTTAGCTAGATTTAGCCATAAATTCTATTCTAACAGTTTCTTTTCTCACATTTTTCATTCGTGGAACTCCCTTCAAGTTCCATGCTTTCCAACCAACTTTAATCAGCAAAAATTTAAATGCAATGTCAGTTGCTATCTACTGCCCGTCTGATTGCTCTTTTCTCTTTCTGCTCATTACTAATGTTTCTATTCTTACTTCCTCCACACTTTGTAACCTCTTGTGTCTTAATGGCTTTACTGACTTGCTTGGGGTGATAACAATAAAAAAAAATGTTTTATTGATTTTGAAGAAAGGATCACTTTACTTTAACCTGAAAAAAAAATCTTTTATGCAATCATCAGCTGTTTGTTAACTGACTGCAAATTATGGAATTTTAAACCTTTCAACCTCAATTACAATGATGTGCTATAATGATTTAAGAAAGTTTATTATCTGAGCAGAATTTTTGTCAAAAGAAAAATCTCAAGATTAAAAAAAAAAAAACTTCAATTTTATACTGAACTTAAATCTAAGGTCAAACATTCACAAACACATAAATGGGTGTGATCAGATGGGTATGAAAGGAATAGAAGAACTGTCTTATAGCAAGGTGATTATGAGGAATGCTGAAAAGTTCTTGGTGATCATAATTCTTCACAGGTTCCTTTTTTTTTTTTTTCCTCTCCCAATATCTGTGAATTGTTATGACTGGTTTTTTGAAAGGTACAAAAGTAGTATCCTATTGCTTTTTCCCTACATTTTAATAAAGCTTTCCTACTCCTATACTGGTTAGTCTTCCAAGGCTAAAACCCCCATTTATTTCACTATTTTAACCATAGCTGGCGGGGGGGGGAGAATAGAGGGGTTCATGCTTTTTTTCTAAGGTATTAATGCAGAGTGAATACAACAGCCCCTATCAGAATTTGAACTTGGCTTGCTGATTTCATTTTTGGTTTTACTTTGCATTTTCTGTTTCCAATAATAATTATACTTTGCATTATCTTTTCCCAATAATATGCTTTCCATATTTTTTTCTGTTTTTTTAAATATCATGCACCTTCAGCCTGTAAGAGATTCTTTTTTTTTTTAGTTATTTGGGAATTACCATGAGTTTTCACAAAAGAGTTTTTAATTCAAGTACTAAAATGGTTTCCTATTGCTTTTTCTCTAGTCTTTAATTCAGGGCTTTCCTTCTCCAAGATTTGCTGCCACGGAAGTGAGAGAGATCCATGTCTACTGTTCTGTTTTACTCACAGTTGGAGACAGAAAAAATGTACTCATGCCTTTTCCAAGAGTATTAGTGCAAAATGACACTTCAAACTTGTGTAGAACTTGAATTCTGTTTGTAGGGGGTAGTTTGCCAAATCCACTTTTGTGCTAATAACTTATCCTACCTACACATCTTTTGCATGCTTCCAGGTAAAAAAAAAGTCATGATGTAGGTAACTACCCAGAGATACTTGCAGACATGGAGCTATAACTCTGACCCTACACAATCTGATTTCAGTTACCAAGATGGAATTGGTTTAGGAATTGTTCCATGCTTGAATGAAGTGGTTATCAAATTAAAACTGAGATAGTTGTGTATTTTATGCAGAGGTAAAAAGTCAGAATCTTTAATGTTAATTTTTAAAACATTTCATTTAAAAGATTGTCTCTCCATTGATACCCTCCCTACCAGCATTTGGCCCTGTACTTGAATCTATGGCCATGAAATCTATATCATAAAGGAAGAGGTGATTATCTGTTGCACATTGTTTGCATATGACTTTGCATGCACAAGCCTACCATTTGTCCATGCTTTGAATATTGCTGTCACATCTGATCTGGTGCTCCTGTTATATATTTAGAAATTCTTGATAAAATCTTAAGAATCTGCAATGCTATTGGTCCTGATCTGGCATCTCAGCTTCAGTCAGATTCCCACTGTCATAATATAGCTTCTCTGTGCCTTTTCTATAAATACTTTCATGGTAATTGTTCTGATAAGCATTGTTCTATGGTACCTAGATTTTATGAATTTAAGTACATCAATAGATTGCCAGGAAGGTCTTGTAATGGGGTGGGATTTGTGTTGTCCTAGTTACCCTGTTGTTATATGTATTTGTAGTAGCAGTTTATAGAGGAATCTTTTTGACATTTTTTTTTTTATACTGAAAAAGAAATGAATTAAAATCTACAGCAATAGCATAAACAATTAAAATATTCTTAGTCTTTTGTTTCTTTAAAAGTTTGTGCTTGCTTGTTTTTTCTCGTTTTGAGAATTTTCTTGGTGTTGATAGCATTTGAGATTGTCAGTTTTCAATTTTCTGGAGGGATAAGGATACATGAGGGTTGGGCTTTTTTACTACAGCTCTTGCCATTTGCTACTCTACTGTTCTCTACTCTACTGACTGTCATCGCTTGTGGTGGAAGGGTCGTTTTTATAATCAGATTTTAGAATGATGAAACTTTGATCTTCAAAAATTTAAATGCAATGTCAATTGTTATCTACTGTCTTCTTGGTTCATTTTCTAATGTTTTCTTTTTCTTTCATATTCGGCTTATGGCTATATCACATTGAAACACTGGTTCCTGCATGATCACTGAAGTTAAACAATATGAAGCCTTGTCAGTACCTAGATGGGTGTCCGCTTAGAAAGACCAGGTGCTGTAAGCTTGGATGTGTGGATGGTTTAATGGATAATGGCTCAGAATTGTAAATTGGAGAGCCAAGTTTCAGTTGTGTTCCTCATATTCACTTGTGCACAAATACCCTTGAGAAAGTTATGAATCCACTTCTTCTCCCTTCAGCTATGGGTTAATTAGTAAGACTTGTATCACGAAAACCATTATTATCTCAAATAAAATAAAATAAAACTGCACACAAAATATTTAGATTTTGGCATTAAATAATCTGTAGTGGTTGATATGCCACTAAACACAAACAACTAAAAGAAATCTTTCACACTTGGTAGACCCTTGCCTTAGTGGTTTTATTGCCTTGCTTGCAGTGAAATGGTTAAAAAAAATATGAATATGTCTGTGTTGTGGGTAAGTGACTTACAGGTGCTGTGCTACTTAATATATGCACACACACACACACACACACACAATTTGGCTAAGTTTGAAATAAGACATGGGAATAATACATACCCTCTGATTCGGTCTGGGCAACCCTACCTTGAGCTGAGCAATAAAATCATTTGGAAATTTAAAAAAAAAATCTTTTAAATTTTCAAAAATCAAATAATTAAAAATTTTTTTTTTTTTTTAATTATTTGGTAATAAATAAAATTACTTAAAGATTTAGAAAAAATATTTTGCGGGTGTATATTTTTTAGGTCCATCATTGAATTAAAATAAACATGCACATACACACACTATTTGAATGTAACTGGAATGGACATCTGTGTCACAAGGGCTAATTTCCCTTTCTTTCTGGCAACAACACCAGGGTAACAGAAAAGTATATAAGCTGAAATGTGCAAAACTGTGATCTCATTTTATAACTCCAGTAATTAAACTGAATATATTTTCTAATAAATGTAATTACCTTATGTAAATTAACAATTTAGATTTGAAATTTGTTTGTTTTGCTGTCAGTGAAATGACAGAACTGAACTAGTATTATACAATTTGTGTTGCCTGTCAGATGATGGCATTTTAAAGTTTGGTCTAGTAGTTTTATCATTTTTGGTTATCTATACTTTAGCAGTTTCATAAGTAAGGAAAGGTGACAGAATACCCACTTGACTTTTGAAATGGGCTGATCAGTAACAGATAATCTATTGAATTCTTTTTGTAGTTGATCTGTTTTAAAAAAAACACTTAATGGAATGATAATGACTTTTCTCAAAATTATAGAAGGTAGACATAGAATGGATTGACTGAAACATTGTGGTAACAACAAAAGCAATACAAAGAATGAGTTCAATAGTCTGAAGAACTCTTGGAATGATAATGACTCTTCTCAAAATGATAGAAGGTAGGCATAGAATGGATTGACTGAAACATTGTGGTACCAACAAAAGCAATACAAAGAATGAGTTCAATAGTCTGAAGAATTCTTGGAATGATAATGACTCTTCTCAAAATGATAGAAGGTAGATGTAGAATGGATTGACTGAAACATTGTGGTAACAACAAAAGCAATACAAAGAATGAGTTCAATAGTCTGAAGAACTCTTGGAATGATAATGACTCTTCTCAAAATTATAGAAGGTAGATGTAGAATGGATTAACTGAAACATTGTGGTAACAACAAATGCAATACAAAGAATGAGTTCAATAGTCTGAAGAACTCTTGGAATGATAATGACTCTTCTCAAAATTATAGAAGGTAGATGTAGAATGGATTGACTGAAACATTGTGGTAACAACAAATGCAATACAAAGAATGAGTTCAATAGTCTGAACAACTCTTGGAATGATAATGACTCTTCTCAAAATGATAGAAGGTAGATGTAGAATGGATTGACTGAAACATTGTGGTAACAACAAAAGCAATACAAAGAATGAGTTCAATAGTCTGAAGAACTCTTGGAATGATAATGACTCTTCTCAAAATTATAGAAGGTAGATGTAGAATGGATTGACTGAAACATTGTGGTAACAACAAATGCAATACAAAGAATGAGTTCAATAGTCTGAAGAACTCTTGGAATGATAATGACTCTTCTCAAAATGATAGAAGGTAGGCATAGAATGGATTGACTGAAACATTGTGGTACCAACAAAAGCAATACAAAGAATGAGTTCAATAGTCTGAAGAATTCTTGGAATGATAATGACTCTTCTCAAAATGATAGAAGGTAGATGTAGAATGGATTGACTGAAACATTGTGGTAACAACAAAAAGCAATACAAAGAATGAGTTCAATAGTCTGAAGAACTCTTGGAATGATAATGACTCTTCTCAAAATTATAGAAGGTAGATGTAGAATGGATTGACTGAAACATTGTGGTAACAACAAATGCAATACAAAGAATGAGTTCAATAGTCTGAAGAACTCTTGGAATGATAATGACTCTTCTCAAAATTATAGAAGGTAGATGTAGAATGGATTGACTGAAACATTGTGGTAACAACAAATGCAATACAAAGAATGAGTTCAATAGTCTGAAGAACTCTTGGAATGATAATGACTCTTCTCAAAATTATAGAAGGTAGATGTAGAATGGATTGACTGAAACATTGTGGTAACAACAAATGCAATACAAAGAATGAGTTCAATAGTCTGAACAACTCTTGGAATGATAATGACTCTTCTCAAAATGATAGAAGTTAGGCACAGATTAAATAAAATATGGTAATAACAAAAACAACTCTTGGAATGAGAATGAACAAATGCAGTATCTTTTCTGCTGTAAATTAAAACAAAAACAAGATATAAATCTAGTACATCTTAATTTATTTTGATATTTTTTTCTTAAATTAAGTTACTAGTAAATTGGTAGAATTATTTTCTGTTCATGCTTACATTTATACATTGTCTTATGGCAAAGACACTTTGACTTATATACATGCAATATGCAATATAATTCATTTTTGACTGTCACATAACAGGCAAAAATACATGTGTTTTGAAAAAAAAAGAATCATTCTTTATGAATCTTCTTCAGTATCATTAAAATTTGGGTGGAGGTAGACGTGGACAGGAAAAGATTTTAAAAATATTATATTATCCGTTTATTGTTTTTTATGGATACACTTATTTGAATAAATGCTCTGTTCTTTAATTAAACAGTATAAATTGCATTTACTGGCCTGAATTAATATTGATTAATTAAAGAACAAAGCATTTACTTAAATAAGTGTATCTATAAAAAATAACATTTAAACAGAAAATATATTAAATATTTGTTGGATTTAATCCATTTCCTATGATATATATTATTAAATAGAATCAATCTTTTAATGAAAAAAGTTTATCAAATTTTTGGAAGGTGGGTAAAAAAAAGTGGCATTTATTAATTTATTTTCTAAATATCTTTTAAATAGGCATAGATATATCTCGTTTGGTCCACACTCCTCTCTGGTCTTTTGAACAGGAGTAGAATTTTATTCCATATTTCTTGTTTAGGATTGCATTTCCAGTTCCTTCTAAAGCCTTCTCTTTATCTTTCACTCGCAATATCTCCTTACATCTCAGTGGCATTATTACCTTGCTTGGGGTGAATTGATTTAAAAAAAATAGAAATGATTTCAAGGTTTTTTAAACTATTTATGCTAAAATTTAACAATATCCAGTTCATTTTCTTCTTTTTTTTTTAAAAGAAAATTTGAAAAGTAAAAAAAAAAAAAAAAAATAATACATTTAAAAATAAATTTTTTTTCAATACAGGAAGTAAAATTACAAGAGGTGGAGGAGTAACTGTTAATTCCTCTTGAATCTTAACTGGATTATTCTTGATCAGTGTTGTTCAGCACATGCGCAATGAAGCAATATTTTTATACAGGCTGCAAAGAAAATGACTCAAAATGATATCCTTTAGTAATGACAATTACAGTGTTAAAAAAAGAGTAAGATTAACAGGTTTGACTGATGAACACTTAAAAGAATTTAAAGAGTAGCAACAAGTTGATACCAACCAGAAATTAAAGATATTGCTGACAATTGAAGGCCAAGTATCTTGTTAATTGTAGGGTTAATAAAAAGTTCATAATATTGCTATCTTTCATACTACATCATTCTTTTTTAACTAATGCTAACCTTCAGGAAAGTGCCGTCCTGGGTAAGACGTTAAACTAGATCTGCATCCTGGGTAAGATGTTAAACTACATCCAGCAGCAAGGAGGTTTTGAGGAGCGTGGAACCACCTCTTAATTGCTGGTCTTCCCAGTTTCACCCTGACCTGGGGTGGTAGCACCTGTTAGGGTCCCAGCTATGGGAAAATAGTTAACTATTACCAGCAATACATTTTTGAAAAAATTATTACCAGCAATACAATTTTGAAAGAAATATATTACCAGAAACAGATTTTTGAGAAAACAAAATATTACCAGCAATAAAAAAATTTGTCGGTATTAAATAACCCGTTGAGGTTGATATGCTGTAAAACAAAATAAACCAAACCAATCTAAGCCAAAGAATACGTACTCTATTCATACGAATCTATCCTAAAAATGTTGTCAGCATTAAATAACCAATTGAGGTTTATATGCTGTTAAGCAAAATAAACCAAACCAATCTAAATGAAAGAATACATATTCTATTCATATGAATCTATCCTAAAAATGTTGTTGGCATTAAATAACCCATTGAGCTTGATATGCCGTTAAACAAAATAAACCAAACCTCCAGGAAAGTGACTCGTTGCACCTACTTGGGCTAAGTTTCAGCTGACATGAAGCAGAAAGACTATATTGAATCCATTGCTAGGTCAGCTGCTATGAAAGTCAGTTCACTGTGTCATGTGAGACAATTTTTCTCTTCAGAATCTATCTTACATATCTATAAATCCATCAATCTATCTATGCTTAGAATATTGCTGTCACATATGGTCTGGTTCCCCTGCTATTTACCTTTTAGCTCCTTGATAAAATCCAAAGAAGAATCAGCAATAAATTAGCCCTGATCTGGCAGCTTAGCTTCAGTCACTTTCCCACCACTGTAAGGTTGCCTCTCTGTGCCTTTTCTGTAAATACTTTCATGGTAATGTTTCTTCAATATGGTACCTAGACTTTTTTAATTTAAGTGCAGTACTAGACTGGTATTGTGATCCCATCAATTTACAGTTGAGCTGGCTAGATGTAGCCGTAATTTTTATGCTAACAGTTTCTTTTCTCACTTGTGAAACTCCCTCCCAGCTACATGTTTTCCAGACAACTTTAATCCCCAAAAATTTACATGCACTGTCAATCGCTGTCTGATGACCTCCTGATTAGTCTTTCTTCTCATTATTAATGTTTCTGTTCCTAATTTCTCCACACTCTGTAACCTCTTGTCTTAGAGGCTTTACTACCTTACATAGGGTGATACTGATTTTAAAAAAAAATTCCTTTTACAATTTATTTTTAATTTTCTTTTTTAATGGAATGTGAATGGAATATGTGTACATGTCATAGCTGGTGGAACATTTATATAGCGATAAAGTAGTGAGAGGTTTGCAAAGTTTCATCTTTGTGGAAAGAGGTTGTAGGTGGAAAATAATTAATCACCAACAAAGTTACGTAAATGCTTTTGAACTATATCAAGAGTGGGAAGTGAAGACTGGACAGCTCCAGCCCAGCTATAGCAACAGTACTCCAATTTCAGCCTCTTGTAAAGATAAAGTATAGCAAGAGGGAGTCAGATACTTACTGAAGCAGTATAATGAACCAACCCTTTTTCCAGCATCTTTAGCTATGGATCGTGTACATGAATTCCAATTGATATCTGATAGTTATATATTTTCTCCTGGTGAAATTAAGAGGTGCTCAAGTTCACATTTGTCAAAATTTTAAATGCTGATTTTCAAGGCATGTCCTTTCTACTTGAAGATTAATGCAATTTTTTTTTTCACTCAATATCCTCGTAAGATTGGCACAACATATTCTCTCTCTCTCTTGGTCTTGTGCCAGACTAAGCAAATCCTTGTCAGTATTCATGCATACAGCATGAGATGCATCATAGAGAATCTCAAAGAATTATTGACAGGCTATGATCATCAGTGGATCAAAATGGCTAGCTATAGTTTAAATAACAGGGTAGTTTGAGCTCTCAAGCTGTGATTGGAAGCCAACCTTGGAGAAAGACAACTCTGAATTCAAAATCAATATGTAGCCCTGGAAAAGCACATATTATACAGCTACTGCGAAGATTATAGTGTCTATCTTCACTAATTCACTATACCTAAGGGTTTAAAATAATTTTTTTAAAATGCAAAAGCTTTCTTGAAGCTTTCATTTTAGCTTTCATTGAAAGTTAAATTTATTATTGAAAATTGAAAGTTAAATTTATTATTTGCAGTAAGCAAAATACTTTGGTGTATTTCAAACAGAAATTATATTGATTGGAATTGATTTTCACATTTTTTTTTCTAAAATATCTGATTAGTGTCCTTTTTTACTTGTCTTTCATCACAATATAATTCTCTTTATTAAAAAATCTTCCAAAAATAAAATAAATTTCTGAAACTTTATTTGAGGAATATTAGCTGATTTAAAGTATAATTAATCTAATTTTAAACAAATATTATTTACTTTAAATTTAAAATAACACAAAAATGCATGTATCTGTGTTTTTAATTGACAGTAGCCATGTTTGACGAGTAATGACAGGTTTATTATTTTTCTCCAGAGGCTTTATTTGTAAAACATAATTTAAGAAAATCGTGTGAGAGCCTTTTTTATATAATTTTTAAGTACTCAGTAATCTGCAAAATGTTGGTAAATATTCTCTGTAATCTAATTTTAGGAATGTTAACTTTAAATTTACTATATAATATTTTGCTTAGCTTTGGAAAGGCAACTTTTTGCTATCCCAATGTGCATTCAGATTTCAGTGTTAAATACTTCCCAGATATATAAATTGTTGTTGTTGTTTGATTTTGGTATCTCCATTTTGTAATTTGCTTGTTGGGCTGTCCCTTTTGCTAACAACCATGCATAGTCTTTTTGCAATTGATGTTTAGTACTTTTTGCTTTCCTTCAATGCATTCTGTAGGAATTCTTGTAGTTTCTTTTTTGTATCTGCTATCAACATTGTGTCATTGAATATCTTATGTTGTTAAGATTGTGGCTGTCAATAATGAATCCTGGCAGGACTTCTAATTCTCTCAAAATCACCTCACTGTATAGGTTGAATAAGTCTGGAGAGAAGACACATCCTTGTCTTATACCCCTTTCTATTTTTGTATAAATACTGAATTCATTTTCTGTCCGTATGTAGACAGTTTGCTGCCAGTATAGGTTCTGGATTATTCTAATATCCTTCCGAAATATGTCAAAGTTACCTAGCAAATGACTTTAACATTAATAACTTAATGTTGATTGATTCAGCCACATAATGACCACTGACTTGATTTTGATCTATAGATATTTATTCAACTTTCAGATTTGGTGGATTTAAGAAGCTTGACCATAGGGAAACTTATCTCTTTTCAATGTTAGTGTGTGTTGTTATATCAGTAGATTACATCATTAATTATATTACTTTCTAAACTTTTGGCCCCAATGTAAATATTTATAGGGTTGGTTCATAATCTCTAATGCACTAAAAGTTAGTGGATTTTCGGCAGCACTCACGTACAAACCACACAGTACAAAAAAGCCAATAGAAAAAGAAACATCATATGGTTCAAACCACCATACAAAAACGTAAAAACAAATGTAGGAAAAATATTCATTAAAGTACTACACAAACACCGCCCATCCACCTCTCTCCACAAGATAGTCAATAAGAGCACAGTAAAAATCAGTTAGTTGCACTGGGAACATGATGTGAATACTAAAATAGCACAACAGAAACATAAATAACAAATCATCTGCACAAATCAAACCCACCTGTAACTGCAGAGCAAAGAATGTATGTCCCTTAAATGGCAATTGTATGCAAAACAATGTAATATACCAAGCCATTGTAAAATCAGCAGATTACGAAGATAAAATATACACAGGAGTAACTGAAGAACACTAGAAATAGAAGCTATGGGCATAAAACATCCTTTACAAATAGTGAATATGCGAACAGTACAATGCTTTCTAAACATATATGTGGAAATTAAAAACAAAACCCAAATTATACCAAAAATATCATAGAAAACAAGGAAAACAGCATCAGTAATAAATCTCAAATAAACTGCCTGGAGGAGAAAATAGCTATAAACACCTTCCTAAACCAACACAAACTACTAAGTAAACAATCAGAACTTATCTCAAATTGCAGACGTGAAAACACATTTTTACTACGTTACTTAAGTCAAAAATTAAAATTGAATACCTTGTAAAATGTACTATGCCCAATGCAAATAATATAATATAACATACTTTAGATAAAAACAATACTTTAAACTCAATAAATAAGATAACCAACATTATATTCCAGGAAACTTGTTTACTTTCAATGTTAGTGCATGATGTTATATCAGTAGATTATCTTAGGTATATTGCTTTCTGACCTTTTAGACACTGAGATGCAAATTAATTAATTCAATCCAGTTCCAGGTGGTCCATTACTTGAAGCAATACCTCTTCCCCAAAAGAAGTGCTGAGGAGACTGGTCTATCTTTAATTTATGCTCCCATATATATGTGGAACTTTCACTTTAAACCTGCTTTTGTGTCAGATTCTGTTTGAGTGGGCATTCAGATAATCATTACTTCTTATCAGTTACTCCAAGAGAATTGGTTTCTTTTTTTATTATCGTCATCATCTATGAATAAATCACTAGTTTACTGCCTTTGAGTTGTTATACCATTTAGATATATCATCACTGGATTGGATATTTCCATCTCTCCATACCAATTTATGGTACCACCATATTGTGCTTGGTACCATTTTCCCCATGGAAGAGAGTGTAGATTCTCTTGGACTGATTGCTATTCCCCCAACAGCCTGCATTTGTTTTTTTGCTTTTTTTTGCTTTTTCCACCTTTTTTCTACTTTTTTCTGCTTTTTTTCCATTTTTTTTTTTTCCACTTTTATTTTTTCCGCCTCTTTTTCTGCTTTTTTTGTTGCCTTTTTTTTTTTTTTGGCCTTGTTTTTTTTTTTTCCCTTTTTTCTGGTCTTTTTTTTCTTTTTTCTTCTATTTATTTTTTCTGCCTTTTTTTTTTCCACCTTTTTCTGCTTTTTTTCTGTCTTTTTTTCTGTCATTTTTTTGTGCTTTTTTTTTCTGCCTTTTTCTGTCTTTTTTTCCACCTTTTCTGTTTTTTTTTTTCTGCCTTTTTTTGTTTGTTTGTTTGTTTGGCTTTTTTCACTTTTTTCTGCCTTTTTTTTTCCCTCAGCTTTTTTTTTTTATTATTATGATTGTGAAAAAATAAAAACTCATTATAAAATAATCTTAAAGGTTAAACTAAAAAAAGACCAAAAAATGAAGTCAAAATATGCAGAACAAAAGCATTAAAGTTGTGTCTAGAAAGGTATGTATCCTTATGGAATCTGTTAAGCGATTGTTGGTCCTGATCATGACATGATTCTAGAATGTTTTTACTTTCTTAAGTATTATTTGTTTTAATCATTTCACCCCCCAAGCAAGGTAATAAAGTGACTAAGATGCAGTGGATTACTGAATGAATGAATATGAGAAAAGGAAAAATATCAAAGTGTGAGAACAATAAAAGAAGAGGAATTCAAGAAAAAATACTTTTATCTTTTTGTTTTTACCAGAAGCATTGTCAATCAATATTTTTAATTTCTGCTTATATTTACTTTCCTAATATTTTAGTAGATGGGGCACTGTTTTCCATCATTATTAATTTTTGACTAGTATTTGTTTATTTTACTTTTGATTAAACATAGCGTTATCAGTCTTATTATTATAAATTTTAGACTAGTATTTACTTATTAATTTTTATGTTATTATCTGTTAGATACCTTATTAGACATTATCATTAATTTTTATGTTATTTTCTGTTAGATACCTTATCAGACATTATTAATTTTTGACAAGTATTTAATTTTGTTTATTTTTTTTGTAATTGTCAATCATTAATAGTAATTTTTAATTGGTAATTTCTTTTTAATTATTAGTTACTTTTTATTGCTAGTTTACTTAACGCAAATCAGAAATAAAGGATATGCTCTTTGTGAGATTTACACTAGCATCCATTTTGTTTCAAGATAGCCTGCATCAGTTGATTTAACTGCTGACCTAAACAAACTTTACAACTTTGCAGAAGATCAAATCTATAAAAAATGAGGCAAAAAAATATTTTTCTGCCTTTTTTTCTGCCTTTTCTTTCTATCTTCTGCCTTTTTCTTTTTTTTCCATTTTTTTCCTTTTTTTTTCTTCTGCCGTTTCTTTTTTTTCTTCTATCTTTCTTTCTTTCTGCCATTTCTTTTTCTTCTGTCTTTCTTTTTTTCTGCTGTTTCTTTTTTTCTGCTGTTTCTTTTTTTCTGCTGTTTCTTTTTTTCTGCTGTTTCTTTCTTTCTACCGCCTTTCTTTTTTTCTACCGTTTCTTTCTTTCTACTGTTTCTTTCTTTCTGCCATTCTTTCTTTCTTTTGACTTTTTGGTGTTAGAATAAAGCATTTTTATATTTTTTATCATCCCTTCTGCTTGCTCAACAGTTGTAGAATATAAAATGATTTGAGCATTTTGATAAATGCTACAAAAATAAGATGAATGAAAAACTATTAAAAATAAATATATTCAAGATGAAAATATTTTATCTAAGAAATTTGGACAACTTAAGATTATTGTTTGTTACACTTGCTTCTATAAGGTGTAAAGAAGAAAAAAATTAAAGAGAAATAAAAAAAATAGTCAAAAAATAAATGACAACAATTTATCTGAGTAATTCAGGCAACTTAAGACTACAACTATTACTCCACAAAAATTAAATGAATTAATTAAATAATAAAATAAACAATTAATAAATAAATAATTAAGTAATAAATATAATTAAAAAATAATTTTAAAATTAAAAAATTATAAAAATAATAAATAAATAATTAATAAATATTTAAATTAAAAAATTAAATTAAATAAAAGGAAAACTTGTCAAAAAATTATAATAATGACAATGACTCATCTGAGAAAGATTTAAAGAATAATAAATAAACACATGAAATAAAGTAATGAATAAAAAATGATAATAAAACAATAGTAAAAAGAAGCTCTAAAAATAATTAAAAATATGAAGAATTTAAGGCCTAAAAAAAAGCAAAGCTTAATCTGTAAGTAAAAGAGAATTTATTAACTTTTTTTATTAATTTTAATGAGAACAGTTATTGCAAAAATATGGTTTGAAAAATAAAATTGAAGGCTTTTCAAAATTATTGGGAATAAAAACAACTGACAATAATATTTTAAAAAAAATAATGAAACAGTAATTCAAAGTGTATAAAATATTATTTGCAAATTTTATGTAGAAATCATTTGTATGTTGTTGGTTTTGAGTAATTTCCTTGTTTTTATTTCCATTATTTCCAGTCAGACTAACGTCTTTATCTTTGTTAGCATTTTCATGATGTTTTGGCTATTGTACTGACCAGCCTTCTTCAGATATCTATCAATTCAACATCAAGAAATTTTGAACTGAATCCTTTATTCAATTTACAAGGTAGATTGATCCCATTTTGCTTCTGTTTTAACTTGGTTTGTTCTTTTTAGTACTGCTCAGTTATTTGCTAGTCTTGTTTTCCCCAAGTCTGGATCTGTATTACCTGGTCCAGGGATTGAACTCACAATTACCATGCCACCAGTTGAATGAACTAGCACATTACTTCTCTGGTATATTGTCATGGGACAATGGAAGGAGAATCATCTATTCCAATAAATTAAATAAAAGATTCAATTTGAATGTTACTTGAATTGACAGATATCTGAAGAAGGCTAGAGCATATACCGGCTGAAACATTGTGATAACAACAAACATGAGGACATTAGTATGAATGTAAATGATAACTCATCATCCTAGAAATTCAGACATGAATTTTTTTCCAATATTTGGCTGTCCTCTTAAAAGCAGAAGATGATCAGAGAAGCCAGCACTTTAATTAAACAAAGAAAATGAAATTAACTCGAACTAACCACATACAATGATTAAAACATTTTGTGCCACAAAATTCAGACAAATTTATATACAGATTCAAAGGTCTTTGAAATAATATTGTTTGGTTTGATTTTAAGGGGGAAAATAGTGTTGGATTGGGTAGGAGAAAAATAGAAGAAAAAAATGCAAGAATTGGTTACAGTCGTTCAACATTTTACACTCGAAAGCCAAATTTATCCAATCAGGTTTCTTGGATTTCATTTTGGGAAGTTTTCATTTCTTCCAATTAGATGATAGAATGAGGTGAACATTCTAAAATATTAATCACCTTTTTAATATATATTATTTGGCATAATCATTATTATTATTTTAATATTATTAAAGACCAGTCTCTCTGGCAAAAACCATAGAAGAAAAAAAAAAGTTATTTCACTGTTCAATGAATATATATAATAAATATACATGTTTCTAGCTCACATATATCAACCAATCAGATTATTGATATTTATAAATATTGACCAATAGGAATTCATAGATTGACTCAACCTTTATTAAAGAGTTGTCTGTCTTGTAAGAGGAAATCTAGGACCATACAAAACAATACATTTTAAACATTAGATCTTCTTACAGTTTGTCTGTACTATAGGTACATCAATAAGTCTGCATCCTGATGATGATAGAAAGCATTCATTTCACACAACAAATATTTTTTTCATAACTTTCTTCCTTGTCATTGTACTAAATGGTTTTCAGTGAAAATTTCAGATCCAAATTCAGTTAATAATGACATGTCAGGCTATTGATTTATGAATCTGCGCTTGTTTTTATGCTTGTAACTGAAACCAGTACAACTTTGTATTTGTTATATAAATAACTACTTTTTAAAAAAATTATATATGGGCAGCAACCTTTCTTTTAAACAACTTTTGTTAAATATGGCGGACAAGGAAAATTTAATTCATTTTTTATTTTGTTTTTCCAGTGTCCTTACGTTTTCCCGTTTAGTGGGAGTAAGGAAGTACAAAAATTTCCCATAATTTTCATTGTCCCCAAGTGCTTTTAGCTACTTTAGCCATTTTCAAGGGTGTTTTGTTTTTGGTGTTGTTATTTTTTCTTCATGTTTTGACTGTATAAGATGTATTTTATTTTTGTGTTTTGAATAGGAGCATTTATTTTGAGCCTTTGTGTGTTAACAATGGCTGGAATTTAAGTGGGCATCTTTCTGTTTTTCAAAATCTTTTAACACTCCATTCCCACTGTTAAATAAGGTGAGTTTGATAGTTGATTTATAAACCAGTCTGAAGATGTAATGTAAGCCAACTGCAGAAATAAATTTAAGTTTATAGCTGGAAAATTCAAATGTAAGGTTTTTCTTTGAAATTTTTCTTATAGCTGGCCACTTGTATTCAAGGATACCTGTTTACTAGGGCGGCTAGCCAATCCCTATTGCAGATGCTTGCTCAGGAGCATTGTTTATTCAACACCCACAGAGCCCACCTGTGGTTTATACTGCATCTATGCTGAGCAGACCTTAGTTACAGTTTCTGGGAAAGAGCACGCTCAAGTCCTTGTCACATGATTTGTGACTTCATGCTAGCACAGCTATCGACAATCCCCCAAGTGTTCCGTCTACACAATTTCACTCACAAGACTTTGCTCAACTTGTATGGTTTTCAGGCACTTTCCAAAGGTGCCACATGCTAGGATCGACCATGGTGAGATTCAAACCCAGGTCTCAGGGTCAAAATGCAAACATTCTAACCACTCAGCCACGTGCATATATATATATATATATATATATATATATATATATATATATAAAAAAAAAAATAAAAATGGGGCATGCTCTGGATTAGTAAATTTCATACCTTCTTTGGTTTAATTAACCTTTATCTAGGATGCAGAAAGTTGGAGTATTTTCAATTTCCTTACAATTGGTTGATGTATAGATACATCATCTTGAAATTATTATTGGGATATATTAAAACTGAAGCATTTTTTTTTTCTTTAGAACAGGGTTTCTCAACCTTTCTTTCCCAATACATTCTTTCACCATTTCTTAGAATGCCATTCCCTCGCTTTTCAAGGTGGCAGGCAAGATAGGCCAAATTTTATAATTGCTCTCCCCAAACTTACTGATTCACCCCTGAAAATCCCAAATTCACCCCTGTTGAGAACCCCTGCTTTAGAAATTGTAATCTACTGATTTTAATAAGCTTAATTTATTCAAAAAATTCAGGGATCATACCTGACATGTTTGATTGACACTAAATATTGAATGCTGCACTTGCTTTAAAAAAAAATTTAAAAAATATCTGGTACTTGATGCATAAAAAAAAAAAAAAGAATTTCTACCAAAAAAGAATTTTTAGATATTAAAAAAAGAAGGAATATATATTTTGGGAGTTGGGGGACTATGTACCAGTCAAAATAAATTGTGTTTAAAAACAAAACAAAAAAAATATTTTTCTGCTGCTGCCATGGAAGAAATACAGATTAGACATGCATTTTAATAACAATTTAAGTTTCCAATAAAAATGAAGTCTTTAAAAACAGACAAGTATATATTCACGTAATATTTACAAATATATTAAAACAAAAGGGAGAAGGAGCAAGAAAAAGAAAAAAAATATTACTTTAAAGTGGTGAATTAAAAAAAAATGCCAACTGATTATCACTCCTCACTCTTCAGAGTTCAATCAAGGACAAAACATAAATATGCACACACTGACTAAAATTAAAAAAAAAATTAATGTCTGTTTTTAAAATCATAATAAAATTTTGTACCTCCTATAAATTATTTAAAAATTAAGTGTTGAATTTTTATCTTAATTTTTTTTTTTTCACAATGTGGGTTAAATTTCACACTACTTTTGAAATGTTGGTGTCTTTGTAGTGAGTAATTTTTAAACCACATTTAATTCATATATTGAACACAAAGGTTTAATATCCAGACTGACCAGCAGATGGCAGAGTAGTTCAAATGGAAGAACAACAATTATGTCTCAGCTATACAATAATAAAAACAATTGAGACATTTTTAATGAGCTTTTTTTCCCTGTTACCTCTATTTTTCTAAGAGGATTTTAAACAATGATAACAGAACAGCCATAACTAACAAAACATAAATTAAATAACCATTCTGTAGCCCTATAAAACTGATAATTGGATTGTCTGTGGTTCCAATGTCAAATAGACAGTAAATTCAATAAAATGTTCTTTCCCTTATCTGTGATTTCACTTTACAAAATTTTAGTCACAGTCAACCAAAGAAATAAAAAGAAAAATTCTTAAGTTTTATTTAATAATGCTTGCAAATCATAAGAGTTGTAATGTTGTCAATTTGAATGTGCCAAACAAGAGCTATAAAGTGCTTTCTTTCATTGAAAAGATGAAAGTACCTTTTTCTTCTTTATGTACCATGTCCTCTCAGGATGTAGGCAATCATGGCTCTCCACAACTTCTGTCCCTCATAGCTGTTAATAAATTTTATCTTTGTTATTTCTCTAAAGCCCTGTTCTGCCAACCATTTACTCAAGCTCACAAAATATATTATGTGTTGTTTTCATCTGTTTCTCTTGCCCTCTACCTGTCCCACGAGTATCAGATTTTCCAAGCCCTCCTTCCTCATTTGTCTCAGAAACCTCAACTGTCTTTTCCTGATGTTAAGTTTCCTTTTTGTTTCCATTTTCTCCAAATCTTTCTTGTTCCTCACATATTCAGTCCATGGTATCCTTCTGTAGAAACACATTTCTGTTGCTTCATCTTTGAGCAGATCATCCAGCACTCACTACCATACAAAAGGACAGATATCACATAGCAATTTAGAACTCTTTTCCTTGTTTCTAGTGAAATTTTTCTATTGCTTATTTCTTTGTTTAGCTTTTGGAAGGCATCCCATGCTATCCCAATAGACCTTCAGATTTCAATGTCACATTTTCCATCTTCTGGTAAAACATTTCCCAGATATTTAAATTTCCATACTTGTTTGATTTTAGCATCTTCAATTTGCAAAAGTACTTTGTTTAATTTGTTAATACCCACTGTCCTATTTTTGGAATGGTAAGCATTAATAGGTAGAAATGGTAACATTATAGGTAGAAATGTGTAATTAATAACTGATTTCTTTAGAAACTATAATTATCTGGTTGGAAGGAAATTTCTTGTGGTTTGTAGAAAATTAAGTTTATTTGAATCCACAAGAACCTTACTTCCAACAAGTCATGTTGCATGGGGAGGCTAAAAGGGTGATTACCCTGGGTTCTCAATTTTTAGGGCTGCAAAAAAATTGTTGGAGAAAAAAAAAATCATAAAATGGTTAAAAAAAAAGTTTTCTGTCTTATTACAATGTTTCGATACATGACTGATGAGGCAGATTTTTTCACGCAGTAGGTTGCTATTTCTTTCTGCAGTAGACCAGTTGCCATCCAAGGCTATAGAACTCGGTTTGTCATGCTATTTACCCATAGGTGGGGGAAGAAGAGGATTCATACCTTGTTCCAATGATGTAGAAATATTTTTATTTTTTCATTTGGCTTTACTTTGGTTTTGGCAAAAGTAAATAAATAATTTATGAGGTAAATGTGTTACAAATTATTTACTTACGAATAGCATTAAAAGTGACTTGCTTCAGAAATAAGATAAACCCTTATTGTCCTGGCATCAGTTTAAAATGATGCTTTGTTTTTTCTCATATATCTAAACTATAATTTTGGAACTTGAAAATCTCACTGAAATATGTTGGGAAATTTCTTGAAAAATATGAACTTTAAGCAATAGGGTCACAATATATGGAATAAAAAGGTGGTGTCAATTTGAACTAACACCAAGAATATACGTGTTCAGTATGATATTGATTTGAACAACATTCTTAGCTTTGATCTACTTCTCTGATGCAAAATACTGAGTTGATTATTTTATATTAATTATAAGTAAATAATTGGCAAGATAGAAAACTCTAGTGACACTTCATTCCAAAGATGAACTTCTAACAAAATAACAAGAAAATAACAGTTTTATTGATAATAATAATCTTAGTCATATCAATCTGGTGTCATTTTAAACTGATACCTTTTTTTTTTCTATATATCTAAACTTTAATTATAGACTAGTTTTGAAATGTGGAAATTTCACTAAAATATATGGAAAATTTTCAAGATTTCATCTGAAATCCCTATCCCAAAAAGAGGAACTTTAAGCAAAATGGTCATAGTATATAGGAAAAAAATGTGTCGTTTTAAATTGACACTTCATATATAAACCATAATTAAAAATTATAGTTTTAGAATATGAAAATTTCACTGAAATATGTTGGGAAATTTTCAAATTTTTCATCTGAAATCAAGAAAATGTGAACTTTAAGCAAAATTTTGTAAAAGTGGGTGGGTTCAGTTTTATATGTAAATTCCTTGTAAATTGATCCCTCTGCTGGAAACCAAAACAAAATATGCTCATACCATGTAATTTCTTAACATTAAAAAAAAACTTTTGAAATTCATAATCGGGAGTGCTTAATCGATAATAATATATGTAAAAAGCATTCCAAATTACAAATTTTTAAAAATTTCAAACTTTTTTCATATTTTGAGAAATTATGTACTATGAACATGTTTCATTTCCATAGAGCAGTGGTTCCCAAACATTTTTTCTTTGGGTCACATTTTCAGAATGAAAATTTGCTTGCACCTCACCAAAGGGAAGTCTAGTAAAAAGGTGCAAGCAGCCCTTCTGCAAAGAAGGTCCAGAGAGAGGAGGGGGTTAAAGGGAGATAACCACGGATTCAAAGTCAGAACATTATCATTGATAACTCTCTCTTCCAATTTGTGGACCCTAGTTCCTATATTCTTAATACTTGATATAATGCAAAAATATCACAATGATAAAATTGGTCAATAATTATTAATAACTATTTATACTGGGACTCATGCATACAATTACAAGTAATCTATAATAATATTTTAAGTTTTGAAATCATATTTATTTTTGGCATATGGATTTTTTAAAACTGTTTCTATATCTTTGATTGTCTTTCAATCATTCTGCCTCACCTGCTATCCTCTTCTGCCACACCAATGAGGTATGCTGCACCAATTGGGAACCGCTACCATACAGGGACCAATTTACAATGAATTTATATAGTAAACTGAATCCCCTTATTAACTTTTATAAAATATAATAAAAAAAAAAATATGTGTGATATGGAGTGTTTGAACTATTGGAATAATATGAAAAAAAATTTTGCAAACAATGATTATTTCTGATCAAAGTGCCTAATGCACAACCCCACCTTTTCGAAGTTTTTATCTAAAATCAAGGAAATGTGCACTTTAAGTAAAATTGTCATATTACATGGAAAAAAAATGGCATCAGTTTAAACTGTGATGAGAAGGATATGAGGTAAGACAATGATTCTCAATCACTTTGCCACATGACCCTCTTAAGTGTGCTGTGAAATATTATCACAGCATACACACACATGCATACGTGTGTATGACAGTAGTAATAGTACAGCGTTAGTATTTGAATAAATGAATAAGGATTAAACTTTTTATCCTACATTAGCTAAAAAGCTTTATCAGTTTTATTGCAAGTTTCTATTTATTGATATAAGTTAGGCTCTTCAACCTGAAATAACATAAAAAATAAGAAACTAGAAAGACTACACTCAACTGAAGAAGAAATGAGGGTCTGCTTATCGCACATTCAACATTGAAGAAATCACAAAAAAAACACCAGGCACTAAATAAATAGTTGAATAGAAACATTGAAATAAAGTAAGTTTCATATTTGTGTATTTTTTAAAATCTATGATTTCATCTGATAACATTTAAATGTATATCATTTAAAAATTTTGCTAAGAGTGCTGTGATATTTTCATTTGCTCCTTGGTGTGCCACTGTTTAAAAATGTTGAGAAATACTGGGTTAAGGAAACCAAAAAGAGGAATTGCTCTTCTGATTTCATATTCTTACACTGATAGAAAACATGAATATTTTGATATCAATATCTTTTAATTATCATGTTTACTGTGAGGGCACTTGATCAGTTACAATATAACACTTCTGACAGCATCAACATTTTTTTAACACTGTGAAATTTGCAAGTTCAAACATACTTAGCACTAATACCCTTGAGAAAGATGTAAATTTAGTCTCCTCAGCCACAGGTTAAATAGTAAAATGTATAAGGCTCTCTATCCTTGGTTGGCTGCCAGCCTAATAGGAAAACACTGAATTCAAAATTGTGGAGAAGGTAATGGGAAAGCACACTACTCTCTTTCCCAAAAGTTTAGCAATTCATGTATATGAACCCATTAATGTCCACTTAAATTCTTTTTTTTTTAATCATTTCACCCTAAGCAAGGCAGTGAAGACACAAAGTGTTACTGAGTGTGAAAGAATTAGAAAGATTATTAAGGAGCAAGAACAATAAAAGAGTAATCAAGAAGACAGTAGATAACAATTGACATTGCATTGAAATTTTTGAAGATCAAAACTGGAAAGCATAGAACTGGAAGAGAGTTTCACAAGCAACAAGTGCAAGAGAAGAAACTGTTAGCATAGAACTTATGGTTACATATAGCCAATTCAACAGTAAATTGATGAGACCTTGTTGCCAATCAACTATTGTACTTAAACTTTGCCCTATGGTACCTTGACTTTATGAGTTTATCTGGACAATTACCAGGAAAGTATTATGAATTTTAATTCTAAACATTAAAATAAAAACCTGGTATTAATTATGGGTTTCTTTTTATTTATTAATTATTATTGCTAGTTCAGCAGAAAGAACATCACAAGGAAAAATAACACAATTATGGATAAATAGCCAAATAATGATGGCTAATGGATACTTGGCTGAAATGTCTATAATAAAATCTATAACAACCAAGATAAGAACAGTAGTTCAAAATAATAAAAAGTATATTGATCATCATTACTCATCTCAAAAATGAAATATAAGATTATTAAATATATATATATATATATATATATATATATATATATATATATATATATATATATATATATATAT
Source organism: Acanthosepion pharaonis (assembly GCA_903632075.3). NCBI lineage: Eukaryota > Metazoa > Mollusca > Cephalopoda > Sepiida > Sepiidae > Acanthosepion > Acanthosepion pharaonis. The sequence goes on from CAHIKZ030005381.1 coordinate 2,157,461, forward strand.
ATATATACACTAAGAGTTCACCCTGCTGATCCCATGTGGTGAAACCTAGGAAGTAGTACCTGGCTCATTAGGATTTATTTATTTTACTTTTTCTCTACTTAGTGTATTGAGCACTCTTTGTTTTAACTTATTACTTGCTGGGTTTTTTTTCTTTGTACCAGAGATTTAAAGTACTGGACGATTTTTTTTCGATTTGTTTGGAGAGGTTTCTGGTTCTTTCTTTTTTTTTCTTCGGGTGCCAATTTATTTGAAAATTGAGCTATCCAGGTTTTTTCACCCACTGAGTTTAAATAGATGTGCATTATATGATCAGTACAAATAACATTCATTCCTTAGCTGATTGATGTTATGTTCCGTACTCCAACTCAAGAGTTTCATAGGCAAAACTTTTTGCAATTGTTCTGTCCACTTGTCAGGAGGTATCAGCAATTGACTGCAGATTTTCTCATTTTTGTTATTTTATACCAAGTTAAAAATGAATCGATGTCCTAGTTATTTGTGTTAGGTTGATTTTTTTTTCTCTTTATATATATATATATATATATAAGAAATTTATTTATTATAGGTTTCTACCCATGGCCAGTTAATGTACACTGTCACAAAAATAGGATGGTAGGCATTAATAGGTTAAAGAAAAAGGAAGGTGAAGAGAGCTATGGTTGCTTGCTTGCTTCAAGGGATATGGTATATAAACAAACAAAATTATATTTTTATTTTATACAATTTCAAAAAACACTAACTTCAGATTTAAAAGAAAAAAGTTATTTAAAAATTTAAAAAAAATGTCAACGGATGTTTAAAATGTTAGTAAAAACAGTTTTAAAACCTGTTCAGAATGAGTAAAAAAAGTTTTAAAAAGTTAGAAAATTTTTTTAAATTGTTTAAAAAAAGTAAAAAAACTTTAAAAAAATGTCAAAAAAATGTGTGATCCTTGCTTTTTGGTCAGATAAACTGGCCTTTAGATAAAACTATTTGATGAAATGTTAACTTTTATTTTACTTTTGGATTTAAAAAAAAAATACATTTGGTATCTGTTTAGTTTATATTTCATTGTAACTGAGTGCTCTCATATCAATCGTGACAATTTGAGATACTAAACCATGAGATCACTGTTTCTTTTCTTTCTTTAGTTTACAAAAAATATACATTGTCAGTGAAAAAGACTCATAAAAGTCTGCTCTCAATAAAAATTCAAGATAAGATTCCATCACAGCAAGAAATTTAAAGTGGAAATTAATTGGATAAAATTTATAGTAAAAATACATTGCAAATAATTCACTATAGAATTTACTGCAGAAAATGATACATTTTTTTATACCAATATATATATCATTCCAGAAGAGCTAACCATCTTTCTGACTTTCCAAAAACTTCAAAAAGACTATACATGTTTCTGTACATTTTATATCCATGCATTTACCGGGAAAAACACTGATGTAATTTTAATACATGCAATCAAAACATGAAGAAAAACATTGCACACTGTGTGTAATTTAATGTCATAAAAGATTCTGTTTTAATCAGAAAACACTATTTCAGGTTTTAAGGAAAACAAATTTTTTTTTAATACCATGAAATAAAAGTCTGCTTCATAAAATATTTATTTTTCTCATTTTTCAAGTCTGCTATGCTTCTTTTTTTCATAGAAAAGATGCTTTAGTCTGAGTAAAGGTTAAGTATATAACTTAAGTGTTTATACTTTTAATTTGTATTCCACTCTGTTTAAGTGATGTATAGGATTTTGTTTGCAGCATTTAAAAGTAGTGTCAATTGTAAGATCATTATGGGAACAAATTGTACTTGCCCACATAAAAAATTTATCAGTTTGGTGAGGAGAACTCTTTTTCTCCATTTGAAAAAGAAAACAAATTGAAAGAAAATTTTAATAACTTTAAAGCAATGGTATTTTCAACAGATATTTTATTATGATTAATTCCTTTAAGTATCCCAAAATTGTTTAGATTGTTGAATAAAATACTCTTTGAGGCTGTTGTAACCTAGAACGGGTTACTGAATGAGGAATAACCAAAACGGCGTTTGGAAATGATAACATCAACAAAATACAATACTCGCTAACGCCGTGAAGTAGGTAAACCACTGCTAGTGGTGGACTACTTATACAGCATATTACCCCCAACTTACAATAGTGTCCAATGTATTTATGAGGATTGGGACATACCCATTAGTGTTCATAGGTACGGTATATAACAGAGGGGGGGAAAAAGGAGGAATTATCATTATTTACATGTGTCAAATGGGATGTCCTCTAGCCTTTGTCAGGTGCTTGTCGATCTAGGTAACCTTCAAAGAAATTTAAACCAAACCCTTTATCTATCTTATCTTCATTTAATCCGTGGGGGTAGATTGTTCTCATTCCAATGCCCATATCAAGAAATATCTCGTCTAATTCTTATTTAGTAATACTCAATTATTGCTCACACAATTTCCACCTTATCCAAATTCACACTGCCCAGTCCAAATTCATGAACCAATGCTTTGATCCACCACTAGGCTATTGATCTGCATAAAATAAAGCCTGTGAGCTGCATGTGGCCAATAAGGTTACCTAGTGTGGTTTGCAAAGGGTTGTTCAAAACTTTCACTCTCTTTGTATCCAATTAATCTGTTTAACACGCCATTGAAAAAGAAAAAAACTCTTGCCATCCTCTTTATCTCTGTTTTTATTTCAACCATATAAAGTAACTTACTCTATAAATTTTCTTGCCATCCCTTTATTTCAAATATATACAGTAACTTACTCTATAAATTTTCTTGCCATCCATCTTTCTTTTTCAACCATATACAGTAACTTACTCTATAAATTTTCCTTTCATCACTCTGTCAAATATACACACTAACTTACTCTATACATTTTCTTGCTAGCCCTCTTTCTGTTTCAACCATATACAGTAACTTACTCTATAAATTTAATTTGAAGCCTCTGGCTAATTTTCTGTAATCAATGTGGCCCTTCACATTTTTTAATTGTAATTGTGTAGATCTGCACTATGCTATTATCAAGTGGCAGAGACAATATTGTGCTGGGCAATGCATACATTGACACAGTGGAAACAGGGCAAGCAATAACTGGGCAGTACTAAATAAGAACAAGACAAGATATCCGTAGACATGGTCAACAGAATGAGAATAATCTATCTTGTTAGATTAAATAAAGGGTTCAGTTTGACATTCCCTGAAGGTTATGCAGATTGACAGGTGTCTGATGAAGGCCAGAGGAAATAAAAGCTGAAACATTCTGACAATAACAACAAAGATGAGGACAATAGTCCATATGTAAGTAATAAGAAAAGAGGAGTTTACTTTTGTCATGTCTCTGTACAATATTGTAAGTCCCTTTCATCTTCTGACATTGTTTTGCTGTAGTACTTCTCATTTTATTGAGAAATGATGCTGATGTTTTGTTTCGTCATGTAACTGAAGAATGATGTTGAACAAGTTATAAATGTCATTTTCTTTGAGAAAATTTAATTTACACTTACTTGATTGTTAGTTGATTATTCTTTTGAAAGATTTTCTAAAATCATTTTAGCCTAAGGAAGGCAATAATGTCACTCCTATTCCATGCTAATAGGAATATATACTTGACAAACATGGTGGATAAAATAAGTAAAGGTTTATTGTAAAAAATCAGTACAATAAGAATAAAGGCAACAATTATGCACAAGGTTGTTGCAAGTCAATCCAGTAATGAGTGCTACTATTGGAAGGTCGCATAACTCTAAGTCATACTCAACAGATCCCCAATAGACTCTGTAGTCCATTGACTTACAGATACTTATGAGTAGCTACTACCTATAGTGTAGTCACTCATGGGGGTGACAGGTTATTCCATTACATCAGTCACTAAGATGCAAAGGGTTACTCAGAATGAAAGAGAATGAGAAGAATTTAGTTAGGAGAAAGGACAATAAAAGAACGGGTTTCAGGAAGAAAGAAGATGGTGATTGACATTACATTTAAATTATTAAAAAATGAAATTTGCATATTTCTATATATTGATTTTTAAATTTGTATTACGATAAATATGTTCAAAATTTTCTTGGTTATTATCTTAGAATTTAAATTTATTTCTGATAACTCAGTAGTCATTCAATTTGAAAATGTGAAAGTTTTATGCGTTCCAAATTCTAAAGTAAATAATATATTGTTTATACACAATTTTTTTTATAAGCTACTTCAGATTTTGGCCAGTACTCAGGTTAACATTTACCCAGCCTATGATAGGTTCACCTATTATCTGGTTCACACCCCTCCCCAATTTATTGAACAGGAGTAGAAGTTTATCCCTTGTTTCCTGTTTAGGATTGGGTTTCCAGTTCCTTCTAAAGTCTTCTAATTCTCTTTCACTCCCAGTAGCCCCTTATGATTTAGTGGCATTATTGCTTTGCTTGGTCTGAATTGATTAAAAAAAAAATTATGTGGCACAATGTCATTTTAATGTGGAAAATACCATACACATACATATGGACCAAGGACAAAAACTGCCCATTCCCCATGACCATTGATGACATTGATATTACACCAACCCTACCTCTCTTAGTGTCACGAGGAAGGTGTTGCCACAGGGTTGGAATCCCTGGGACTCGGGATCTTCTCCCATTTAAAATGAGTGACAGTTTACTCCATTTCCTGCCAAAAGTGAATAATACTCAGGTTACTTAATTTTTACACAAGAAGCCTTTTATCTTTTAAATACTACTATTATTATTATTATTATGTATGACTTTGAAAAAGTCATTCATATTCAAAAATTTGTTCAAACAGCTCAATTCCATTAGGCCATCGATATTATTATTATTACAACATTTTGGCTGATTTAATCTACAGCTTTCTTTGTAAGAAAAGAGTGGTGAGGTTCTTTGACAATACAGATTATGTATAATTTTAAGAAGGATAATTAACATTGCAAGATTTTTTCAGACAAGTTATTTATGTTATCACCACATCATTTCAGACAGTGCATTCTACCACCTTCTTCAGATGTTGAATCTGTAGGGAAAGAGAAGGGGTTATTATGTATCCATCATCTCATGTGGCACAAAGCTATTTTTAGTGTAAGGATCCACACACATTTATGAATGGGTGGATACAAAAAGTGTCCAGTTTGGTTGGTATATTGTTACAGGCAACAATAACCCTCTCCTATTAATAGAGAAAAGAGGTGCTGCCCAAGAGACTGATCTTCAGGAAATACCTTAGTGAATTGTACTTGTCTTACTCCAAAGCTGAAACAAGTAACAAGAGAAGTCTCTTATTTTACAAAAAAAGATGTCAATTTATATAATTTATATATTAAAAACTAAAAAACATTACATCTCTTGAATTCTACATTTTTATGGGTGCTTGAGAATTTGGAATTAAAAAGAAATCTTTTTTTTTTTTTTTTTAACAGTTTGAAATAAAAACACATTCCTCATATCAAAATATCTATTCAAATTTCTGGGTCAAAGCGTTATAGTTACAATCGAAATAATATCCTTATCTTTGTTGCTATTATCATGTTTTGACTATTGTGATCTCCAGCCTTCCTCATGTTTCTGTCAATCTGTAACTTTGATTAGATTTTGAATTGAACCACTTATTCAATCTATGAGGGTAGAATGTTCTCATTCCATTCAATTTTTCCTAGATCTATTTCTCCTGCTCCTCCACCCAACTATGGGTTAAATAGTAGGACTTGTTTCTGGAAAAATCATTTTCAAAAAATTATTAATGCAATATTCACTCACTCAAAAAGAATTATTCCTACAATCCAAAATATGTTTTGGCTTTAAATAACACACAAAAAGTTGATAAACTGTAAAAACAACAAAAAAACCAAAAAAAACCAAATCAATCAAAATCTGTTTACATCCAAAATCTGACTTTGTACTATCCAGCCCAGGGATTGAACTCACAATTATTATAACAAATTCACAAATTAATGCTTTGATCTTTTTTTTTTTTTTTTTTTAACAGTTTAACATGAAATATTTTAGGCACAAATTTCAAATGAAATGTATCATCTTCAATTATTAAGTTATCAGGGTATCTCCAAAGATCTTTTGGCAGTGTTAGGTGTTCATCATGAGCTGTTCAATATTGCCAACTAGCTTAAAAGCCACCTTATTGGGCAGCAATGAAGCTAGCTCCTGCGGAGGGCTCAGTTGAGCCTTCAGCTTATCCAGGAGTCCCTAAGTCTTTGCACATTCTCAGCATTGGAAGCTCTCCTGGCTGCTGTTTGATCTGCATTTTCATTTGCATGGGACTTTCTTTTCCTCCCTGCAGCCTTGGCTTTTTTTTTTTTATTGCAATCTGGTCCTGTTGACAGATTTCTTTTTGTGAGTCATACTGCTGCTGTATGTGATAGGCAACAATAAACTACAGAAGAATTCAAAATTGATCACTGCATTTAAGTATTGCATTAATATTTAAGCTTGCCTTTTAAAAGTTCAATGATAATTCTTCTGCTACCACTTAATTTAAAGACAGTTTTATGTACGTAGGTCCTTATTTTCCATACAAACAATTATTTTTATTTCATGGGTGACTTTTGTTGGATTTCACAATTAATTTCAATTATTCCCAAGTTATAAAAATTGTTATTGTACAAAAAAATTTGTTGCAGAAAATCAAAAAAAAAAAAAAAAAAAAAAAAATTGCCAAAAACAATTGCAGTAATGAAAACTTGGGAATCCAAAATTTTGTGATTGTGGTTTTGGATCTGGCATGGAATGATTTTAGTTTGCTCATGGAGTTAGCCTGATTCCAAAATAGTATATGTTTGGCTACAGCCTCTGAGAGTAAAGTTGAAAAAGTGTGACACACTGACATTCACATTTATTTATACAGAAGATTAAACATTATAATTACTTGGAAAATGGCAAATTCATTAACATTACCACATGAGGTAAAAGTTAATTTTTAAAGATCATGGTAGCAGTAATAATAATTGTTGGTCTTTAATTTATAACGTGCCTTTGAACTTCATTTAATTTTAGGAGCAGTTACTTTTATTTTTTGACTTTTTATATAGGCATCTTTTACAATATACTTGTCTTTTATTGCTTAGAATACTGGAGTATTTTATTTCGAGGAAAGAATATAATATAATCATGAAAAGCTGTCAACAAATTAAAAGTGATTGAATACTTTCTATTTGAATTTCTGGAATGAGGAGTTACAGTCGAACTATTATCCTCATCTTTGCTGTTATCTGTTGTACCCTCTGGCTTTCATCAGGTGTTTAACAATCTGAATAACCTACAGGAAATTCTGAACTGAACCCTTTATTTAATCTACAAGGTTAGACTGTTCTTGTTCTGCTGCTATGTCTGGGGATATCTTGTCTAACTGCTCAGTTATTTCTTGCCTGTTTCCACCAAGTCCAAGTACACACTGCCCAACCCGGGACTTGAACTCGCAATTACTATATCACCAAATTCATGAACCAATGCTTTAATCCACTAGGCTGTTGTGCTGTGGGGACAATAATATTGATTGAATGTGGTTTTCTATCATTAAATATTTCAATCTTACCCTAAAAAAAAATTTGTTTTTACTTTATATGATAATGTATTTTTGTTAGCAGAATTTGCCACAGTATTTCATGGACTATTATAATTTTACTATAGAGAATTGAATATTTTTATTTGTACAGAAGATTGCTCTCACTTCATGGGATAGAATACAGTTTGTAGAATAGAATATAGGAGCATATAATATATAAAATTTGTATATCAGATTAATGGTGGGTAATTGAAAAAAAATTCTATGTAATTCATTTCATCCTTCAAAACAAAATAGATAATGAAAAAAAATCTCAGGAAGTCAAGACACATTGGATGCCAAAAACTTAAAATTTACATCTTCAGTGTATAATTATAAGAGACATTTTTATATTTTTGTTGCCTTCACTCACACACATACTCACACACATAAATAATAATTTGGACAACAATCCCTTTTTTATACATGTTTCATTAGAAATGACTGGCAAGGTACTGCGGTTGAATTTTTTATTTAATTTTTCTTGTGTTCTTATAATTTTCTTCTTTTCTGGGTGTAAATTATGTAGGAATTATCCAAATGTTTTGTATGTCTGAGTGCTTTCAGCTATACTTTTTTTTAGCCATTATCAAGTATGATTTTATTTGTAACTGAATGTATGGATTGTTTTATGTATTTATATAGAGTTATAGGAATATTTATTTTCCAACCATGGTCAGCATGTTGTGGCCTTGTTCATAGCTGATGTTATTGAGTCTTGGGTTTTTCTTCTTTTTTTTATTCATAATACTTCCATTATTTTTAGCCTTTTTGGTTTTTTTTTTTTTTTTTTAACATGTGGATGAGATGATTATATTTGATAGAGTTCAGTAAGTCTTCATGTGCATTTAAATGACACCTAATTGAGCTATGGTCATGTAAATAAAGAAAATTATAAGAACACAAGAAAAATTAAGTAAAAAAGTTAACCATAGTACCTTGTCAGTTGTTTTTAATTAAACTTGTGTGCACATATATATATATCTTCAGGTATAAGATAAAAACAGAGTATAATTCCACTGTCTGTAGCATTTAATTTTAAAAAATGGTTCAATACAGAGTAGAGGTTTATATTATTTATTATAGGAGATTAAAACAAAAACATGTTAAAAAATTGCTACACAATAGTGTTTGTCTTTTGGCAAATGAAACATTGTGTAGCAATTTTTAACATGTTTTTGTTTTAATCTCCTATAATACTAAGGCAAAATTCATGCACCATAGGGGATTAATTAATTTATGTTTTAAATGTCTAATTTCTTTTGATATTTTCTTATTTTGTTTATTAGACATGCTCAAGAAATACTGAGGAACTTAAAGGAAGAATTAAATATGAATGCAGTAAAATGACAGTAAACTCTACGACATGTTAATTAATTGTGCAGGCACAGAATTGAAATGTGTTTTTGAAAATGGAGACCATTTTGAACAGCAGTTTTAACAATTAAATAATTAGTAAATAAAATTTTCATGTGTAATTATACTTTTAATAAATTATCCCTATGGTGCATAACTTTTGCTACACTCTGTATATTAACATTATTTTAGACTGAATTTTTTTGAAAAAGATGAAACATGTTACATAGAATTTTTTCCATTCATCATAGAATATGTTATATACAATCAACTAAATACAATTTGATTGAATAGAGATGAATGCTACAATTTACTACTTTATAGAATATATTTTCTCCAGACGAATGTGGCATTAATATTTTCTAGAAGACAAATATTTTATTATTCTGTAGAATGTTGCAGATCTTTCCAAACTAGTGTGTTGCAACATTTTAGTATAAATAATTAGTTTTTACTTTAAATATTAACCTAATTTTTATTGTATATTTATTTTTGATATACATTTTGAAACCTAACAAAAAAATAAGTAACAACCAAAATATTGCAACTGTAACAACCGAGATGAGGATAGTAGCTGGAGAAAATTAGTGTTATAAAAAAATTCAAATAAAAATTATAATTTATTATGGTTCATGGTTTGAACTTCATTTTTTTTTTTTTTTTTTCATTATTGTTACAATGCTTCAGTCTTTGGTGATAAAATTGGTATGAAAAAGAACAAAAACATGTTGCAATAGTTACTGTAAGAATTGACTTCATCAGTCAGTTCAACTATTATTTTTTTTTTTTTTTTATATCTTCAATTTTACAATTTTCAATTCTGGAAAAAAAAAAAAAAAAAACTTTTTTACTTATAGATTAGGCAGGACTGGAAAATGGCTTGTTTAAAACATTGGGATAACAAAAATCCAAAAAACAAAATTATATTAATAGTTTGATAAAAAATGTCAGATTATAAATAAAATCTATTAATTCTTTAGAAATTATTTTGTTTACATTTCAGTTATGAAAATAATATAGGTTTTTGATTGATTCAACTTTTCAAAATAAAACCTTTTAGTTTTTTTTTTCTTCTTTTTATTCAACCTATAAAAATCAGAAATGACGTTAATGCTAAGACACTCTATCTAACCCAGTACAACCTGATGCATGGTTAGGTCATCTGCTGCTGAACCAGTATTTCTGGTGAGGAGGGTAGCTTAACACCCAGTAGGATTAAAAAAGGTTAGATGAACCACCTTCTAGCATCAATGACCATCTAGAAAAATAGAATAGACTGGATTCCATAGCAGCTATGTATAATATTTTTTTTTTTTTTTTATTTAGATTATAATGGTTTAGTGATATAAGTTTTACAAATTAACCTATAGTTAGGGCAGTGGGAGAAAAGATGAATTCATGCCTTTCCCAAGGATATTTTTGTATAACAGACCCAAATGGAATTGGAACTCAGCTCTTCGATTTGCAATTCTGAACCATTATCCATTACACCACCGCACATCCAAACTTACAACACTTGATATTTCCAAGTGGTCGACCATCTAGGTAATGAACAGGTTTGACATTGGTTCTTGTCCGATCATGGAAGTTAAGCAGTGTTTCAATATTATATGGATGTAAGCCCATCAGGTACAAGAGCCACACAAGGTAGAGGGTTAGTAATTGAGATTGTATGGGTGTAAGAGGAGGGAGTAAGGGCTCACTGATTAATAATTCCAAGCCATTATCCATTACACCACTTGCACATTGAAGCTGTATCTGGTATTCCCAAGCTGTCATCCAACTAGGTACTGACCAGATCTGAACTAGCTTAACTTTGGTAATTGTACAAGAACTGGTGTTTCAAAGTGATATGGCTGTAAGCCAGCAATAATCTACTGAACAAACTTGCTGATCATAATCCTATCGTGAGGCACTATAATGTTCTATGCCTTTTTTTTTTTAAATGCCATGAATCTTCTAAATGTAGGCTATCATGACTTTCCACAGATTTATCTATTATCTGTAAAATGCATTCTTGAGACCTCAGTCTGCTCTACAATTTAATCCATAGTTAAGGAGAATAGAGAAGAGACAGATTGATGCATTTCCCAAGGGCATTAGTGAAAAAGTGATTGCAACAGACTAACTTAGAATTTAGTAATTAGTTTACCAATTCCACTTTCCCTGCTGATATCCATTACACTACCAGCGCATTCAAATATGGTACCATAAGTTACAAAATAAATAACCATTTAGATAGTGATTTTCCAAGTGTAGCTTAGATGTGGCACAAAGCCAAAAGTAGGGGGCACCCAATGAGGATCAAACTAACTACTCACTCATAATTGATCTAGTGAGACAAGCTTGTTATACCATGCCAAGGTGCCAAAGTAACCATTCAGATATGAAAACATCTCAAAATGAATCAAATAGTATTAGTGATATAGTAGTATCAAAATTTTTTGATGAAGCATTGTCAGTTTTTGATTAGTATTTTTTTAATCTAATTTCTTTAGTCTTAAGGTATCAGAATCATTCAGAAGTTGTTGAAATATTTTGATGATGCATTGTCAGTTATTCATTTTTAGGAGAGGTGATATGTCCCGGAAAGGGATATATTTGATCGAAGTAGCTAAGTGGTTTTGGCTACTATAACCAAGTAGAATATGGTAGCAGTAATCGACTGATACACGTCATAATTGCAGGTAAAAAGTGTAGATCAATGGCGTAGTCCATTGGGTGTTGTTATAGACTTAGCTCTCAGACTAAGGCTCTCTGACTCTCCTACACATCCGTCAGTATTTATGATGGACACCAGCCAATCATATTCCAGTGAGGGGGAACACAGGTGTATGCATATTCCATTATATCAAGAGTTAGCAAAAAATCAAAATTTATTAAGAGCTACAAGAGATAGGAAGTTGTGGAGAACTATGATCGCCTACATCCTGAGGGGATACAGCACATAAAAAAAATAATTTCTGTTGCTTTTTATCGTAACTGTTAAGTAAGCAGTGTGAATCATAAATTAAAAGTAAATCTCAAATGATATTGTATATAGCTTTTCCTTAGAAGTCTCTCTTAATGTCATGAAAGCATCTTCAATAGATGATATTCAAATGAGATGAAAACACTGTCAGTCAAGATTAATAATTAACTAATCTCTTGGCTTACAGACATTATCATATTGAAACGCCAATTCTCCTACCATTGCCAAATTTAAGCAACATCAAGCTGGCTTAGTACTTAGGTAATTGCTTGGGAATACCAGGTGCTGTAAGCTTGGATGTGCAGGTGGTGTAATGGATAATATGGCTTGGAATTGGAAATTGGAAAGCCGAGTTCCGATCCCAGTTGTGTTTGTCATATTCACTTATACGCAAATAACTTTGGGAAAGGTATGAATCTAGCTCTTTTCTCCCAAGCTATGGGTTGATTAGTAAAACTTGTATCAGTAAATCATTATCTCCTCAAAAATTATTGGATAAAAAAAAATATTTCCTGGCTTTAAATAACCTGCAAAAGGTTGATAAGCCATTAAAAACAAACCAATTGATCAATCCACTAAAGGGGTTATATTTCTACTCTGTATTTATTTTTCAAAAAGTAATGACAAGGTTAGTGAATGTGCTGGTACCATCATGAATATGGACACAGAAAGTGGAATCAGAGCAGAGTTCAAATTCTGGTCTAGTCTGTTGCATTTATTTTAACACTAATCCATCGCTTCCCCAAACTATAGGTTAAATAGCAGAGAAAACTGTCCTCTCTAGCCTTAGGTAGAAGCTGTAAACAAAAAAAAAAACAAATAAATCTGTCAATAACTAATCTTTTACTTGATGCCTGCAAAGCAGATAGAATAAGATTATTGCATAAAGTCATGACAAGCAAAGCAGAATAACTGTCAAAATTGATGGCATTATTTATGCATGGATTAGCACAGTTGTTTTGGATCAGAGTATTTGTACATTTTTGAAAAATATTACATCATACACCAAAGTAAGAGAATTTTGTGGATTTAGGTAAATCATTATAATAATTCATCGAGTCTAGAAGAATTCTCAACAGAATACAGAAAGCACTGAATGGCTGTGTATAAGGACGTGTATTTGTTTAGTAAAACTTTCAATCTCTAAGCTGGTAGACATTAATTTCATTTAAAAAATATATATACTCAAACATATAATATACTAACTAGATATACAGTGGTGGAAATAAGTATAAGACATCCCATGAAATTGTTAATAATTTTCTTATTACTGCACAAATTACTCTGAAAATTTGTGTGTGGTACCTAGAGACAATGGTATTAGTATACATATAACAACTTTCCACCAAGAAAAGTTATTAAGAAAAATATGTTTTTGAGGGTGGAAATAAGCATAAGACAGTTTTGAAAATTTGTATTTAACAGCAAAATTGTACAAAATTCAATATTTACATTTATTCCCTTTCAATTGTAATTCTTCAACATTCTTGCATTGAATCAATAAGTTTTCTGAGAGTTTCAGATGGAATTTCATTCCAATACTGTTTAATGCAAGATTTTAAAGTTTCTCTATCTTCAAATTGACGTTTATTTTTGTATACTCTTCTTGACAAAATTCCCCACAAATTTTCTATTGAGTTTAAATCTGGAGACTTAGGATAGCAGTTTTGAACTGGCCCACTTTCCTAAATCATGTCAATAATACTGGTAGCCATTGGGCCCATCCAAATTAAACAATTTCTAATCAGAAAACATCATGGTTTCCCCATTTCGCCTTTGTCCATGTTACTTTTTTCTTTACCCAATCTATGTGCATCTTCTTGTGTTTAGCAGTTAAACCGGGGGCTGTCTTCCTGTTTCGATAAACAAGATTTGGCGATTCATGGAGAAGTTGATGAAATCTTCTTGAAGTGATGGGTAAATTCTGAGATTTTTGCAGACCTCTTGAGCTTGATTGTCCTTTAGAAGTTTCTTGAAAAAGTCAATGTCTGGTTGCATTTGTAATTTTAGGTGAATGACCTGGACGTTTTCTGGTGCCATATAATTCCGGGTCCTTTAGATAATTTCTCATAACTGTTCAGGACCTTGACAATTCTCTTGCAATGAAACTTATAGATTTTCCTTCCAGTTGATAGGCAGAAATTGCCCTTTTTCATTTTCATTAAGTGGGGAGTTCTTAGGCATTTTGCAGTAACTGTATTCCATTATGAAATGTTTAAATCAGACTCACTTGGCTTAAAATCATGATAAGAGTTTTTATAATCTGTGCATGTACTTATTCTTTCTTTGGCATTCTGAAGTAAACCAGATATGCAAATTTTTAAAACTGTCTTATTTCCACCCTTGAAAACGAAGTTTTGTTAATAACATTTTTTTGGTGGAAAGTTATTATAAAATCGAATATGTATACTAATGCTCATCGGATCTAGTTACCACACACAAATTTTCAAAGGAATTTGTGCAGTAATAAGAAAATTATTAACAATTTCATGGGATGTCTTATACTTATTTCCACCATTGTAATTTACAGTAATATGTGTCTAAAATTTCTCTTGATGTTTCAACCTCAGCATCAATGTCAAATAATATTACAAAGATAGTTGTTAATCTTTTAAAGTGAGAAGAGGATGTACAGGATTTAGTACTGGCCAATGGAAATTATGTAATCCACCAAATAAGTCTAGTGTCCATTAGATTACTGTAAGTCATTTCAAGTAAGCAACACTGAATGCCAGAGTTATTTCCCTTGATAAAGATTTAATAAACGTATTAGTGGGTGTTACTTACGTGTCTAAAGTTATTTGCAAAAATAAATAAAATAAACAAAAAATGATAAAAAATAAACAAAATAAAATGAAAATTGTGAAAAAGAATTAAATACACTTTAATCGAATTTAATTTTAAAAGTTTATTTTATTTATTTATTTTTTTCTTTTTTTACAAAAACATTATAAAAAGGTCCTTTGATAAAAGAATTTTTTTTTTTTTTGCAATGCTAAGAAAGTTGTAGGTTCAGGAGGGAGGGAACATTCATTACACAATGGCGGGTGCACAATGTCATCATCCATTGTGAGAGATGCACAGTCTTGAGTGACCCAACCTCCAAAACAACTCCCCTGACTGCATATGTCATGAGGATTTTTCCCTGCTGAAAAAATGTCCTCAAACAGAACAAATTGCTTTGTCTTTCTTTTTTTTTGTTTTTTTTTTTTGGAGGGGTCGGGACATAGCAGCTTAAAAACATATTTCAGAGAGAACAAGTCTAAAGCTTGTTCTCTCTAAAAGAAAAAGAAAAAAAAAAGTCCTTCCAGAAGATTCTGTGTTAGGGATAAAGTACCAATCTTTTTTACAACATCTTTGGTTGTTTAATTTATGGTCATTTTCAGATGAGGTGTTTGTAACCATTGTGTTGTGGGAGGGGGGTTGCAAAGCTACATCACACATCCTGAAACTGGAGATCTCTCTCATTAATCATGATGGAATCACCTGACAAAGGTTGTCCAACTGAAAAGGGATTTGCAACTCCAGATTAACACACACAATAAATACCCAGTAATAATTATAGCCTAGCATTTGTTTTTGTTAAATAAACTTTGATTATATCTGGTTTTATTTGGACAAATATCTTTGTTCCCGTTTTTCATTTGGTTACTTGTTTGAATACTATGTTATACCAAGCATAATTAAAAATCATTCAAGTCCCTCTTCTGTAAATAACACTTGACTTAATTCCTAACTACTGACAAGTCCTCCACCCCGATTTTTAACACATTTGTATAGTAATATTATTTATATTCTTGACAATGCTTTAGTTTGAGCAACTGATTTATATTAAAAATAAATTAAATATATTAAGTCATTTAATTTTACTTTTAACTGATGTTAAAGCAGTGATTTTCATTCATAGCTAAATGGCTCTCACCTCCTTGCAGTTAAGTGGGTTATTACAATTACCACTCACTAATGAGGGCTAAAATGTGTCAACTGTACCATCCAGACAAACATGCCTCTAAAATTAATATTTTGGTTAAGTTTTGTTGCAGAAGAGGGATAAGTTTTAACCTTTATCACTATGTACGTGATTTTCTTTACTGTACAAAAAGTTTATCCTGCCACTGAAGGTGACTGATCCCTGACCAATAGTATATTTGAATTTCATGGTTGTGTTGTTATATCCTACTATGGCAACAGAAAACAACTTTAGATGAAATTAACAATAAGGATACTGCAACTGAGAGGCTTATTATATAAATGTTAATATATTAAGTGTATTTGTCATCTACTTTCTAAATCTAAAGATACAAATATAAGTAATTATAAGACATCAAAATATAGCTGAAATAAACAGCTTGTATGCATTCTTATAGAGAGTTTAAAAATAATTAAATGTCAATATAATGCCTAATCCGTTTTGTTGTTTCATGTGTCCAAAGAACAGAGCTAAGTATTAATTATACGTTTTCATTCATCTTAATTACATCTGTTAATGCATTAAATTTTCTATGGAAATCTTTTGTATCTGTTATCAATAATTCTTTTGCAATCTTTAACCTTTGTGCCCACAATGAATGGGTGTCAAAAGGATGGTTTTTTCCCTTGATACCGTTATCATTTTATCTACCTTCACTGTTTGACAAGGTTTGTTTTTAAAAAGCAATGATTAAAGTTGTAATAAAACCTAAACATTACGAAAGTGAATTTACAACATTCTAAAAACTTGAATATTTCATTTACCAATTTATAAAGAAATATGTAAACAATTTTTTATTCATAAATATTTATAAAAAAAATGGTAAATAATGATATACTTTTAGTAAAGTTCAAATCCTTTGGTAATTAGCCAATATTTTACCAACCATTCCAATAAATGAACAAAAAATAAACAATCTAATAAAAAGTGTTTATTATTTTTGTTGTCAGTTCAAGGACAAAAAAAAAAAATGGACAAATTCACTTAATAAAATCTAAACATCGAAAGTGAATTTATACATTTTCTTTGTCCTTGAGAATTGACAACAAAAATAATAAACTTTAATTTTTATTAGATTGTTTATTTACACTATTTATTGGAATGGTTGACAAAACATTGACAAATTGCATTAAACTTTATAGAAAATGGTAAATAATGATAGACTTTAATTTAGTAAATATTTATGAATAAAAATTTGTTTACATATTTCTTCATAAATTGGTAAATGAAATATTGCAGTTTTTAGAATGTTGTAAATATAAAATTATTCTTGTAAATGAATAGTGTAATAGTCATTAATATTTTTGTTGTAAATTCTCAAGTAAAAAAAAAAAAAAAAAGTATAAAATCACTTTCATTATGCTTAGCTTTTATTAAAATTTTAGATCTTTTAAAAAATGATTTTTTTTTTTTTTTTTTTTGCAGGTTTAAAGGTGAGATTGCTAATTTTTTATATATTAGTCACATTCATGTCACAAAATGTTCTATTGTTTATGGCAACAGGATCCTCCACTTGAAGTGACCATAATGACAGGATTAGGTTGCTACTATTTTTTTTTTTTGTGTTAAAAGAATTACTAATCCATATGTAGACAATTCAGTTTTGACAGTCATCATCAAATTTGATATTTTGTAAGTACAATGCAACTGCAAAAGTACTGTCAATTATAAATGAATTAAATAACAGTTTTTATATTACAATCACATGTGCAAATACACTTAGGAAAAGTATGAATCCATTTCTGCTTCCCTCAGCTATGGGTTAAATAGCAGGATAGACGGGGTCCTACAGCCTAAAGTTGGCAACCAGTCTATTATAGAAATGGCAACCTACTGTGAGAAAATCTACCTAGTCAGTCATGAATCAAGACTTGAACGTCCAAGCATGTATGACGTACAGCACGTAACTGGCACACATATATCTAAAGCATTTTTATACTTTGATAAAGCATGTCATGAATTAAATAAAATTAACACATTAAAGTGAATCTGTTTTATAACTCATATCACAGCTAGCGTAAATATTTACCATATTTAATGGCATCTAATCTTATGAAGACCACTAAGCAAAACTCTCATAACAAATATCTATATTTTAACCAAGTGTCTACATTTAGTTGGCTCCTCCAAAACACCATATGATGATGTGCATCTGACATGCATTAAGAGATTTGTTTTTACTGTTTTTTTTTTTTCTTTCACTTTGTAAGATTTCCATCTGTGTACTACACAAAATGGTGGGACAGAATGTAAACCTCCCTGTTGCTTGAAGATAAAAAAAAAAAAAAAAAGCATTAAAAATGGCCCGACATACAAATATCAATACTTTAAAATTAAACCAGTGTTTGTTTCAAAAGGCTTAAAATTCATGACCTTCTCCAATACAGTTTGAAAACCTTTTAAATATTTGTTCTTAATTTTAAGCCTCTACAATTTTATTACACAAGTGTTCTATGTGGATTGCGTTAATTTAAACAGCAAGTCTTTTACATGTTGTTACATCCAGAATTGTCCACTTAGTATTTACTAAATCAAACTTTGTTTTCAATTACCTTGTTACCACATAAGTTCTTTACTAAGGTCTGGTTCAATGGGCTTTCACCAAGCTAGTAACAAGCTTATTTTCATTTGGCAAATAAGGCAGTTAACTTTGTGTTATATGTTTAGTAACCACAGTCTGACATGTATAAAGTTAATCTAATTGTTGTTGTTTTTACTTGCAGATCTTTTATGAAAGGAATAAAATGACTTTGCAATGACAACTTTGATGGGATCCTCTTCATTAATATGACTTTTTCTACACTATATTATTATATTGGTGTTATAATCACAGGTTTATTATTTTTTTATAAAATATCAATAACAATTTTTTTTTTTTTTTGTGTGTGTGTGTAAAGGTTGGGGAGAAAAAAAATACCTGCAATCATACATTTATTCATGACACATCTGAGACAAATTAATGTGTAAGGAAAAGAATCTCACATCCATTCAGTACTTTAATGCAGGTAAAGATTTTTCAATAATTATTGAGAAAGATAATTTAGGATAATCAGAGAGCCATTTGATTTAAAATATGACAACACTAACAAAGATATTAAATTTAAGAAAAAAAAAAAGTTTGACTTTAAAATTATAGTGCCTGATTTCAAACAGAGCTTTGTTTAAAATTGAGCTTTTATTCCCAGAAACAATAGAAGAACGGGCATTTTAAATTCACATTACCAGTCTCAACTTTTGGCAAAGTTTAATTTATTTTACTATTTATTTTACTAAAGACCATTTTTAGTCCCCTCTCATTATTCTTCACCTAAGAGTTCTACAAAAAAAAAAAAAACCAAAAAAAAAACTGTAACCCTAAATCCCTTTACACTCCTTATCAGCTAAATTCTCTTCCAGAGTTATTGCAAGCACTTAAAATAAATTACACTGCTAAAAAACTTGTTAATAGGTGGGTTTGTGTTTTTTTTTTTTTTTTTTTTTTTGTTACATTGTGTTAACAAGTTTTTTTCAAATTTTTTTTCTCATTAGCTGGAACTGAGACATTCAATAATTCAGATGAACCGTTCCTTCTTGTTAACACCTTCAAAATTCAGACATTTTTGAATTTGAGTTTAATTAGCATTTTAAGAATTTTTTTTTTTTTTTTTAAATCCTCACTAGATAGCTGAAAGAAAGATGTGATAGTCTGGGTATTTTGGGTACAGTGTATTTCCTGGAATTGAAATATTTTAAAGGAGGCACATGCTTAATATTGTGTCATGTTTGGTAGTGGCCTGAAATTGACCAATTTTTATTGATTTGACTATCTTACATCAAGTCATGGGTGTTAGGAGTGAGTTTAAGTTGCACACTCAAAGAAATGTAAAGTGTTTAAAAAAGAAAAGTGGGACAGGATAAAACTGATGGTACCCCTGTTTTCTTTTTTAGGTGAGGGTAAATATTGGAGGGAGAACAGATTGTGATCCTATTTAAAATTTGAGTGGTTTTTAAAACATTTGCTCCTATAAGTCACTTAAATAAAATAGAATTTAAAAAAAAAAAAAAAAAAAAAAGACAAAAATGGATACAAAAAAAAAAACGTTTCAAAAGATATTTGTCTTTTTCTTAAAGAAAAAGAGTTTTAATTATATATTTTAACCTTATCGTCCTGATCAAGGGTTGGTTTGTTCATTTTGATTGAAGATCTTGGCCCGAGTTTGTGTGTACACTGTCAAATGGTCCCTAAAATTTTTATCTGGAGGTTAAGTGTAGACAGTTAAATGATTTATGAGTCAAGAGGGTAATGATGGTGGCAGGTGGAACAAGGTTAGGGGTATGCCAGAAATTGAATGTTGTCATCGATTTTGAGTTTTTATTTTAGCTTTTTACTATTTTGGAATGTGATGCATTCTGATTGGTCGAAAAATATTAATGTTTTAACAATAGACCAGTCATGGGAAGAGGGGGGGAAAAAAAAAAAAAAAAAACAAGAGGGACAACTGGTCAAATATGAAAAGAAAAAAAAAATAATATAATAATTACATGTCTTAATAAACATAATGTTTGAATGTTACCACATGGTAAATTATTAATTTTTTTTAATTCTTATTGATAACATTCATTATTACTTGTCTGGTATCAGACAATAAATTAATTTTTATTCCAAGAATTAGCATGTAAACCAGTCTTAAAGCTAAAAGACTTGGCATCATTTTAATTGATCCTACCCCTGATTTTTCAACATTGTAGAAAACAATAATCCAGGCATGAAATCAGGTATTAAAAAAAAAAAATTGTTACCTATTTAGTAATGTTAAATTTTGACACAAGCTCTATTTTATATGTTGAAGATTAAGACAAACACTTGATAACAAATTTCTGTTAGTTCCAATTTAGATTTGTTTTGTTTTTTGTTGGCAGTATATATATATATTTTTTTTTTTTTTTTTTGGTTTGCACCCGTTGCTTATGTTAAGTGTGGCTCAGCATATTAGCCCCACTTTTAACTAGAAACAGTTTTATGATTTTGCATACGAGCATGTGTTAATCTTCTTTTTAAACTTAATTTCTGTTAAACACACCAACATTTGTTTTTCTACAATATTGAGAAGGCTACATTTTATTTTTTTTTTCTTCACATGATGGCATAAGGCAGTACGTTTGAAATTACTTTGTTACAGCTTGGGTTTCCAAATTGAAATTGACCAGAAAACAGTTTGTAACACAATAACTTCTACTTCATTTGCTTTGTTTGATAAAGGTTATGAAAGACAGTGAAGGGAATTGTATGGGTTGAAGGTAGGGGTATTTTTTTTTTTTTTCTCATGTGGTAACATTCAAGCACAACTGTAGAGGTAAAAAAAAAAAAAAAAATTTTTTTTTTTTTTCATGTTGCTGTTGTCGTCGTTGCTGTGGTTACTGTTGTTGTTGGGGCATTTACAGGAGATGAGGACGAGAATAAGGATGAAGAAGAACAAGATGATGAAGAGGAGTTGGATGATGCTGACGACGACAATGATGAGGAGTTTGCATCTTTGGAATTGGTCTCTTCTATTTTTTCCAAATTGTTTTTTGTAGATTTTGGATTGCTGCTTTCCTTTGTCTTTCGTGAGCCATAACAGTTCTCTCGTGTGGTACGATAAAAGGTAAGAGCATCACCCTGAAGCTCAGGAGGAAGGGCCATTTTGTGTTCTAAATGAAGTAACAAGGCTTCACACATCATGTGAATTTTCTCAAATGGAGGCCTGCAGAAAAAAAAAAAAAAAAAAAAAAAATGAAAACAGGTAAATAAAACCTATGTAATGAATGTATAGGTTTGTCAAAAAATATACTTTTCATGAGAAATTTTTTGCAGTTTAAATTATTGATCAACATTTAAAATATATTTTATCACTTTAGTAACCTACAATAATGTTTAAAATGATAAAATCAGTGGTATTTAAAAAAAAAAAAAAAAAATATATATATAAATGTATGTATGTATGTATGTATGTATATAAAAAAAACAACCTAATTAGAATATTAATAAAATTCATAAAGTGACAAACAACCTAGGATTATAAAAATGCAGTTTTGTTTGTTCAAATTAATTTACAAGTTTTGTGGTATCAAAAATTGTGTGTGTGTATATATATATATATATATATATGGCAAAAATAAAATTCACAGAATAGGAATATTGGTCAGACTTCTAGCTTCAAGGTAAGAAAGAACAAAAAAATGTGGAGATAAGACCAAGAATTTTTTTTTTTTTATGTAGTCATTCACTTAGATAGTAACCAACAAATTTAATTTTGGATTAGAATCCAGCAGAATGGCAAGCTTTCCAAAGTCTTATATATTTATTTTGAAATGTTCCCCACCACCCCTGATTAAACAGTGTCAGAAAAATGGATTTTTATATCAACCAAATCTCAATTTAATTCATGATAGTCATTTGAAAGCCGAGTTTTTTTTTTCTTTTAACTATTTTTTTTTGTATTAAATTTTTACTAATTTCAAAAAATTTTTACTCGTATCTCATGTAAAGCAATACCTCACCCCCTCTGCAAACTTGTCACCATTGAAACTTTCATGTTTCACTGAACCACAGATGTATTGAGAGTGAAATGATCTACCAGTGGTTAATATACAACCAGACTTCTTCAGCTTATCCCCCAGTGTTGTAAAATCTCTTTACTGTAATAAATCTTTGGTTATCACTGATAAAAAGGTATTGCTATTGTAATTATTGATTATGTTGAAGATTGTTCAGTAATGTGTGTGTTTTTTTTTTTTTTTTTTTAATAGTTCCACATCCAGTAACCCCTTGTGTCTTAGTGGCCTTTACTCCCTTGCTTGGTGATTTAAAAAGAAAAAAACAAAAAAACACTAACCTGTTTTCTGGGGTCAGTTGACAACATAAAATACACAACTTGAAGAGTGAATTAGGACAATCATAGCAATATTTGTTGGAGAATACCTCTGCATTCATACCAAAATCAAAGGTTCGAGGCAGATAATCAGGGTCAGCAATTACACGGCCAATGATCTGAAATCAAAGAAGACAAAATGAAGTTACAAGACTATTCTTTTGTTGAAAGCTTCAGACTCAAGTGACTGAATTAGTAAAATGAAATTCGGAAAAGTGTTTAGTTTTATTTTATTACTGCAGACCTTTTGTTGAATAGAAGGCTTCGACCACACTTATTTGTTACTGAAACTAAAGCATCATCAGTGCTTCCAGTTTTGAGTACGAAGTTGTCATTCTCCTAGTTACCAGCCTAGTATAAACTGACTATATTCTCTGCAGAGTGCAAGGAGATATATATATATATATATATATATTGGAGCAGCAGATCAATATTCAAACAAACATATATTGTTAAATATAACAGACAACAAATGTCTTATGTTTAATCATGAGTTATTCTAAAATCTTTGTATAGTGGCTTTAGTTTTGGGAGAAAATAAAGACAAAGACTGTCCCACATTTGGATATATGCTCTTACAGGATCTAAGCTTTCTGATTTTAGTTCCATTCTTGGAAAAACATAGCCATGTACATAATATTAGTTGATAACAATACACACACACACATACATACAGTAAAAAGAACCTTAAGATATTAGAGGCCTTCTACATGATAAAAGGACATTTTTAAAAAATTCACTGCAATACCTAATTTTAAAATTAAATTAAAAGTATTTAAATTCAAATTTCATCTATTAATGTTGGTGTTATTTTAAAGAAAGGAACTTTATCTTAAGAGAACATTTGCATAATTAAAACAATATTAATTTACTTTACATCAAAATTCTGAATTATCACTTTTCCACTCATCAATCAATGCCATAAGAAAGTTATTTAAACATTTAAAAATTTGCATATCTGTCTCGTTAAAACAGAAACTTAATTTGATGAATCGTGAACAAGATTAAACCAAAAGTACTTGTTTTTTTTTAAAAAAACAAAACAAAAAACAGTGACAACTTTTTTTGTGAGGCGGGGGTCCTTTTCCTTCTCCACCTTGGCAATTAATGGACTGCATGTCCTGGTTACCAAGTCACCCTTTGCCATGATCCTGATGGACTCTCCCATCAATTTCAACGTATGAGGGTCCAACAACCTCATTCAATTTTTACGTTTGTGCCATATGTGACACTTGTGTCCTGCTAGTGACCTGCCTACAAGTCCACATATTGTGCAATAGTGTGGATCATGGGACATAGCAACAGGAATATTTGCTAACATATCAATGTTGTTTTTCATTTCTCAGCTGGTCAATATGACAGATTTTGTAATGTCTTCAGTTATATATATAATTTGAGAACAATCTTTCTTTCAAACATGTTTCCTTGAATATGAACGTGAAGTTGAGACATTATTATTGCAGTCAGTCATAAAATGAAAGAAGGGAAGACAGAAGTGTTTAATGTCTGTTGCAATGAAATAGAAAAGTTGTTGATTTCAAATATTTTCATTTGTACCCATTTCTTTAAATAAAGACTAGCATTCACATTTATGATTGTTATTGTAATATTTTGTTAAAGTTTACACTATTTACATTGTTCGGACTATCATCCTCATCTTTGTTGCCATATTTATCAACATTTCGGCAGTTGTACACTCTGGCCTTCTTCAGGTGGTTGGAATGTTGAACTGAACACTTTATTTTGCTCGCTTTCTAGTTCCATGTGCCATCTCCTGTTAATTCCCCTTGCTAAGTTCTCCACCACCTTAACCAGGTATTGAACTCACACTCTTTAGGTCCTATCCACTGTGCCACTTGAGGACATTTGTGTATGAATTTTTGAGTATTATAAATCTAAAGTCTTCAGCAACCATATTTTACCAGTGCTCATATTGCAATTTTTGCTGTTATCATTGCATGTTTTTATTTTTTTACCAGAGCTAATATTGCAATTTTTTTTTTTTTTTGTTATTATTGCTTTTCTCTGGCACTCCTTATTACTGGTTCCCATATTGTATTAATTTCTATACTTGGTTGGCTCAGGAGATTTTTGTGGCCTAAAGTTGTTAAACTCAAACATTTAACGATGTGATAGCAGAATTTTTTCAAACATTTAACGATGTGATAGAATTTTTTTGTCGTATAACTTGCCAATCATTAACCAAAGAATTAAGATTCATCAGAAAATTCGAATAGGAAAACCATGAAATTTTCAAATATTTTTTAGTAAATAGGAGTGCAGATCATTATTTAAAGTAGTAAGACAGTACAAATGAAAAGATTTGAAATTGACGAGGCTTTCCCTTTTGCTAAGCAGGCATTAAATGTGTTATTGCCACCTATCTTTTATTACGTATGCTTTTTCTTTCACATTAAAACCAGAGTTTTTCTGAGATTTTTTTTTTCTGTCTTTTCTTACAATCATACAAAAGTCTGTTATTTACCCAAGGCAATGGCATAGTGTAACACATGTGCTAACTAGGTGTTGGAGCATACCTACGGATGATAATGGGTATGTTTCCATTAACATAAATACAGTAGTAAATACTGTATGTTGGTCTGCAGTTGGAGATTCGTCTCCAGCTGTGCAGAAAGGATCCCCAGGCAACGCTATGTCAACGGGAAGAGTCTCGTCTTAGGAAACAGTTACTTAACCCTGTTTTATATGGGGGTCTATGGGGAATTTTAGCCGAGCCTATGGATGAGATACCCCACATTAAATTTGGCTTTGTGCCACATCTGACCACATAAAGCGGTTGGTAGATATCCTGCAGCCAGAGATTAGTCTCCAGCTGTGCTGGTCAAACTCTCCCTCCAGGTAGAGAGAATCCCCAGATGATGCTATATTGAAGGGTAGAGTGCTTGTCTTGGGAAACAGCTACCCAACCCTGTTTTATACGGGGTCTACAGGGAATTTTTGATACCCCATATTATATTCGGCTTTGTGCTACATCTGACCATGTGGGACAGTTGGTAGATATCCTGCAGTTGGAGATTCATTGTGGAATTTACTTGACTCACTCCTAGCAGTTGACTATTTCTTCTACGTGCCGCTGGCGAATCTTATATGTGTTGTTCATGTCCTAAGTATTATCATTCATTACCAACCTTCATTTGATTATTCTATTCAGTAACCTTTAACACTAAGTAACAGAAAAAGAAGCAGAATTATAATATTATAAAAAAAAAGATGAGAAAGAATAGGTTTGATATAATCAGGTCTATAAATAACATGGCATTTTTATTACTCACCTCACACATCATGATTCCAAAGGAGAAAATGTCAACTTTCTCATCATATTTTTGACCAGTCATCATTTCTGGAGCCATCCAATAAGGGTTTCCAACTACAGTATATCGTTTTTTTCGCTCAAACCGCTTGTTTGGCGACGATGACTTCCCAGTAGACCTCCTGTCTTGGCGCCGGATGTCAGTTTGGTCAGAGATGACACGGGCCAAACCAAAGTCTGCAACAATCACTGTACCATCCTGAAAAGGCAGTAGATAATTTGTTTACTGAATTATTTGAAATAATAATTATAATTTACTACAACTCCTAAATGGTATCAAGAACTATATACAACATCCACAAATGCCTGTAACACTGTATATATATATATATATATATATATATATGAAATGGACTAAGTCTGACAATTATTTTAATATATTTTCTGTTTGTATTTATAAAAATAATGTATAAATATTTAAGTAAATGCTGTTTTTAATAAACAATATTTTACATTTAACAGTAATTTGACCTTGCTAACTAGATGCTTCCTCTGTAGCTAAATGGTATAGCATGTCAGGTTATAGGCTTGATACTATTTACTATAAACAGAGTATTTATTTAAATATTTGTATCTATAAACATTATGCATGCATATATATATATATATATATTGCACATAATAGCTCTGTTGTATTACATCAGGCACTAAGTATATATTAATAAATATACATAATATCCCTCACTGATAGTACAACTCAAACAATGTGATGTTCATTTATTTCAAATGCCAAATAAATTTTTTTTAAATTATAAAACTGTAATTCCAGTATAATATGTAACTGAACAATAACCAGATATATTTTTTAAAATTTAAATTACATAACAGTCTATACTCAACATCTGAAGATTGCATTGTGCATGAAACTCCAAGTTGTGCTAGTGGTGAGGAATAATTTCATTATATATATATATATATATATATATATATATATATATATATATATATATATATATATATATTAGTTAGGTAAATGAAATAACTAGATATTAGTGACCATGTGCATACTTTGGTAAGCAAATAAATAATTACAAAATTTAGCCAAGAGGTGTAGACATAATAAAGCTCAATGTGACTAGACAGATCTATGAAATATATATATTAATAAATACACATATACCTACGTTTGGTGTGCAACTTAAGTTTCGTTGGTTACCCAATGCATCGGGCACAAGATATACCTTATTGTTTATTTAAAAAAGTATAAGTGTATTTATTAATATACATTATATACACACATATATATTATTTTAGTACGTTAAAAATCACTACACAATTACAATTGTTTTGGCATCATGATGCTAAATTTAAATAATAATATTTAGCTCTACTCTGTATTGAGCCCTCTTTTAAATTAAATGTCATGTACAGTGAAATTATACTCCATTTGTTCTCATTTTACCTGGATATATATATATAAAAAATGTAAAATATAAAATGAGAGCATGCTTTCTCCTTTTCATTTAAAAAAAAAAAAAAAAATTTATACTCTCTCTTTAGCATATCCAAATTGCTAATACCACTACTTTTGTACCATTATTATGCAATATGCTTATTGTTAGGGTTGAGTGCAGGAAGTGAAACCATGGATAAGGTGGGGGACCAGACTATAAAATATCTCTTAATTTAATATGGTTGGGAATTTCTAATACTTCCCTAATCTGTCAGTATTATTATCTGTTTGGACCCTTCGAAACAACATTTATCTAGGAAGTGGAGGTTCCACAGACATGACACCATTCTTACAGAGGTGCAAGAATGGATTCAGTTGTTTGACACCACATCCTTCAAGAGATTATTTATGCAATAATGAAACAAGTGTATCACTCTGATGTTACTTTTCAATCTAGTCACAATTGAGTGTTCTCGTAACATATGCACAATGTTTTATCTGTAGAGCCACAGATGGATTAGTAAATGTTTGTACCTTAGTCTGTCTATATTTCTGAGATGAGGTATTATGTACATTATTCGGACTATTGTCCTCATCTTTGTCGCTATATTTATGATAAAGGCGTTGGTTAGATCCAGTGACAGGACCCAAAGAGTGTGAGTTCAATACCTGGTTAAGGCAGTGGAGAACTTTCAGAGGGAAATTAGCAGGAATTAACTGATAACTGACATCCATCAAACATGGCACGTGGAACTAGAACAGTCTACCCCAGTGAGCGAAATAAAGGGTTCAGTTCGAAATTCCAACCACCTGAAAGAAGGTTGGAGCGTACAACGGCCGAAACGTTGTGATAAATATGGCGACAAAGATGAGGACAATAGTCCGAATAATGTAAGTAATGTTTGTACCTTACTTTGTTTTTGCTATGAGATCTATTTCTGAGATACCTATAATATACAGATATCTCAGATATAGGTGTCATAGCTTAACTGTTATAGATATTCATCTTTACATGAAATAATAAAACATTAAAAACAAAAATATCTATATTTATATAAGGGATACTTACTTTTTTGACTAAGCAATTTTGAGAATTGAGATCTCTGTGAATAATGTCCATAGAATGTAAATAAGCCTAAAACAAATACAAAGAAAAATAAGAAATTTGTACAAAAGATGCTGGAATATGTATTTTTATGTGATTCAATATTAAATCAATAGTTTTGTTTGAAATTTATCTTGAAATAAGAAAAAGAAACAAAGTTACTGACCATTCCTGCAGAAATGTCTTTGCACATTTTAGATCGACATGTCCAGGACAAAGGAATTTTCATATCATGCAAAAGGTCTTTGACAGTGCCACCCGATATATACTCTGTAAAGTAGAAAATGGAATATTTCAAAAACTGCTAAAACTCAAGAATTACATTTGATTGAAATCTTTACATGGTTAGCATTTTCTTTCTTTTTTTTTTAGATTAATACCCCCCTCCCGCAAAAAAGATATTCCCATTGGATTTAGCAGTTTGTATTAAGTATAAATTCTATAAACAACTAGATATTAAAACAAATTATCATGAGAATTTGAGAGGACAAAATATTCATCATATATTTTAAGATGGGAAGTTTTTTTGTATTTTTTTTGCATTCATTTATTTGAAAATGTAATTGTTAAGTTGTAATTTAGGTCAACATTGACACTGGCTTTGATTGTTTTTTTTCTGCATAGTGCCATGTAATAAATTTATGCAACAAACATTGCAGACAATATGCAAGTGCATCATGTGGCAGAAAATATATTAGCAAAAACTTTTTATCTCTCTATATTTCTGAGATGAGGTATTTTTAATTTCTCATACGTCTCATTTAAATATGAAAGATAAAAAAAATAAAAGCAAATGGTTTGCATATCCTTCTTCAAACTGAAAAGTCATAAAAAAAAAAAAAAAAAAGGCTGTTATTGTTAATGGGTAAATAATCCAAAAATATTTTTTTTTTTTTTTTTTAAATCTCTACTTTTCAAATAGCATCTGTCTATATTTCTGAGATGGGGTATTATAATTATTTACACTATTTACATTGTTTCAGCTGTTGTCTTCATCTTTGTTATCATATTCACAATGTCTTCATCATTATACACACCTGCCTTCTTCAGGTGATTGGAATTTTGAACTGATCCCTTTATTTCGTTCACCGGGGTACATTGTTTTAGTTCCACATGCCATGCAACTTCCAGATATCTCAATCTCAGTTAGTTCCCTTTAGTAACTCAACTATCCAAGTTTTTGTTCACCCGTTTCCAATCATCTGAAGAAGGCCAGAGTGTACAACTGCCGAAATGTTGTGAATATGACAAAGATGAGGACAACAGTTTGTACAATGTAAATAGTGTAAACAAAAACTGTTTACTTTAAATGCTTTCAAAATAAGAATTTTCATTTTAGTTCTTTTGTTTTCTTTTTTTTTTTTAATATTTTATTTCTGAAAGTTTTATTTCAGAGAATACACCCAAAATGGTTTCTCAAGTTAATGCTATCTGTAGTCTGTTTTATTTTAGCTACTTTTGAAAATAAATATTGGTCAAAGTTTTTAAAATGAGGATAACTATTTGACAGAATGACTCACCTGTGACAAGGTTTAGTTTTTTATCCTTGTACAGAACCCCCATGAATTTTAGCACGTTGGGGTGGTCTAGGTTTCGCAACACAGACACCTGAAAATTAAAAAGATTTAACAAATTATTGATAATGTTACGTTACAATCAATAATTTTGAATTAAAAAAAATGCCACACTAATAAAAAAAAACAAACATATTCTATTATGAAGTAAATATTTAGAAATAAGTTTAATATCCTTCCATCAATAAACAGACAAGACATACTTTTTCATATCACCAATATCCATAAAGCCCATACTTAAATGTTTAGGATCCAGACACTTGCTGATAATGTAACCTAAGTTTTTCATACATGCAGCAAAAAAGTTATATATAAAGGAAGTATAAGATAAGAATGGACTAAAGATTACAGAGTTTGAAAAACATGTGTAAATTATAGAAGAGATTAATATGAAGACAAAGTGCGATTTACAGAAATGAGACATTAGGTAACATGCTGAAGATGTTAAAAATTCTAAATTAATAAAGATATTAAAATACTAACCTCTTTCATGAAATTTTTTTGTGCATCTTCATCAAATCGTGTTAATTCTTTAAGTACCATAACTTCTTTGGTGGTTTTGTGGGTTACCTGAGAATGAGAAAAGAAAAATAGATTATTATTATTGAAATACAATGATAAAAAGATACATTTGTTTATTTGTACCTACATTCCCTTCATTATATAACAAACATTGTGAAATCCCAAGTACTTAGAAGGAGATTAAGACACCATTTTACATTGTTTCATAAATATTAAATGATATAATTATATATTAAAAGGTATAAAAAAAAAAACATTAATCTGGTTGGTGGTGGGGGGGAGAGTTATTTTTGTGGGGTCCTACTTTATCTACCCCCCCCCCACACACACTACCACCAATAATCAAAATTTTCTTTTAATTATGCAAAAAAATTTGGATGTGGGTGGTGACTTGGAACAAGAAATTGCAGAGCCGAGTTTGCATTTTGATCGAGTTCCATTACATTCGCTTCTGTGCAAATACTCTTGAGAAAGGTATGAAGCCTTGAATCACCCTAGCTATGGATTAAATAGTAGGGCACACTGAACTCTTCAGCTTTGGGTGGCAACCAGTCTATGAGGACAAGTCTGAATTCAAAACTATAGCCCTATGCAGCTAATGAAAGGATCGTGGAGTTTACAATGACCGATACAACAGTGGTCAGTCTTGACTGATTTACAAGATTTGGGTTCATTGCCAAAATCAGGAAGAACAAAAAATTTATTTTTTTAATTATACAAAAATTCTTCCTCATAGGTTTTATGAGATTTGGATGTGTGGATGGCGTAGTGACAAGAAATTGGAGAGCCATGTTCATATTCTGATTAAGTTTCATTACATTCACTTTTGTCCAAATACCCTTGAGAAAGGTATGAAGACATGACTTAAATAGTAGGGCACACTGGGCTCTCCAGCCTTTGGTGGCAACCAGTCTAGGACAACTGCAGTTAATGAAAGGATTAATGATAGATTCCAGCTGTGTTCTCATTGCCAAAATGAGAAAAAGAAGCCATAGAAAAAAAAACTGCCTAAAAAGTGAGTAAATATTACATACCCTTTATTTTAATGTAATAATTTTAAATTATATAGCACTGTATACTAAATTTTTTTTCTTTTTTGTAAATGTAGAAAAAAAAATAAAAACAGTTTTAAATCTTCTTCCAGTTTTTAATTAAATTGGGAAGAAAAGCATTATAAATGGCAAAAACAAAAGAAATTAATACTGAAAGGAAGCCTTTTGTCAGACTAATATTTAATTGACTTTCTGCATTTACGGACCACCTTCAGCTCTTATAATCTGTTAAATCATTGTACATAAATGAAAACCTAAAAACAACAGTAAAAGATCTCGAGAGAAAAAAAAAAAAAAAAGAAAAAGATCTCGAGAGAAAAAAGAAAAAGATCTCAAAAGAAAAAGAAAAAAAATAAAGATCTCAAGAGAAAACCATCTGCAACCTTGAAAGAAAGCAAAGATTGTCTCACCTTAATAGCTTGACCATAGAATCCTTTCCCCAACACTTCTCCTGGTTGTAAGTCACTGGAGCGGAATACTCTGTGTGACTGTGGTTGTGAGCGGAAGGAATGGGCCCTTGTCAATTCTAGGGTCTTCTGTCTGGTAGGAGGAGCTGGCGATGGAGACTTGCTTCTCCGCTTTGAGGGACTGTAACTAAAATGTGTTTCAAAAGTTACAGGGAAAGACAACCATGCACAACATTTACAAGGAGGTTGGAAGAAAAAAAACAAAAAGAAATGATTGGTTAAGAAATTAGAAAAAAAAAAAAAAAAATTGCCAAATCAACAAAACAGAAAATTCCTTCCCCAACACTAGAAAAAGAGTTTCCTGATTTTTATTAGGAAAGATTTTATAATAGATTTCATATATTCAACACATTTTATGATGACAACTTCTCATCCAAAATATAGAGGCATAAGTGACAAGTGTTCAATAGTATGAAAACAACTTTGACTTAAAATTACAGAAGGTAGACATAAAGTGGATTGGGTAAAACATTGTGGTAACAAAAGCAACACAATGAGTGAAGAACTCTTGGAATGATAATGTCTCTTCTCAAAATTAAAGAAGGTAGACGTAGAATGGATTGACTGAAACATTGTGGTAACAACAAAAGCAACACAAAGAATGAGTTTAATAGTCTGAACAACTCTTGCAATGATAATGACCACTTCCTTCCATATGGAAAAGGATTAGTCAAAAACATTGTGGTAATTTGAAGCAACTCAGAGAGAGTTCAATTGTCCAAACAATCTAACAAAGGATTGAATTTGTTATTTTATTAATAATTAACAAGTAAAAATCAATTCATGACAATGAAAAATCATTTATTCTATACAACTATTTTTTAGCACTTAAATTCTATACATACCAAATAATCAGATTGAACATTAAATTCAGCTTGAACCTGTGTCAGGCTACAAAATTATTGATCCACATATAGATATAGAGGATACTTTCCTGATTTTGACATAAGGGCCAAACAATTCAGGGTTTTTTTTTTAAAGAACTAAACTGCTAGACTTGTTACATATTTGATTATAGTGGTGAAGACTTGTGTAGAACCAGACACACTTAGATTTATTTGTTTTCTTTTTTTTGTTTTTTTAACAGTTTATCAACCTTTAGCAGGTTATTTAAATCAGAAAATATTTTTACATTGCAAGAAATATTTTGAGATAATAATGATTTACTAATACAAATCCTACTGATTAACCCATAGCTGGAAGAAGATGTGGATTCATAACTTTTCCAAGGATATTTGGGTGTAAGTGAATATAATGAACCTAACTGGAATTGGAACTCAGTTCTTCAATTTCCAATTCTGAACTGTTATCCATTACACCAACGATACATCCAAGCTTACAGCACCTGTTATTCCCATCAAAGTACTGACAAGGCTTGACATTGCTTACTTTTGGTGATCATATGAGAAGCAATGTTTCAATGTGATATGGGCATAAGCCCATAATTATTGGAAGAACCGATAACAGAGAAACAGTGTATAGTAGGCTATAAAAAAAACTCCAAGCAGCCTTCCTTAGGCTGGTTGCCTGTGAAGGCCAGAGAGTAAGCTGACCTATTGTTTAACCCATATTAACTGGTAGGGGAGAATAAACTCATACATGATTTTACCAATGGTATTTATGCAACAAGCTGGAAGAGGAACTTGGCATACTGATGCAACTGTCTGCCTACACACACACACAATTTTATATATATATTTGTGTATTTAGGCAGCAATCATTCTTTCATGCACATTTCATTGAATATGACAGACAAGGTGTTTTGATTTAGTTTTTTTTCTTATACAATTTCTCATATGATCTAATAATTTTTTTCCTTTTTGGATGATAAATTATACAAAAACTGTCCAATTGTTCTTTTTATCCAAGCACTCTTGGCTATACATTTAGGTACCTAAAATTCATGAATTTAAGTGCAGTACTAGATAGTTGGTAAATGTAACCTTAAATTCTATACTAACAGATTCTCTCTCACAACTCTCCTAGCTACTTGCTTTCAAGTCAACTTTGATCTTCACAAATTTATGCAATACATCTTTTTAATTCCTGTTCTCTTTCCTTAATAATGTTTTTCTTTTTACTCATTCTTTCACACTCAGTAACCCCATTGCATTGTAGTGGCTTTATACCTGGCTTAGGTGGGAGGGATGACAAAAAGAAAAGAGTATATAAATGAAATGGAGAGATTTATATTTGAAATACAAGTGCAAATATTTCTATTTTTAATATACAGGAAGAAAACACTAAACACCCTGGATACTAATTTGAATTTTAAAGGAAGACCAAAAAAAAAAAAAAAAAAAATGTTTGTACAAATGCAAGTGAAAACAAAGTACACACTTAAGAAACTTACTTCCTTGCTTTTAACAAAGACTTCCGTCTAAGCGGTACACGCACGCCATCCACGTCAATCTCTGTGGGGGAGCTTGGTTCAGGACTGGAGACACTTCCACTGGCCTCCTTGGACGGAGAATTGCCAACAACTGGACTTGCATCCGTCTCCACAGTCAACTGGATAGCTTCATTTGTATTTTTCATCAATGAATCAATCTAAAGAAAAGGTAGGAAGATATTTTAACAGAAAGCAAAATATTGTACTTTAATGTTTGAATTTCTTAAATCTTTATCAAATGTTTTGCAACTGCAGAACCAGATGTATTCATGAATATATGCTTATTTTTTTGTTTTAAGCATCAAAAACTTTTTGTAAGCTGCAAAAACCTGAATGTTGTAATAAGAAAAACTAATCAAAGATATACAATGATCATATTTTAGCAATCTTTAATTTTCATGCCCACAAAAAACAGTGTGTCAAAAAGAACAGTTTTTGCCTTGACACTGCTATTATTTTTTACTACCTTCACTCCCTTGGCAATGTTCACCGTTTTAAAAAGTGATTAGAATCTTAAAATCCAAACATATGAAAGTGAATTTATATATTTTCTTTGTTTGAATTTACAACTAAGATATTTAACACAAATTATTTATTAGATCGTATTCTTAAAAGAATTTTATATTTACAACATTCTAAAAATGCAAACCAACTAATACAATGTAATGTTTAGCAATTATCAATTTATAATGAAATAAATATGAAAAATTCTTTATTCATAAATTTATAAAAAATGTCAAACATGAATATTTGGCACTCATTTATTAAAAAAAAATTAAAAATCCAGTATTAATTATAATTAATTTAAAAATAAAATAAAATATTCTGGTATTAAATGTTTACTGTCCCATTTTGGAGGTTTTCCAGGTTAACAGAAAAATTGTCCAAATTATGTAACAGCATGGGATAATTGTCATCCTATCATCCTACAAAATGTTTAATATCAAAAAAAAAACAAAAAAAAAACCAAAAAAACCCTGAATTAATCGAGTTTCTTTTTTCCAGGTTTTCAGATAAGATGTTTAGCCATCTTGACACCATTTGTTGTAAGAATCACTGAAAAACCCTTTGAGCTATTCAGCTAGAAAAAGAACAGGTTAAAATCTTCTTGTGTCAGCCCCACTACATCTTTCCAGCTGAGCAATGGTAAGAGGAAAAAGATCATTCTGGCTTTCAGTAATGGTACCAACATTCATATTCTGGCTTCCATCTTCAAAGTCCATTCAAGAATGATCAAGAGAACAAGTTTAAAAAAGAGGGAACAGTAGAGAGGAAAACTGGATCAGGAGGTCACAACAGGAAGAGGGATCATCATTTCAACATTGAACAATAAGAATCTATTTAGCTCTAAGTAGAGACCAATAGTTTTATAAAAACCTCAGAAAATTCCAATAAGATACCTTTAATCATTTCTAAGCTACAATGGTTCAAAGCTAAATCTAACTGGACAATTTTGCTGTTACACCCTGTATAATAAGAACACTTCAGCTAAATATTCAGATATTTTAAGATTATTATATATAATTAACAATAATCTTTTTCTTTATAGTTTGGAGACTGTCAGTATAGAAAGAAATCCCCAGACAGTACAGAATGAAATTAGAAAAACTCTTGGTATCTTTAGGGAGTGGGTGGGAATAAAGGGATGTGGAAAGTGGTAAAAATTTAACTGTAGTGGTGGTGGGGGTGGATAAAATGGCTGCAGATAATGAAAGGATTGAAAAGTCAAAAATGAAAGACTAGATTCAACAATGGTTTTATTCTCACCTCCTCAAAAGATTTTTCTTTTACTGCTGTGCCATTTACTTCCAGGATCTTGTCACCGACATTTAAGGAATTGAGTGCAGGGTTACTGTCAAGACTAAAAAAAAAAAAAAAAAAAAAAAAAAAAAAAAATTAATAGCACCAAGCCAGCACCTACTAGAAAAACAATGATGATTACAAACACAAGGATTTTTGATTATGAGAATTGACAAACTGCTAGAAAGAAAGATAACATTTCATTGAAATTTTTTAAGCCCATCCATAAATTGTGAAACATTTTCAACCATTTTTTTTTTTAAAAACAACAAACATTTTATATAGTTGAAATATTTCTTGTGAAACCAAAATGAACAAGCTTAAAAATATTTTTATTCAAAGATTAGTTAAGACAGAGTTATTTTTTTTCTAAGGAAAAAGGAATATTTATTTCATATTAGCATAATAAATATGACAGGGCTGCTGAAAAATAGAGCGCAACGTAGAGAAAAAACTGTATATATATATATATATATATATATGAGAGATATATAAAGAGAGACAATAGCTGCATAAAAGAAAACTAAAGTTCCGTAAATATTTCTTTGCAGATTTGGTCAAAGTTATCTCTCTTACCCAGCAATACGGATGAGATGGGATGCTCCCCTGTGGAATGGAGTGTAAGCAGATTTCTCTACTGTTAAATGCACCCCACGGCTCCCCTTGTCTGGGGTGGCTGGGATTTCCACTAACTGGATGGAATGCGGCTTCCTGTTTTCTGGCATCTCGGTGAACTTTGGCTTCATCACGTTGTTGTAGCAGTAAGCACTGAAATGTAAAAGAAGGCGTTTTTTTCATTTCTCTAATTTAATACAATTTCTTTTAATATTCAAATATGATTTTTTTAAAGTGATGTTAACACATTTCTGTATATCATTCTTTCTAGTCATTTTATGAAGAGGAATAGCAAAATTGTCAAAGTGACAGATATTCAGGTATTTTTCTCGAAAGTCTATCGTAAACTGGGGTGGATAACATTATGTTGGTTCCAATATTGTATGGGGAATGTTGATTTATTGTTAAATAAATAACAATTGTGGCATGAGCGTTACTGCTGACACTTGAGTTTGAACACAGATCACCAGTGAACAAACACAGGCAATCCCATTATTGAATTAAGTGGATCATGTGACCATGGGAGAAATGCATAAGTAGGAAGTTGCATAACGTCTAACTGATCTGAACTTCTATCCTCTATTATTATACAGACCACTATTCTCTACTCTATTCACTATACTATTTCTCTATACAGATTACTATTTGAGTGAATATTATAAGAGCGAGATTATTCGAAGGCATCCAACACCAGCATTGTTCAACAGCATACTATAGTTGTATTCGTGATTACAAAGGCTCTACTACAATGAGCATTACGAAAGTGACAACGAGTATTCATTGACATCATAAAACCTAGCTAATCAGATTCACGAACCATTCATTCATTACAAATTACTCATTCACCACAAGATAAACTCATACATCACCATTCAAGCCAACATACTACAATATCATATTGACAGAGAACCTACAAGAACACCCATGACATTTCATGATATAACAAATGTCCTTTTTTTATTATTTTTATAAAAATATATAAAAATTTAATTACATGAAATGAGGTGTGGGGAGATGAACTCACAAGTGAAAATAAAATATAACAAAATATTCAAAATAAAAAAACAAAATATGTTAGGACCCATCCACCCCACAAAAATAAGAGCAGCCGTTGTATTCTGTCAATAATCAAGAAACTTGCTCACTAAAAGCAAGGAAGAGATAAAATAAATTACAGGTGGTGATATATCAAAGGCTGATCCAGTGAGATAGGTTTAAATTTGAATCCTTTCCTTTACTTGGAGAAAAGAAAACAAACCAAAACACACAATTTCACCTTTTCTCCTCAAAACTTTCATCAGAATATGAAAAAAAATTCTCAGAGATTCATTACAGGAAGAGAAAAATTAAAATATAGAAATGCTGTTCCAAAGTTTTGCTGCCTGAATATAATCCCTGATTCTTATTGTTTTATTCAAGTGCGTATTTCTTATATCAGACAGCGATTTTCATTGCATACGTACACTCTGTAATATCTCTAAAATATACCAACCAGTAGAGTTTGGTCCGCTCCACCAAGGCGTATCCCTCTCCATCTCCGATGTAGCTGTAGCATCTACAGCACTGGAAACATTCAGGGTGGTACCGATGTTCTCCTGCCACCTGCAAAAGACAACAAATTAAGGTAAAAATATGCAAAAACAGATATTCTCTACGTAATCAGATCAGAAGTCGTCACAAAGCCACTAGAATTAACAGATTTTCTTTTTTTAGTCTGAAAAGGTACTCAATAAATTTTTGCCAAACTTTTTTTTTTCCTTTAAAATTCCACAACCCTGAGCATTACGAAAGTGACGACGAGTATTCATTGACATCATAAAACCTATGAAAATAGTGAAGGTTGATGTAGGCAATCCTGACTCTCCAGAGATTCATTTTCTTTATTATCTATGAAATGCCAGATAGTGGAGTGATTTCCTGTTGGAATCTGGAGTTTTCTTTTCAGTCTCCTCTGCTATTTAACCTATAGCTAGGGGAAGAAGAGATAGATTAATGTAAAAATAAATGCAACAGACTAGACCAGAATTTGAACTCTGCTCTGATTCTACTTTCTGTGTCTATATTCATGACGCTACTAGCACATTC
Source organism: Acanthosepion pharaonis (assembly GCA_903632075.3). Classification (NCBI taxonomy): domain Eukaryota; kingdom Metazoa; phylum Mollusca; class Cephalopoda; order Sepiida; family Sepiidae; genus Acanthosepion; species Acanthosepion pharaonis. The sequence goes on from CAHIKZ030005381.1 coordinate 2,196,532, forward strand.
ACTAACCTCGTCCTTACTTTTTGAAAATAGTAAATACAGAGTGGATTGATCAATTGGTTTATTTTTAATGGTTTATCAACCATTTGCAGGTTATTTAAAGCCAGGAAATTATTTTTGGGTTGTAAGAATATTTTTAAGATAAGGATTTCCCGATACAAGTCCTATTAATTAATCCATAGCTGTTGAGAGAACAGGTGGATTCATACCTTTCCTAAGGATATTTGTACATAAGTGAATATAACAAACCCAACTGAAATTGGAACTCTGCTCTCTGATTTTCAACTGCTAGCCATTATTGCATCCAAGCTTAGATAATCTGGTTTTCCCCAAGTGGTCATCCCTCTAAGTACTGACCACACTCAACTTCAGTGATCATATGAGAACTTGTGTTTCAATATGATATGGCCGTTGGTGGAGATAATTATGTCTTGTTTTACAGCCATACTAAAATGATTTCCATACACATTCAATTCACTATCTTCTATTTCCATTAGAACATTTCTATTAATTTCAGGAAGAAATAATTTAAAAACAAAATGTCAATGGGTTTGTGATATTTCAGAGACTCAAAAGAAATTAATTGAATATTATGATGAAATTTCAAATTAACATAAATTTGAATATATTTGTTTTTACTGACTATCTAACTGATTAGGTCATTTTTTTTTTTTTAATCATTATTATATTCTGTATGATTTAGGGACTGTGTTTAACCCTTTAGAAACAGAGTCTGATTTGGCGTTTCAGTGCCAAGACAATGGAGCCCTTTTCACAATCACTCACTTTGAAGCCATAAGAAAGAAAAAAAAAAAATTGATATAAAAATCACAGAACACAGCAAACTATCATAGAAGCTGCCATTCAAGGGTCCAGATGTGCAAGAAGCAATCTGATTGGCTGGTATGAAGACTAGCCAGCTAATCTCGAGGCTTGTATTATTGGACTGATGAATCAGATTGGCCCAGTTGTCTTCTTCACCATTCAACTTTTCAGCCGATAGATCAGCCCTGTCATCCCCTAAGGGTTCAGTGAAATGGTTAGCAAGAAACTTTTTTTTGGCTTGCTTTTCGGTCAACTTCAATCTGCAAAAATTTAAATAAAAAGTCAATCATTATCTTCAGTGTTCTATCTCTAATGTTTTTTCCCGTATTCTTTCACTCAGTAACTCCTTGCTTTATTGCCTGCCTTGCTTGGGAGAAATAATAAAATAAAAAAATAAAAAGCATATTAGGAGTTTCTCAATTTTCTTAAAAACCTAGTCTTTATTTTGATGTAACAAATTTATTGCCAGGTCAATGTGTTGATTTCTAATGGTGCTTTACTTAAACAAAATTTTATTAGTTATGTTTTAAGGCTTACCATTCGAAAACAGCAATTTTTGTTTATCACCAAGTCATTTAGTTATTTTAGACAATTAAAAATTGAAAAATAAAATTAACATTTCATGCATAATGAAGTTAAGAATTTTAATCTAGAGACTACAAGTTAATTAAGCCGTTAACTAAATTCTTGACAATGACATTTAAATCAATTATCAAGGGCAATGGATTATTTCTGTGCAGAAAAATAGGCTGAAAAGAAGACAGTGATTTGCAATGGATCAATTTTTTTTAAATGAATGAGAGTCAAAAAAGACGATGAGAGAGAGAGAGAGTCAAAAAAGACGATGAGAGAGAGAGAGAGTCAAAAAAGACGATGAGAGAGAGAGAGAGTCAAAAAAGACGATGAGAGAGAGAGAGTCAAAAAAACGAGAGAGATGAGAGTCAAAAAGAGCGAGAGAGAGAGAGAAGTCAAAAAGACGATGAGAGAGAGATCAAAAGACGATGATGAGAGAGAGAGTCAAAAAACAGACGATGAGAGAGAGAGTCAAAAAAAAAGACGAGAGAGAGAGAGACGATGAGAGAGAGAGAGAAGTCAAAAAGACGAGAGAGAGAGAGTCAAAACAGACGATGAGAGAGAGACGATGAGAGAGAGAAAAACAGACGATGAGAGAGAGAGAGAGAGAGTCAAAACAGACGATGAGAGAGAGAGTCAAAACAGACGATGAGAGAGAGAGAGTCAAAACAGACGATGAGAGAGAGAGAGTCAAAACAGAGAGAGAGAGAGAGAGTCAAAACAGACGATGAGAGAGAGAGAGAGAGAGTCAAAACAGACGATGAAGAGAAGAGTGGTCAAACAGACGATGAAGAGAGAGTCAAAAAATGTCAGAAGACGGACAGTGACTCAAAGTGATGGGGGGAGAAAGACTCAAATGACAAACAATGAGAATGGAGAATGGTCTTAGTCTTTACCATGACAGGGCCTGCAATCAGTTCTGAGCATCCATGGCAAGCATCCCCATATATTGTCCAGTAATCCTGCCGACAAAACAACTGTCCCCCTTTTTCAAAGTACCAATTTGTCAGCCGCTGGTGGCAGCGAGAGCACCTGAAAACAAAAAGAAAAAAAATGTCACCATCAAGCAAGAAGATCTTTGATGTCCAAGAATTCACGAATGATATGAACATAAATAATGACAGAACATTGCTGGGTTTTTTTATTTTTTGAATCTGCAACTTTTTTTTTTCTGACACCATTAAACAAACAGAATACTCAAATTGTGATAAAATGTAAAACAAATATTTAAATGCCTGGTGCTCTATTGCTGGGGTGGGATGTAAAAATTGAACATGAGGTTCAACTTCCCTCCCCCACAGGAAATACCTATCCCTTAGGAGGGGCCTAGGATAATTACAAAAAAGCATCCCCACAAAAAGGGGAAGTGCTGAGCAACTTTTTTTCCCTTTGTCCAGATATGCATGGACTTCCCAACCCACTCAAAACTCAACCTTGTGTCACATTCCAGTAAGTGGGCATGTGGATAAAGAACTAAAAGTCAGTCAATGCCTTTTTTAATCTGCTTAACCCGCTCAGAAAAATCTAAAACTTGATCCTAAGAAATGAAACTATAATGCAGATTGAGGGTCAAAATACCACTATTTTAAACTAGACATCTTAGACACATTTTTGTGTTATGAAATTTAAGTATTGGATAGAAATCTCAAGTTGAACACACCATTTAATTTAATTTTTACCAAAATTAAAAGAGGGTGTAAAATTCAACACTTTGGAGAAATTGAAAAAGGATTCAAAAAAAAAAAAAAAAAAAAAAATCCAAACAGTTTTTTTTTTTTAGTACTTTACTGTTAATTTCTTTAATGAAAAAAAGTAAGGACCTTTTCTGTTAATTCGGCCCAAAATGTAAATTTACTTATCGCAAATATTAATTCACCTGAAGAAATTATAAAGCAAAGTATGTTTAGCTTGTCTTGCAGCAACTCCACCGCTCAGAATCATAAATTACCAAAAATCAGAGTTATTCAGATTCCTTAAGTGTGGATGATATTTGAGGTACTTACAAGGAATTTAAAAAAGAGAAAAGAGGAGAGAAGAGAAAAGAGGAGAAAAAGAAGAGAGAGAGAGAGAGAGAAAAAGAGGAGAGAATTTAAAAGGAGAAAAATTAAGAGAGAGAGAGAGAAAAGAGGAGAGAAGAGAAAAAGGAGAAAAAAGAGAGAGAGAGAGAGAAAAAAAAAGAAATCAAAGAAGAGAAAAGAGAGAAAAAGAGAAGAGAGAGAGAGAAGAAAGAGAAAGAGAGAGAGAGAGAGAGAGAGAGAGAAGAGAGAGAGAGAGAAAGAAGAGAGAGAGAGAGAAAGAAGAGAGAGAAAGAAGAGAGAGAGAGTAAGAAAGAAGAGAGAGAGAGAGAAAGAAGAGAGAGAGAGAAAAGAAGAGAGAGAGAGAAAAGAGAGAGAGAGAGAAAGAAAAGAGAGAGAGAGAGAGAAAGAAAAGAGAGAGAGAGAGAGAGAAAGAAAAGAGAGAGAGAGAGAGAAAGAAAAGAGAGAGAGAGAGAGAAAGAAAAGAGAGAGAGAGAGAGAGAAAGAAAAGAGAGAGAGAGAGAGAGAGAAAGAAAAGAGAGAGAGAGAGAGAGACACTTGCTTGTTTATTGGGGTGAGCAGGAACGTAGACCCCACATTCAGAAATGGTATAAAATTAACTCTTTGGAAGATAAATTCTTAAAAACAAACAAAATCACTAGTCTTAATTATTTATTTATTTACATCTCCACACATAAGACTTTGTTTACTTTTATAAAAGTAAACCAATATAAAACTTTCATATTTGTTTTTACTTTAATAATAAAAGTAAAATACTTTGGACAGAGTTGGCGTTTAACTGAATCACAACTAATTTTTAACTTGGGAGTGGGCGAAGAAACACACAAAGCCGGGTCACATGTTGGCTATCTTTACTTTCAAATGGTAATCACCTCATCATTTTATAAAGGCTAAAAATAAAAGTTCATAATCATCAGATTGTTTTAGATTTGAGTAATGCTGACCGAGTGAGCCCTCCACAAAAATAGAAACAATCACATCTATTTATTTTGAGAGAAGGGTGTAGAAGAAAAATGTGTGGGTGTTGTTATCTGAAATAGTGAAATATCATGACCTGTATGTAGAGGTCAGACAAAGGGGCACCCAGTGTATCCATCTTCAACAGTTTTACCCATCTGCTGAAATTGTCCCCGGGTGGAAGAGAAGTGGCTTTTAAAATGACTCAAACTAAAGATAAAATAAGAAAATAATAAATTGACTGGCAAAATAATCAAGAAACTGTTTTATAATTAAACTAAAAGTCATTTTCATTTATAAACAAGCGACACAGACCAAAGGAGGAGTTGCAAACAATGAACAGATCTATTTCCTTCATGATATAAAATAAATTTGAATAGCAAAAATATTACATATATAATAAAAATATTACTTGAATTTTACTTTTTTTTAAAATTTATTTTAGAAGCCGACTTAGGCTTTAGTCAACAAGACTAAAACACACACACACACACACACACACAAGGAAAGTTAATTCTATTAATGAAGGTATGTGGAAAAGGAAAAAAAAAAGGATCAATCCTTCAACTATGGAAGAGATAGAGTGACATAATTTAACAATGTGTGATAAAGAGAAAAGTTCTCAGAACAATAATTTAATTTCCAGACAAATTCAACATAGTATTTTTACAAAAAAAGAAAATTCCCAAAGGAAAGATGTGAATAGCAAAAAACATGGAGAGCAAGAGAGAGAGAAAGAGGATAGAGAGATACACGGTCACCATGTCTAGATATATATAGATACACGGTAGAGAGAGAGAGAGAGAGATACACGGTAGAGAGAGAGAGAGATACACGGTAGAGAGAGAGAGAGATACACGGTAGAGAGAGAGAGAGAGAGATACACGGTAGAGAGAGAGAGAGAGAGATACACGGTAGAGAGAGAGAGAGGTAGAGAGAGAGAGATACACGGAAAGTAGAGAGAGAGAGAGAGAGAGAGAGATACACGGAAAGTAGAGAGAGAGAGAGAGAGAGAGAGATACACGGTAGAGAGAGAGAGATACACGGTAGAGACAAGTACAGGAGAGAGAGAGAGAGAACAAAGAGAGAGAGAGAGAGAGATAGAGAGAGAGATACAGAGAGAGAGAGAGAGATATATTGGGAGAGAGAGATATACACGGTCGAGAGAGAGAGAGAGAGATATACACGGTCGAGAGAGAGAGAGAGAGAGATATACACGGTCGAGAGAGAGAGAGATATATATATATATATATATATATATATATATATATATATATACGGTCACCATGTCGAGAGAGATAGTGTGTGTGCGATATATGGTCACCATGTGGAAAGAGAAAGCAATATACAGTCACCACACAGGCAGAAAGAATATAGAGAGTGCCGAAAGTGTGAACAGAGAAAATAAAAGACCAAAAAGTAAGAAGGAAAAATTAGAGATAAAAGAAAATGATTCTTTCCAATAGTTCAAAGCCATCAAAACTGTATTGACCTTCTAGAAAATCCCTTCTGTGTACAATGTTAATCTGTCTCACCCTCATGGCTGTTGAAACAAAAATTCTGCACATGTGTATGTACAAATTCAAAGGCCTTGTTGAATGTTTACTCAAGGCTTGTCTGAAGCATTTCAAAACAATTTTAAAGCTTGACAGAAATAGAACAAAGGAAAAAAAAAAAAAAAAAAAAATTTTTTTTAAATGTCAGCTCTTCAGCTGAGATCACTTCCTTGAAACAGCTTAAATGAATAAACAAATCAGATACAATCCTGTTGATACAAATTTTTTTAAAATTATAAATTCTCAGCATCTCCTCTCCCTCATGCACATGTGTAGTTGCATCAACCTAAACCTTACAAAACATGTCATATAAAACCTTTTCCCATTTTGTTATAGATTTCCCCTGTATGTGTGTGTGTGTATATATATATATATATATATATATATATATATATATGGAGGCATGGTGGAGTAATGGATAGCAGCTTGGATTGAGGAACCGGAGAGCTCAGTTTGAATTCCAGTTGAATCCATTACATTCATTTACGTGTTAATACCCTTGGGAAAGGGTATGAATCCTGTACTTCACCTCCCAGCTATGGTTAAATAGCAGGACAGACTGGGTTCTATAGCCTTGGATGGCAACTGGTCTACTGCAGAAAGAAATGGCAACCTACTGCGGAAAAAAAATCTGCCTTGTCAGTCATATATCGAAAGATACATGGTTGCCTAAGCATGTATCACGCATGGTACATAACTGACTGATATATATACATATATATATATATATTACACGTGTGTGTACTGGGGAGAGAGAGATGTGTTACCAGCTACATTTGGAAGTTGTGATATTTTCACTCAAGACAGAGTTCTTGCACAGATGGTCAATCTGATGCAAAACTGGTGCAAGAGACATTTCTATGGGTTTTTCAACAAGTCAATTTGGCCTCCATCAATATCCAACATTAATCCTATGAACTTTGCAATATGGTCCATATTCAAGAGCAATGCTTCACATATCTCATACTCAAATATGTCAGATCTGAAAGAAGCTCTTATGACATTGTAGTACAATTTGAGTGAAGAGGTAGTGAAGAAGTTATGCTCTTCAGTTGAGAAGAGATTAAGGGTTATGGTGAAAGCAAAGGGCAGCCATTTTGAATTGTAACTATAACAATCAACCTGTAAGCTTTGATTACCCAAAAGCTAAAACTTTTTATTTTATGTAAAATGAATAATAAGTAAATGTATATGCAGTACCCAGTAGATATAAGCTGTGAGATATAGGTATAAACAGTGGATAGCAACAGTGTTTACATGCTTAAATGCAAATATCAGACTATATCTGATGATTGTATTTTTGTAAAAAACAGACATTATATATATATATATATATATATATATATATATATTCATTTCTGTAGTTTACTGCTACCAGCAAGCAGAAATATTTCTCCTCCCGATGATGGCAATTTTGGTCGAAACTAGTCGAGGAATCTGAATGAAATAATAAAAAAAAAAAAAACGAAAGAATATTAATCTACAACCCAGTGTGTCTAAAGATTTTAATTTCTTAATATTTTTTTATCGTTCAAAATATATATATATATTATATACACACACGCACACTACTGGGGATACCCAGCGTTGCTTGGAAGATGTCTGAAAAATAGTTTATTATTGACAATTTATTGATATTTTTCAGCCATCTTATGGAAAATAATTTTTTATTCAATCTTTAAAAAATAAACTTCATTGCTTTTTAGTAGATTATATTTAAATTTTTAAAAAATAAACTTCATTGCTTTTTAGTAGATTATATTTAAATTTTTAAAAAATAAACTTCATTGCTTTTTAGTAGATTATATTTAAATTTTTAAAAAATAAACTTCATTGCTTTTTAGTAGATTATATTTAAATTTTAAGTTATATTTGTATTTGAAAAGAAAAAGGAAAAACTTCAGTTAAGTAAAAATTAGTAGAGACAGACACTAGTTGTGTTGAATATTTGTTTTACAATGATATACAAATTTAACCATATTTTTAAATTAACTTTTGAAAAAAAATAAGGCTCGTTTATAGCTTTTGCTTTAATAAAACTTAATTTAAAATTTACTTTTTTTATGTTAGTTACAAACAAAAAAAAAAAGTTTATTTTTTTTTAATTTTTAAAGATTGAATAAAAAATATTATTTCCATAAGATAGCTGAAAAATATTAATAAGTCAATAATACACACACATACAAACAACTGCTTTTAGGGTGATACCGAGTCTGTATATACAGACAAATCTCTCATTGCTATTTACAGCTTGACATTTTGATAATTCAAACTTTTTTGTTGAATCTATTTTACTGACTATTCTGGAGGGTGCATATAAAAAGATATTGTTTGCTTCAAACTCTGCTTTAATAAGGTGGGCACAAAACCTTTTGAAAAACATCTCTTAAAAGATTTAATATAGAATACATTTGTATACATAATAAATGGAATATACAAGTTTTTATATATATATAAAAGAGAATCATACATTGAATCAATTAGCAATATTAATGCAGTTAATGGCGAAATGTCTTCACTAACAGACTTAATGTATGTTGAGAGAGGTGTAGATTATATATATATATATATACACACTGAAAGAGATTTGGTAATAATAAATATTTTGTGTATTAAATCATTAATGATTTTTTTTTTTTTTTACTAATATACGAATATCCTATATTTCTTGGAAGTTATTGGGAAGCATTTCCTATTAAAAAGAAAGTAGAAATTAATGGAAATATTCTGAAAATTAGTAACGGATAAGGTAATTAAATGTGTCGAGAAGAACAGCCTAAGTGTTTTCTAGGAATGATGCCAACATGAAACATTCCCATAATTGCAAAGACAAGAGCAATTGTCCGTTGAAAAGTGCTCAACACCTACATGATTTACCAAACAATAGGAAACAGTAAAATTTTCCTAGACATGCCTGACACTGGGGGCAGAGAGTGACTGAAGAGCCATGAAAGTCTAGTGACTATCATTCTAATTGCTATTTAAAATTATTTAAACTATTTACATTGTTCAGAGTATTGTCCTCATCTTCGTTGCCATGTTCACAACATTTCGGCCGTTGCATACTCCGGTCTTCTTCAGGTGATTGGAATTTCGAATGAAACCCTTTATTTCGTCCACAGTGTAGATTGTTCAAGTTCCACGTGCCATGCCTCTCCTGAATGTCTCAGTGTCAGTTATCTCTTTTTAGCTCAACTCTTCAAGTTTTTGTTCATTTCTGCTCAAAATTCCAATCACCTGAAGAAGACTGGAGCATACAACTGCCGAAACGTTGCGAAAATGAGGACAACAGTCTGAACAATGTAAATAGTGTAAGTAATTACAATACCTCATCTCAGAAATATAGACAGATACTATTTAAAAAGTAAAGTTTAAAAAAAAAAAAAAAAAATTATTTTTGGATTATTTACCCATTAACAGCCTGTTTCCATGACATGCAAACCATTTCATTTAAAATATGAAAGAAAAATAATACATATGGGAAATAAAAATGAAAGGACAAACACCATTAATAAAATGGTATATATAAAAAAAAAAAAAACATATGAAGAGGAACCAATGCAAAAATTGCAATCTATGTATAAAGAAAAAAATAAGTCATAGAATTCAAGAACATGATTAATAAACAAAAGGAATTAAATTATTTCAGACGGTCAGCACAGTAATCTTTTGAAATGAAAAAAAAAAAGAAAAATTACCCTCACAAGAACCGTTCAAAATGAAGCAAATGTCCATTTGCAATTATACAAAATGTGAAAGTAGGTATACAATAATGAAAAACAAATTGCTCACACTAAACATTTCTTGTGTGGCTCGAAAAGTTGTTCTTAAGGCTCAAAACTATTTGAGGGCTTATGAAACACCGTTTCCCATATGATCACTAAAATTACCATTTGGGAAAACCCAAGTACTGTAAGCTAGATGTACAAGTGGTGTAATAGATAATGGCTCGGAATTGTTAATTGGAGAGCCAAGTTCCAATTTCAGTTGGGTTCATTATATTCACTTACATGCAAATACCCTTGGGAAAGGTATGAATCCACACCAGCTAGGGATTAATTAATTAGTAAGATTTGTATCACTAAATCATTACTACCTAAAAAAAAAAAAAAAAAAAAAATTCTTACAATCTAAAAATATTTTCTAGCTTTAAATAACCTGCAAAGTGGTGATAAGCTGCAGAAAAGAAATCAATAAAAAAAAATATTTGATATCTGTTGTAACCTAGAGAAGTTTACTGAACAGAATAACCACATGAAGGTTGGTAATGAATGATAATACTTAGGACATGAACAACACATATAAGATTTGCCAGTGGCGCATAGAAGTAGTAATCAACTGCTAGAAGTGAGTCAAGTGAATTCTACAATGAATCTCTAAACTGCAGACCAACACGTTCAGTATTCACTACTGTATTTATGGGAATGGGGACATACCTATATCGTCTGTAGGTATGCTACAACAATACTAATGAAAGTGACAATAGTATTCACGACACAACAGGAGTTCCATTTAACAAAATTCGAAAGTGTTGACCCTCAATGGGTGCTTGAATAGTGTAATCTTGTACAATACTAAAGGAAGCTGATCAAATAAAATTTGGGAGACCAGATGCAACAAATCTAAGTATGGTGGGTTGTTCTTTTCCTTCATGTCACTTCTAAATGTACCAAATTTCTCGTGTTGCGAATATGTAGAAATGTCACACAAAAAAAAAAAAAAAAATGACTACAATGTGAAACAGGATAAAATGAATTTCCACTTAATGTTCTAAGAATTTCAAATTGAACACTCTTCAATTCACTGGGTGGAAAAACAATCCTTTGAGTGAGAGACTAACAAAGCTCCTTGTAATACCAAAGATGAACTGAAGGCAAGGATTATGGCAGCATTCACCAACTTAAACAAGGAGAGCATCCAGAAGAGTTGCAGGAAATTCCAAATTTGTCAGGAGGCTGTGGTTGAAGCCAATGGCGATTTTATTAAAGAAATTTAATCTTTTTAGTTTTTCAAGTTATTTTTGTGTAACTTTGGTAAATATATCTGTTAAAATGAGATATCAATGTTATTTCCATTTTTGCATAATTTACATGACAATTTACCCTTCGCATCCTGTGTGTGTGTGTGTATATATATATATATATATATATATATATATATATATATATATATATATATATATATACACATACATACATACATACATACATACATACATACATGACAAAAGGAAAACTTGTCTTTACCAATGCATTTGTCCATACAAGGTTATTTTGGTCATTCTTGATTCTTTATACTTCAGATATCCTATGAGAATCTCAGAAATTTAAGCAGGCTTTCATCACATGTCAGCAATGGATGTTAAGAAGAAAACTTAAGCCTCGTGTATTACAATGCGATGGACACTGGATTATACATAATTTAAATTAAGTCATTGATAAGCTTGACTATTACAAAGGTTCTTATTTTCTGAATTATTTGGCCACTGAGGAATTTGCCTTTAAAACACATATAGATATATATTTCATTGTAAAGATGAAAAAGTGTTGATAAAACAAATGTGTGACACTGGGGTAACAAAATTTTTCATTAGTCATGGTTGATTCTATTTTTGGAAAACATAGGGTTGGGGGGAAAATGGGCTGGAGCCATATTACCTATGAAAAGATTTAGTATAAACATAACAAAAACATTAGTGTCACCCTTGGGCCACCCTTTCCACCTTATCCTCAGACCCTCCAGAGGCAGAAGAAAGAATTAGCCAGTTTGAAAGCAGGGTCGAAAAGCTACAGATAAATAAGTCATTCCTTCCCCTTGAGAATGATAAAGTCAATAATAATGTGTGCTTTGTCCCTCTCATTAACAGAAAATTTATTCACTAATGCCAAGGGCTACTAACATTCCTGTTTTAGGGTTGTCTTTCAACCACTCTACTTTCTTTCATTTTCTTTTTTTTTTCCTTGTAATCTTGAATCAACCCACTCAAGGATAAAGTTCAATGTGGTGAGGGGACTGTTGATTTGGATTAAGATTCTTAACCTCTTCAGCCAATGTTGATTTGACTGGAAAAGAGGTATTTCTCTTGAGGCCAGAAGAGAAATCATTTTCCCTTCTTTTGGCAGGGACACAGAAATTAATTTCAGATTTCAAAATAAAATAAAAAAAAAAGATCCTTGAGTTTGCTGAAATCTGGAGGCCATCAATATATCAGCCTGAGAGGAATTGGGGCGGGGCAAGGAAACACTTCCTTAGTCATCCGCTTTTCATCCTGTATTGTTTTACTGGCTTACCAAAATACACCCAAGGTTTTGACACTTGTTATTTATATAAACAAAAAAAACAAAAAAAAAAAATAATGCATTTATTTTACACACCCACATAGTATATTACGAAATATGCACAAAGAGGATAGATAAAATTCTTTCTCTAATGAAAGGACCATTTTGCCCAAACATTATTGTTGCATTCTGCTGTTTTCATCTGCTTCATGAAAATCTTAATTCTCCATTGTTGCAACAAAAGTTATTGTCACATGTTGCCAATGCAAGGAAGATAACTAGCACTGCAAAAAGATAGGCACCCCCACTCAAAAAAAGAACAAAAATACACTTGGTGTTTGCATGGATCTATAAACACTATTTTTGATATTAAGCACTTTTCTGAACTATATAAAGCAAATTTTAAACATCACGTAAAACGTGATATTTAGGGATTGGAAGAGCACTATATATATATATATATATATATATGAATGAACATATTTTGTTGATCAGGCAAGGTTAAATAGTGGCTTTAAGTGAAATCTTTCTCAGACTCAAAATTATATCTGCTCATATTAAAGAACCAGGAACTACCTACCTAGGTTTTGCCTGAATGGATCTTCAGGGTAATCTGGTTAAAGAGGAAATGACACAGAACAAGATTTATTGATAAAAATCAACACTCAAAACAAAATCAGCATAAACCTAAAAAGCATAAAACCATGTGTCAAAAAAAAAAAAAAAAAAAAAAAAAATTGTACTCCAATAACCAGGATTTATTATGTCAGCACCTATTTAAGATTTCAGATATTTGGTTTCATAAATCCTTTCGTTTATTAAAAAGGTGGCTATTGCTAACTTTTCCTCAATACATAATAAGCAATATTTGTTACCTGTTTTATACTTATGGCATTTTTTTTTATCATTTCCCCATTTTAAAATGGGATCAGTTCCATCTTTCTGCTATATATATATATATATATATATATATATATATATAATAAAGAACAGTAAGATATATAATCCGGTGTTCTTATAGATATTTTTATTCTTACAAAATTAAATTCTGAGATTTTAGCTTCCATTTTTGAAACATGGTTAGAACTGTGTAGCGAAAAAAAAAACATTTTAAATCAATTTATAATATATAATTATATATAATTGTTTATGCCTCTAAATAAGCAATCTTCAGGCGGTATTAATAGGAAAAAAAGGCCTCCATTTTTGTGGTACCTAACTATTTTTTTAATTCAATTTGAAAAGATGAGAAGAGTCTATACAAGATTTTTATTCTTTTTACTTTTCAGAACACCTCACCTGGATAAAAAAAAAAAATCAGAACTAAGATGAAGATGGAAGAAAAGGTGGATTATTCGATAGTGGTTACACTACTTTTGATAGACTCTATATAATTTTTCAGGACATACACACCTGACTTTTGGTAGGTTGGGTTATATAAGAGCATATTCATTGCCTTTTTGCTTTGAAAAGTTCATCAAAACAGTAGCAAAGTTGATTGCTATTATTAACAAACAATAAGTTTTAATTATAGCATAAATAGAAACTGAGAACAACAGGAAAATAGTTTTGTTTTTTATGATAAACTGTGTCAAGCTTGAAAAATATAAAAAGGTTAGCGCTATCTTATATATATATATATATATATATATATATATATATATATATATATTTTAAACTAATATTAACACAATACAAGGCCAAAAAGCCAATCAAGGCAGAGGGTTATGGTGTGGAATTATATGTAAAGTAGGTTTCCTTTTTGATGGTATATTATAATAATAGTCAACTAAATTAGCTCTAATAGCATACAAAAATAACCAAAATATTGGTTAAAAACAAAAAAACGAAATTATTGAAATAGTTACTGATTTCACATCAGTCATAAATGTGTATATATATATCACCCCCACATATATATATATATATATATATATGTGGGGGGTGTCATCCACAGAGACTGTTTTTTTTCTGAGATATATATATATATATATATATATATATATATATATATATATATATATATATAAAAATGCACATTTTTGTCAGTAACCTTTCTTTCAAACATTTTTCAATGAATGCGCCAACAAGGAAGATGAAATTAAGTTTTTATGAAGTTTTCCCAGCATCGTAACATTTTCTTACATTTTGTAAGAGTTAAGGAGTATAAAAATTGTCCATAATTTTATTGTCCCAAATGCTTTCAGCCATTTCTAAAGCCATTTTCAATTTTAATAGTGGAAATGGAGTGTTGAAAGTTTTCAAAAAAAAAAAACAAAAAAAACAAAAACAAAAAAAAAAACAAAAAAAGACAAAAAAAAACAAAAAAAAGACAAAAAGACAAAAAAAAAAAACAAAAAAAGACAAAAACAAAAAAAACAAAAACAACGACAAAAAAAAAAAAAACAACGACAAAAAAAAAAAAAAACAACGACAAATAAAAAAAAAAAACAACTAAAAAAGATGCTCACATGAGTTACAGTCACAATGCTCTCAGTTACCCTTCAAAGAAGACCCTCCTTACTTCTCATCAGGATGGCTGATGCCCAACTCCATGAGAGCACCACTCTGCACTGCTTGGTTTCATGCTGACCACTGACCTGAAGTGGAACAACTACCTTGAGTCTATAGTTTCATCCACTGTAAGGGAAGTTGGTTCTCTGTGTCACACTAGAAAGTTCCCGCCAGAGTCCATCCTTCAGATCTACAAGTCAACCATTCATCCTTGCATGGAATACAGCTGCCATATATGGTCTGGTGTTCCCACTGTTAATCTTGAGGTCCGAGACAAAATCCAGAAATAGATATGCAACGTGATTGGCATCCCGTCTGCGGTCGCTATCTCACAGACGTGCTGTGGCTTTCCTCTGCCTTTTCTACAAGTACCTTCATGGCAACTGCTCTGATGAACTACTTTCACCGGTTCCCAAATTGCATGAATTTAAGCACACTACTAGGTTGGCGATCTTGGTCGCACCCTTTCACTGCCAAAACAACTAAATGTAGCCATTTCTTCTATTCCAACAGCTTCTTAACTTGCACCCTCCCAATCAGTGGAACTCCCCTCCCTATCACTTGCTTCTCTGATAGCTATAATCTTCAAATATTCAAATGTCAATTGACATCTTCTGATGCCTTGACCTTGATCCCTTGGGTAGTTGCCTGGAGTGCCATCATGGCCTAGGGCACCTTCATGCTGCCATGTCATGTAATTGGGATCTTCCAGAACTAAAGCTTATAAAAACATACTTGCGGTCATCCATGACTCAAGACAGATTAAATTCTTTGGCTATTTTGTCAATAGAAAATGATCTTGTAAAAAAAGATATAGGTAAAAAGTGCCATGAGAAAATTTGCAGATTGAAAGTTTAACACTAGGATGGCCGAGGTGTCGTTTTTGGCACCTTCAAATTTTCAACAAATTATTATGGAATTAGTTTTGGTTCGATGCTGAGGCTTATGGACAATTATTGAATTTTAGCAAAGATGCTTAACAGACTTAATTCTTTAAAAAATATTCAGTGGAATAGCTGATATTTGAGGTTTTACCTTGAATGGCTGAGGTGTCGTTTTTGACACCTAGGCTATTTATAGGGTAAATGCATTGAAAAATTTCTCACAAGCAATAATACTTGTGTTTATGTCCCCTATCTATCTATACACACACATATAATTTATATATATAAATTATGTGTGTGTGTGTGTATAGATAGATAAAATTCAATAATATTTTTGCTCTGAATTTACATTGAGCTCTCTGGATTTATCCTCCTTAGGTTTACCCATACGGATTACCTAGTTTTTTTTTTTTTTTTACCTAGTTTTTCATAAACATAAATATATATATATATATATATATATATATATATATATATATATATATATATATATATATATATCTCACTTTCTTTCAGTATGAGGTATACTAATATTTGTGAATTTCTTTTCAGACTTATTCCTGACTTGAATATATTAAAGATGGCTGCTTCACGGCGTAATGTAAATAAAGATGTCAAAGGAGCTGGCCATCCTAGTGTTAAAAAAAAAAATGTTTTCAGTAGGTTTAAATGCTTTGTTTAACTTGTATTAAATTATATATTCTAATAAACTTGTTAGTCTACATTTTCAGTTTTTCTCCTTGTGAAACTTTAAAAAAATTATACTTGCAAGGCAGCCAAAGTTCAGTATGCCAGCAACCCTAGGGCTGTCACTGTTGATGAGTTCAAGTGAATGGATGGCAGAGCAGGGTTTAGAAGAGAGCCAAAAGACAGAATTTGTGGAGAGCCATGATTGCCAACGTCCTGAAGGTACACAACACATAGAAAAACCATCAGGGAATAATGAACTAAATCCTTTATCGAATCCACAGAGATATTTTCCTCATCCTGCTGTCCAATGATATTTCAACTTGTTATTTTTAATACTGTTCAGGGGAACAAGGCAAGTAATAACTGAGCATTAAATGCTACCTTGATTTAAAATAATAATAATAAAAAAAAAGAGTTGTTTTCTCTTTGTAATATGTCTATTTGCTGGCATATAAAATAAACATAAAAATAATTGATTTGATGTAAATATTACACTGTACCAATATGCTAACGTCCAGACTACTGTTTACTGAGGCTCAAAAATGGACAGTGATGATGCTAGACAGAGTTACAATAAGCAGTTGCTTCATAATGGTATTCAAGGAACAACTGCTTATGCAAGTTGAAGGGAAATTTTTTTATTTTTTTTTAATTTAAATATTCCTTTATATAAGCAGACAAATCCACTCTTTCTCTCTCTTACTGTCTGACCTAAAGCCATAGGCTTGAAAGGGTAATGGGATGTAACCTGAAAAATAATTACATTTCTTAATAGGTGCCAACTTTCCAAAATTTGAGATTTCATCAAATGGAAAAATTCTTGCCATATAGGTTTGCAAATGCTGGTTTAGTATATATTATATTACATTCATTCCTGTTTCATTGAACAGTATAGACATATTTTTATAATAATTCTTTCTAGTTCCCTAATTAGCATTTTTCATGTTAAGTTGAAATTAACCAAGGAAGGTGCCATAGTTTTTGTTACTCTAAGTACTTTTGATCTTCTCCACAATCATCCTTGGGGGTGAATTAAGACAAACTTAATGTAACTGCAATTGTAGTGATGGTGATGTTTCCAGACATGTGTGAATGTACTCTGTTATAATTATTTTAAATTTATCCACTGTAGTTACAATGTTTTTTGTAAACAAGCATCCACAATGTAAGGGAGCTTGCCAGAGATTGTAAAAATATGACATGGCATTAAATGTTAATCAAATGCATTTTAAAACATTGTTACTACACTCATAATAAATTTTGTTCAGTGTTTACTGGTTTGCATAAACTTATTCTTAAAATTATAGAAGCTTAGCAAACTGGTTGTTGGATTATCCAAAAATAATCTTATATATTAATAGCTAATATATAATAGCTAATTAATACCACTGCTGTAAGTTCTGCAGAGGCTGAAAGAAGATGTTCTGTGATGAACATAATCTCTCCTGACAAAAGAAATTGTCTTGAGGTTAACAATGTGGCAAATCTTATAGTCATTAATTTAATAGGTCTTCCATTGGATCTTTGGGACTGCAGTGATCCAGTTAGAATGTGTCTAAAAATCCATAACACAGCAGATGACACGAGTCAAAAAGTATCATACTTCTGAAAAGAAATACAATGAAAACAGAATTTCAATCTGGAAATACCTTAATAAATAAATGTTCCTCATTAAATTATCCAAATGGTTTAATTATTTTTGTTATTATAAAGTGATTTGTTTCCATTTTGAGATTAAAAAAGAAATGAAGCAGAATAGGTTCCTAAGATTCCCCACCCCCAGTGTTTAAAAATAAAAATTGTATGAATGTTAGTTTAGTTTTCTCTTACTTTTTTCATTTTTATTAACACACAACTCAAACTATATTAAAATCAAAATAATTAGTTAAAATTCATTAAGGAATGATGGTTACATAAATAACTGTCCCTATCTGAATACATGCACTTTTATCACATGTGCTCTCTTCTAACGTTTCTGTCAAAACTCCAAAATTTTATTTACAACTAGCAGTAGAGCCTGGTGTTGCCCGGGGATGTAACAGTAAGAGATAGATCAAGTACTGACCATCATAAAGACTGAAAAATAAAATTGACAAAAGATTATTCTTTGAGGTTGACGGACACGCATGTCTTAATTTTTTTTTTTTTTACGAATTGGTCAAACCCAAACTCAAACAAAAACATTGTTTTCAATCATTATGAGTCTACCGATTGAATAAAATTTTATTATAAACAATTGTCTTGTAAATGGAATTTTTAAAGCATTCTGAATGTGAAAATAAAGAAAAAAGTGTGCAAGACAATAAGAAGCACTACCTGACAAAAAAAAAGTGAAGTTTTGTTGAAATCGGTTGAAAAATGTAGGAAATCCGATCCCATATATAAATGAACACACAAACAACCTGGGTTTTATAAGTATAACTTGATACGAGTTGTCCCCCATTCATTCTCAGACAGCGATACCTCTTAATCGTGTTTTCAAATTGATTTTGTGCAAAAACAATTGTCTTTTTCCAAATTTTGGCGCTGTCAGAACCACTGCAAGGTAATTTTACGTAGTTCTGTGAAGTTTTTTTGAAATCGGTTTAAAAATGTAGGAAATCCGATCCAATATATAAACGTACAGACACACACACAACCTGGGTTTTATAATAAGTATGATTTAAAATTTTTTTAATCTTATTTTATTTTTTTTTCAATAGAAGATAGCTTAGCCTAGCACACTGTTCATACGCCTCTCTGGTCTTCTGAACAGGTGAAGAGGTATGTCCCTTGTTTCCTGCTTAAAATTTGGTTTCTTCTAAATTTCTTATTCTCTTTCACTCCCAGCAACCACATGTGTCTTAGGGGCATTATTGCCTTGTTTGTGGTAAAATGTTAATTATTGTCATATAGGAAGAATATGAGTAACTACCGAAATCAAGGTTTGAGCATGACACTTTGGACTTATGAATATACATTTTCTGCCAGGTGTATAAATATCTGGTCAGGCTAATGACTGCAGTGATTATTGAGTGGAACTATCTAGTTGAATTAGTGTGAATTATTGTGAATTATTGTGCATCAATAATTTTGGTTTTGATTTAGGATTTACTGGACGTTAAGCAGAGCTGCGCTATTAACAAGGTTTCCACTGAAATGGTTAATTACCTTGGGTTGACTTTTACTTCTTTGTTCTTGTTAAGTATTTATTTGCAGCTGTAATTAAATAGTTTTATTTTAACATTGAAGTCTTGAGTTACACTTAAGTATTAATGGCCATTGTATGTCACAAAAATTATTTAAAATTTAAAATGTGCAAATATTTTAACCATTATATATTCAAAATTCAAGCATGGTTTTTCTATTTAATATATGAAAACTTGAAAAAGGAAGATTCAATTTTGAAAAAAAATTAAATGACTTTCACTTAAGCAAATCTAGAAATTCTTTTATGTTGGGCTGAGCATAACCTAATAACTCCTTCCCCGACCAGTCAAATATTTTTTTTTAAATCTGTTTCTTCTGGGTGTGCCAGTGACCTTAAATTCAAGAGGCCAATGTTTTGTACACCTTGGACAAACTAAAGATCAAATGTAGCTTTCAGTAACATGACATCCTGGTTTCACAATAAAGGCCAAAAGTCATGTACAAAAATAAACACAACATCATTGGTTTTTTTGTTTCATAATTAAAATCAATGTCAGGTAGTTTCTGACTGACAGGGAAAACCGAGATTTAAAAGAATGGCTTAACCTAAAATTTCAAAAGGGAGTGGCCAGGAAGTCACTACTATCCAGTAAAGGATATTAATGAATATTTTTGCTACTTTGTGTGTTAAGCACAAATGATGTTAATCCCCTTTTTGAAATTTGTGCCTTGTCTTCATTTTGTCCTCTACACACTACTCTGAATTATACCTCCTTTCCAGCTAGACAGTCAAATCCAAGAAATCTCTATTGTTTAATTCTTGCTCTATATCTTTTATATACCTCCATTCATCTTCCCACAGGGCCTCAGACCCACACAGAGGCCTATATCAAGTGCCTTGAGAAAATAGTGCTGCCTTAGGTTAAGAGGTTGGCTGCCAGAAGACGCTATGCCTGGCAACAAGTCTTTGCACCATGCCAGACAAGCAGGAGAAGCCAGTCAGGACTGTCAGACAATTTCTGCAACCATATCACCCCCTTACATCTGGCCACCTAACTCCCCAGACTGCAACCCCCTCGATTATTATTTGTGGAGTGCAGTTGAGTGAGAGACCAACAAAACCCCTTGTAACACCAAAGATGAACTGAAGACAAGGATTATGGCAGCTTAGATTATATTAGCTTAAACAAGGAGACCATCCAGAAGAGTGGAAGGAGATTCTGAAGTTCCTTGGAGGCCATATTTGAAACCAATGATGATTTTATTGTTGAAGAAATTTACTCTTTAATATTTCAAGATATTTTTGTGCAATTTTATTAAATATATCTGTTAAAATGAGATGTCAGTGTGTTCATTGTTGCATAATTTAGATTGTATGTATGTATGTATGTATGTATGTATGTATGTCTCATACACACACTATATAAAACCATAAATAAGCTGTTCTTTCATATTGTGACAAAATTAAATTTTAAAAAAATCTCTTGGATTAAACTTTATTCTAGTGTCATTTTATGTCAAAAGAGGCTCAAAGATTCTTGAAGAAATAGAATTTTTTGTCAATTAGACATAATTTGTGCTATGTTATGTGACAAATCTAGTCATAAATTTGATAGGTCTTCCATTGGATCTTTGGGGCTGCGATGATTCAGTTTAAATGTGGCTAAGAAACCATAACACAGCTGATGACACTAGAGTCAAAAAGCATCATACTTATTATAAAACCTAGGGTGTGTGTGTGTGTGTGTGTATATATATATATATATATATATATATATATATATATATATATATATGTGTGTGTGTTTATATACTGGATCGGATTTCCTACATTTTTCAATCGATTTCAACAAAACTTCACAGGACTACGTAAAATTACCTTGCGGTGGTTCTGACAGCGCCAAAAATTGAAAAAAAACAATTGTTTTGGTACAAAATCAATTTGAAAACACGACTAAGAGGCATTAATGAAAGGGGGGAGAACTCCTATAGAGTTATACTTATTATAAAACCCAGGTTGTGTGTGTGTGTGTGTGTCTTCCTTTATATATAGGATCGAATTTCCTACATTTTTCAACAAAACTTCACTTTTTTTTGGCAGGTAGTTTTTCTTATTGTCTTGCACACCTTTTTTTCTTTATTTTTACATTCAGAATGCTTTAAAAATTCCATTTACAAGACAATTGTTTATAATAAAATTCTATTCAATCGGTAGACTCATAATGATTGAAAACAATGTTTTTGTTTGAGTTTGGGTTTGACCAATTCGTAAAAAAAAAAAAAAAAAAAAAAAACTAATTAAGACATGCGTGTCTGTCAACCTCAAAGAATAATCTTTTGTCAATTTTATTTTTCTGTCTTTATGATGGTAGATACTTGATCTATCTCTTACTGTTACATCCCCGGGCAACGCCGGGCTCTACTGCTAGCATCTTAATAAATGTTTTCTATTAAATTATCAAAATGGTTTAATACTTTTTGATACTATATAGGGATTTGTTTCCATTCTCAGATTAAAAAGAAAATAAGCAGAATAGGTTTCTAAAGATTACCTGCTTCTATACAACTGGTTTCTGGCAATTTGTGGTGCTAATATTATATTTAAATTTTTTCTCTCACCAGTGTTTAAAAATGAAATGAATTGCATGAAAGTTTAGTTTTCTCTTGTCTTTTCTCATTTTTTAGGATAATCCAACTTAAACTGTGTTGAAATTAGTAGTTAAAATTCATTAAGGAATGCTGATTACTTAATTAACTGTTCCTACCGGAATACATGGTTGGTTGGTTGGTTTTTATGGCATATCAACCCCGGAATACATGTACTTATATCATACATGTTCTTAGTTTATACTTCTAACATCTCCAATGAAACTCTAAATTTTATTGACAATTTTTTTTTTTTTTTTTTTAAATAGGAGTCATATATATATATATATATACTGAAAAATGCCTTTTTGTTCTCTATGATAGAGAGAGCAAAGCAGACAGTGATCTAAGGAGGCAAACCATTACTTATTTATATCATTGTGAATTCAGAGAAGCAATTGACAATTTCAGCCATATTAAGTAACAATGATTATCAATGTTTGACAGTTAGAATCAGGAAAATGAGTGCTTCATATCCACCAATAGAGTTTTTAATTCTTTTGATACAACAAAAAACATTTATTTCTATTTGGTTAATCAAAGCCATTTAGCTGTTTTACCTGGTATTGAAGAATGATAATTTACATTTGAGCTTAAACTGAAAAAAAAAAAAAAACCTCTTCAACTGCAGAATGAACAATCAAGTATAAGTAAAATTAAAGATACCAAAACAAGACAATTGTAATTTGCGATCAGCTGGTTTGTTTTCAGATCCAAAGGAGTAGATAGGTTCACTTATAGTCTGGTTCACATTCCTCCTTGGCGTTTTGAACAGGAGTATAGGTTTATCCATGATCCCCCACCACCATTTAGAATTGAGTTTCCATTTTTTTTTTTTCCTCAAGTCTGATTCAGCTCGATACGTTTGTTCTTTTCTATGTTAATATAATCTAGACAGTAACTCTACCTTGTGACTCTTGGACATTGCATTGGGTGAAAATGATTTGAGAGAGAGAAAAAAAAGATTCCAAATTAATTTGGGTCAAATTTGTCTTTATCTCTAATTTTCTTATGAGCATGCAGTAGGCCTTTGAGTTTTCGGTGCACACCTACAAGAATGAGAATAGAGCTGCAACATAAAATACATTACGAATTGAAAATCTATTTACATTGCTCGGACCATCATCCTCATCTTTGTTGCCATATTTATCACATTTCGGCTGTTGTACACTCTGGCTTCTGGTGGTTGAAATGTCAAACTGAACCCTTTATTTCGCTCGCTGGAAATGTTGTGATAAATAGGGCAACAAAGATGAGGATGATAGTCTGAGCAATGTAAATAGTGTACATAATACCTCAGCTCAGAAATATAGACAGATAGTGTAATGTATTCATATATCATTATTGAAGTTTTTTTTTTTTCTTTGCATGGACTTTAAAGTCCATGTAAAAAAAAAAAAAAAAAAAAAAAGAAACTTCTTAAAAATAAAATTAACAACTTAATCAAAAAAATTATTTTTTAATGTAAAAATAGTACCAGTATTAATAAATGGTGTAATGCATCAATTACATCTCTTAAATTGAAAAATAGTAGATTGCATCATTTACGCGAGCACCAAAAAAAGGACAGACTACATGCTCACAAAAAAAATGAGAGATGAAAAATGTTAGAATGAGAAATGATGACTAGAACCTTGATTTCATTATGCCTTTATTCAGGGTTTCACTTACTCGGTCTAGGTAGGTAGCCAAGTTACACTTGGGACTAATTCTGTCATGTCAGTCCAACAGGTTAGCACTTCCCTGTGACTCCTCCTATCATCTACTCTACCCGTATTGACATCATAATACATGGTTAGCTACACAATTACAAGAGCGTCAGTCTATCTCCTGCCAAAGGCAAACCAGAACTACCTCATTCCAGCTGTGCGTTAATACAGACTGGCAACCAGAAATCAATTTTCTGTTTGTTGCTTGACTCCCAGAATTTTTTATTTTATTCCTCTTCAGTCAAAAGGGGTGTCTCTTAAAAAAAAAAAAATCCTGTCTTCAAAGACTATCCACTAGCCATAAATCATGAAACTTCAGACTGAGATAAAATCTCATACCTTTACTATGTGGGTGTCTCAATCTTAGTGTCGCATCTGGCCAGAGATTACTACTATGTGTTTAAGGACTGAAAGAAAATATCCATTACAGATGAAGTGCAGTAACATAATTTTGATTTCATTATTTTATAGTGTTTGATTAAAGAAAGTTTTTCATTGACAATTATTAAACTCCTGTCGATCAAAGTGAGTGTGTATATGAATATCTGTGGATGATCTGGAAATAACATTATTTAATGTAATGTAAAAAATAAATGTTCAATAGATATGAAAATTGAATATATTCATGTCTTGATGGCATCAAAATTTATCCTGAAAATAATTTAAATGCAATAAGTGATTTGGTCATTGCTAAAATTTTCTTATATAGGTTAAGTGGGAGAAATAACTTTTAAACTTTTAGTGTTTATAAAATAAATCCTTGAGAAAAGAAAACCTTTTGTGTGTGTAATATATATATAATATATATATAATATAATATAATATAATATAATATATATATATATATATATATGAGAGACTCGCGCGCGCACACACACACACACACAAGGTTATCAACATGCCCACCCAAATGGAATATTGCACAAGAAGGCCATGTTTAAAATGAAAGTCCCACACATACATGGGGCTGGAGATAAAAACTGCTCAGCTACCTCCGGACTGGCTGATAGCTCAGGCATTAACTAACTTCCTAAATGAATTAGAGATTTTCTGTCTTGCAGAGAAGGGCCAGTGTACCTAATCTGTGTGTGTGTGTGTATATATGAGAGAGAGGGAGAGATAGAGATGAGGTTGGTTAAGTAAGAAGATGAGTTAAAAAATTGTCATGTGGAAAGAATTCTCTATCTAAAATAAGAATATTGTGATAAAATATTTTTAAAAGCACGGCTTTCTATAAATTCTAAATAATCGATTCCTGTCCTGATAGGTTTGGAGAAGAGAGAGAAACGATGGAGAGAAGATGGAAAGCAAAAGAGAAAAGAGAGGAAGTGGAGAGACGTTGAGAAAACGGAAAGTGATCGGTTATTGATTGAATAATAAAATGATGAAAGTAAAAAAAAAAAAAAGAGATGAAAAGAAAAAGAAAGGTAACTAAAAAATAAGAGAAAAAAGAAATGTAAATATTGTAAAAGAAAAAGTAAACAGTAAACTAAACACCAATTTTATAATATTTTTATTCTAAGACTGGCCAGTTGCGTTATATATTCTCTTCATTTCTCGGTATCTCATGGAAAAATGTCCCGTACACTGTGGGACTAAAAAACTAAAATATCAAATGCAAAACAATAAAGCTAATTACGAGACCATTATCATCATTATTGATAGTTGTAATAACATTTAGTCATCGCTTTTTATAACAATGTGGCTTTAAATAGAAACTCGTTAAAAAAATCACATACGAACAACTGTTCTTGAGAACAAGATCCTAAAATAAATCAAGACCATTAAATATTGCAACCTTTCATTGCTTATTAATATTATTATTATCAAAAGCACTTGACCTAAATTTGAAAGCAAAGTTTCCGGATTCATTTATAGCGGACAAGAACCAGATATATCCCCGAAATTAAATACAATTTTCATAAATAATACATGAAACGAAATTTGTTTTCAAGTAGGCCAACGTAACGTTTTAGTGTCAGTAGCATTTCGATGAATTAAACTGTTTTTTTTTTTTAATACTTTTTAGTTTTTGTTGAAGAAAAGTACTGGTGAGTTTTTACTTTTTATGAACATCAAATACAGTAAAAAAAAAAAACAAAAAAAAACAAAAAAAAAACACGTTTGTTTTTTCGCAATTCTTCCTGTAGAAAGATTATTTTTTACCTAACCATTTTTAAATACATATGATAAAAATAACCTATCA
The DNA here is from genome assembly GCA_903632075.3 of Acanthosepion pharaonis. Lineage (NCBI taxonomy): Eukaryota > Metazoa > Mollusca > Cephalopoda > Sepiida > Sepiidae > Acanthosepion > Acanthosepion pharaonis. The sequence goes on from CAHIKZ030005381.1 coordinate 2,222,532, forward strand.
CATCGTCAGTTTTACCTGGGGTGAGATGGGTCAAGTCAAGGATTAAAAATTCTACTACTGGGAATTAGTTTGAAAAATGCCGGTATCAGAAAAAGCAACTAAGATTTTAAATGTTTTTATATGGTTTTAAATTTCCGGGATAAAGAATTATTAATAATATACTATACAATTTATGATCGATTTGGTTTGGAATAATCGATTCATCTTTTCACGTTCCCTTTGTGGTCAAGAAATCGATCTTCGGATAGGCAGGCAATTGATAGGGAAGCCATCTACTCTGCTTAAAGGCGGGGAAAGTACCCCAAGGAGGATTTAAAAAATGAGACAAGACAGTGTAACCCGGATATAAGAGAGTTGTCGGGACTGGAGAAGAAGTCTCTTATATCCGGGTTTGGTCTATTTTGTTTAGGTAAGTATGGGAACACTTTGGGACCAGAGAAAATCTCTTATATCCGTGTTTCTCTTATATCCGGGTTACACTGTACCACATAGCATGGACAGTGGAATGAGAATAATAATAATATTAATAATAAAAAGAAAACCTGTGGATGGAATAAAAAGTGATTTCAAATTAGCAGGGTATTATTGACCGAGTATGACAGACAAAGCAGGCGTACAAAGAATATGTAGTAACCCTAACAACCATAATGAGAATAGTCTGGATAGAGATTGCTTTCCTAAATAATTAAAAAATGCAAGATGGAAAAAAAAGGAATTTTTCATGAGATCTATTTTCCTTTCTTTTCTGTTTATCTTCATAACACAAAAAGGTAATATAAGAATCAAGTCATAATTCGATTTGAGAAAAAGTAAGACACCTGCCCCAGACCCCACCAAAATCGGACCTAATAAGATGAAAAAAAAAAAGGTGTATTGATTCAAGTGATTCAACACTTCTAAACAGTGCTTACACTTTGATTTTGACAAATCCTTGCTCAGGACACATACACCCGACTTTTTGGTTTGGTTATAATAATAAAAAAAAAAATAAATAAAAATAAAAAGAGTTTATTCACCGCCTTTTTGCTAAAAAAAACTGTCGAAACAAAGCGAAGTTGATTACACTGCTGCTATTATTAACAAACAATGAGTTTTACTTTTAAATTATATCATAAACCGTAGACAACAGGCAAATAGTGTTTTTTTTACATAGTTTGTCAAGCTCGAAAATGTAAAGCTAAAAAAAACTCTTTGATATAAAAAATAAAGTTAATTACTATAGCATTATTATTAGCTTCCTTAGCGAGTGCATATTATTGCACATACTAAGAAATGCAATAAATATAATAGCCAACTAAAAATTAACTCAAGTAGCATAAGAAATATCAATAATCAAAATATTAGCTAAAATAAAAAAGAAAAAACAAGAACCTAAGCCGTGATTGAAATAGTTACCTATGTCTGTGTTCGAGCCAAAGTAAGAAAAAGCCGAAATATGCAATGCCGATTTTCTCGGTAGATATGTTATCCCCACTTAGAAATCTCGAGAAATGGAAATAGCATCCTTAAAAAAATAAAAATAAAGAAATAACATCGCATCGCTCTAATAAAAACTTTACAAGTAGTTACAGGTGAAAAAAACAACCCCACGTCACTCCCAATTGACACAAATATCCCATTTGCTTTATTTTCCTTTTATTTACACTTGTACTTGTATATTCTACAAGAAGACACAGGTTTACGACTATTTTCTCTTCCTGGTTTTGTTTTAATTGCATTGCAAAAGGACATATATTTAAAAAAAAAAATTGCCTGATTTTGTTTTTGACAACGAAAAACATGTCTTGTTGGGGAAATTGTATTTACATTTATTTGATGTTATTTTCTCTAATTTACACTAGTCATGACCAAAGTCAGATTGACAAGAAAATTTAAAACATGCTCACATGCCAGGCGCTTTGATCTTTCATGATCAATGACAATGTCCTTGTTCTTTAAGAAATTATTTTTAAAATGATTAATTTTAATTAAAACCGTGATAACACACACACATAGTTGGATTGATGTGAGTTTGTGACCCTGGGTTTCACGCTTTTAACTTTTACGATCGTAAAAACGTGAAACCCAGGGTCACAAACTGACATCAATCCAACTAGAGCTCTATCACTATTGAGCTCTTTTCAATAAGTACCGCATATATAATTATATATATATATATATATATATATATATATATATATATATCCTCCTTTTTTTAAATAAAGGTTCAGTTCAGTTACTTGGGGGGATTCACTGGTCTCATCTTTTTGCAATTTACAATTCAACGCTATGAGATTTTTAAAAACGGGTCCATCGTGTTGTGACATTCATAAAGACATTTGATTCACAAAATAATACTTTTAGCCTAGGATTACATCATTATTATTCTATAACATATTCAGATTAATATTTTTACCATTTCGATCGTACAAATCGTATAAATGTGCAATGACAATTCATTTTTGGTGTGGAGAGAAGAATGTTCGTAAGAAAGCAAAAATCTTATTCTTGCTTGACCATTCATTTTATTTTTACGCAATGACAGCCTCCTGAAATTAGGTTACAATTTTTGCTAGAAATAAATGCTAAGATTTCAAAATGTTCATTTTTTTTTTTTTTTAATTTTATTTGACAATGAAAATCTAAAACACGCCAATTTATTATTGTACTGAAAGTTAATTTTTTTCCGGAAGTCAATTGATTATTTCTGAAATTACTTACTACACACGACCACGTAAAATTGTTTATTTATTTTCTGTAAAAAAAATAAAATGCTAAGTACAAAAAGGCGATGGGTGAGTACTTGCATTAAATGAATATTGTTATTGTAAATATCAATTAATGACTATTTCTGATCTATCTCTGAGTAACATGATTTACTAATAAAAAGCAAGACAGAAGATGAAAAATTGATTGTTGTTTGGTTACCAAAGTGGACAGTGATTGACAAAAACAACTGCGATAAAATACCTCGGTATTTGCTGCCATAGTTCCTCATTGGTAGAGAAATCTACAAAACTAGTAAGAGAGATTGCTGAATAAATAACACCTTTTTTTTAATCAAATCAAAAAAAATACTTAAAATAATAATAATAATAATAATAATTATAAACAACTTCCGTGTCTGGCTGTATAGTATTTGCAAAAATGATTATTCCAGTTTTAGTCAAAAAATGATACTTTAGAAGAATTTGTTAAAAAAAAAAATAAAATAAAATAAAAAATAATAATTCAACAAGAGATCCACGCGCCCACGTTGCAGAAAAATGTGACATGGTCAAGGTTTAATACGGGAAATCGTTCAAAAATTGCTTAAAGCCCCCTCGGGCACTTTACTTTAGGGATGCCACAGGTGCCAGTTAATGACCTCCCCCTACGCCCTAGAGCTAGTTTAATTAAATTTAAAACTACCCTGGCTCGTGGCAGGGAAGTATTCAACTGGAGTACGTCATAGAGTGACCTTTTTTTTTTTTTTTAATGAACATAGTAAACATAACAAAAAAAAAAAAACTTAAATTTTAATAGGGAGTATGAGTTTTAAATTCCGGTAAGAGGAAATATAAAAGTACAAAAGCTGTTTGAGTGTAAGTAATGTCAGACATAGATATGAATAAAAAAAAAAAAAATAAAAAAAAAATTTAGAAACAAAAAAATTAAAAAAGGAAATTAAAAGAAAATAAGTAAACTAAACAAAAAATACTTACAAATATCTGCTGTTATTGTAACCCATTTTAAACCTCTTTTTATTTTCCAGTTCACAACAATCGAAATTAGTCTTTTTGATTGACAAGATTTACTGCACAAGAAATACTTTTTTTTATCCTGCAGTAAAATCAAAAGTTCCCTTTTAAAGCATAAAAATCCAATGTTGTTCCCTTAACACAAGATCCAGTTATTTTAAAAAAATATTGTAACAATGTACTTTATGTGTACGGTAGTACGCTTACAGAAGACCTGGGGGAACGTCTTGTATTATGATGTGTCTGGGAAGAGGTATCGAAATTTGTGGCTAAATCGTCAAATAAGATCAGCCGACAACAGCTACCACCACTATGGTCATTATTTTTTTAAGTTGAGTAAGCTTAAGCAGGAAAGAGAAAGACAAAAAAAAACTATCTCCGGGTTAAATCACGTTATTTTAAGCGACCCATGACTCACATAAGACTTGAAAATTAAGTACATGTGTGCGTGCGTGAATGAAGAATTTCCCAGTGAAGTCGCTGGAAATGAAAAGCAATGAATGAATGAACCAAGGGAAAGAGGCCTGAGACTCAGCAAGCAAGATTCAGCCACCTATCGAGCCTGGCTCACTCACACACGTGAACAGCAACACAGAAATCAACAAGTATATTACGATAGAGAGTGAGAGAGCTTTCTTTCACTTGGACTTGTAGTCGAAAGCGCCACAGTCTCTCAGTTTTCACTTTCAGTACCCTCAGGAATTCATAGACTGTGGATGAAGGTGGGAGTGGGTTAAGATCAGTAAATAATAGTATCAGATAGTGTTCCACAGGATGCTGACCTCAGAAAAAAAAAAAAAAAACTCAAATCAATCAGACGAGTTTTCTCACGAGGAAAAGATTAAATAAATAATCCCAGTTTTGTTGCAATGAACATTGAACACACAGCTAAAGACGAGGAATGGATTTTATAACAATTCCCTTTAAAAATGCTGTCAGTTTGATCCTTTAAAACTAGGAATATGAAGATCAGATTACCCCACTTTTTTGTTTTCTCTTTTCATTCGCTATGTTTCGAACTGGTGATGCTCCACATGACTAATCCTTGATCTCGATAAGTATTTTCTGAACAACTGGTAACATTGTAAAATTCGTAATTAAATTATTCAAAATTTGACAAGTTATCGACACTGATACTGTATTCGTTCACAAGGTTAATGCAAGAGTCTTGATCTTCGGTTCATGTTTTGTTACTTCTTAATTTTAAACTAAAGTTAAATAAAATTAAAATTTAAATATGACTTATTTTTACATTTCAAATATTTTAAATAAAAAAAAAAAGGATCAACCCACGAATATATTATGACATTTAATTTATTCTCAGACTATATATGGCACCAAAGAAAGCTATTTTTATAATTTAAAGGAAGCATTTTCAAGGAGATTGGGGAATCGGGAGTGACACGTTTATGTAGAAAACTAACAATCGGCAGAGGAAACGCTTTTCTGATTTAACAACACTTACCAGGATTGACGTAAAAGATGTTTATTTCTTGAAAAATTACGGAAATTTCAACATGTTTTAAGACCTGGATCTATAAATAATCCGTATCCCCTTTTTGGTATTTGATCTCAGTATTTATTTTTAAATATTGGCGTTAAATTAAAGTGTGGGGGGGGATATATGCCTGTAAGTGTAAAAAAAAAAAAAAAAAAATTTAAACCCAACTTAAAGAACAATATTTGTGGTTGCCTGATGACCAGGGCCGGATTTAGGAATTTAAGAGACCCCTAGAATTTGGGGACCCTTGACATTTATTTACCTATGTGCACCCTAAACAAAAAAAAACAAACTTTTTAGTTAGATTTTTTGTTATGTATAAAAAATGAAACATTTAAAGAAAAAGCTACATAAAATCTATGCATCAACAAAATTTAAGATCTAAAAAATGGGAGCCCATCGAATTTAAGAGTAAGAAGACTCGCTTCATGCAACCAGAGAAGGACCCCAATATTACTAGTCTAAAAAGTTGTTTCAAATTAGTTCAAAGGAACCCCATTAAATTTTAATTTAAATTTTTTAGTTTTATCAGGGACCCAAGTCTAGAGAGGGCCCTTCCTCACCCCCAGGCACTAGTTCATACTACCTAGCCAATATGTAAATTCGGCACCACGCCAAATAGCAGCTGTAAGATTTTTTTTGTTTTTTTTTAAATAAATGAACTCGTTACTCCGCAGGAGAAAACATTACCCAATTAACAGATAATGTTTTAAAATTGAATTTTTAGATTAAGCCGTAAGTGTCTAGGAGAGAGTGGAATAAATGTCCCCAGCTTGATTTGACTTAATTCCGAAAACCTGGCCAAATGACCAAACAAGACTTTTTTTTTTTTTTTAAAGGACTTCTTGGTCGAACCGATAATTTTTTCAACATCTCCTTAGCATTGTAATTTTTCAGAAATTTCACTGTTTTTATTTTTCCTTTTTCACAATTTGTTATTTAATTTTTAACAAGAAGGGTAATGAGCAAAGACCATATTTTTATGTATTTATTTATATTTACATGTTAAAAATAAACTCGACCTATTATTCGAGTTGTGGCCCAGTTTCTGGAGAGTTCAACAATTCAGGTTTCGTTTAACTGACCCCCCCCCATCCAGTGAATAGTTTTTTGTTTTTTTTTATTTTTACTTTAACGATCCGTTTGGCTATATTGAACAAAAATTCAGTTTTGTTTCCAAATTTGGGAAACTTACAAGAATAAACAAATAAAATAAAGATCCGGACTTTAATGGAATTTAACTTTATTTGTAAGCAAATGTTATTTTATTTGGAAAGGGATGATACATTATTACTTGAAAGTAAAATTTTAAACATTCATTTATTCACGCGATATATACACACACACACACACACACACACGCGCGCAACACATTTAAAAATATACATTTATTTAAATTAAAAATAATGTAGTTCGATATATTTTTTTTTATTGAAAAAGCTGCTAAAAAGCAATATTTCAACATAAAAAAATAAAATGTATTTTTTCACAATTTGTTTAACTTATTACAGCAGATACTGCGACTATTGTGGATTTGTTGAGTTAGTAACTAAGTAAAATAAATGCTTTTAGTTTATAAAGGTCTCTCAACGTACAAAGAACTAGAGACATCAAAATTCAGTATTTTTTAAAGTAGCTTATTTTTTTCCTACGAGATTTTATTGTTGACTATTTAAAATTCTAAGTTTACTTTAGGTAATTGTGAAGAATACGCCTTCTTTCGATCGGAACTGAAATTTCGAACGAGTTACCTCCCTTTAATTTTATAAATCGCGCACTTGTGAGATAATCAATTCAAACGGAAATGTGTGGGTCGATAAACGATCTTGTGGAGGCGGTAATGAAATCCTTGTTTTCACATGCTCTTCTAGCCAAGTTTCTCACCAGAGTTTGACGTTTAAAATAAAATTCTAAGGGATTAAATGCTAAATTCCTTTCAGTAGTTTAGCAAAGAAAATGCGGTAATTAACTCCAGCGAATTTTTAATTTAAAAAGAAACTAAAAAAAAAAAAATCAGACGTAAAAAAACACTACTCTTCTTAAGTAAGAAGACTGATAAAAAGAAATATTTAAAAAAAAAAAAAAAAATCAAACCCGAACTAAAATAAAGTTTATATGATTAATTTATAAAAAAAAAACATTCAAATACAACGAAAAATATATTTCAAAAAGCAGCCAATACAAGGTGATATTTTGTAGAAAACATTTATTTTAGAAGACTAAGAGTAAATAAAAATACTTACAAGTCAGTTTTACAATTATTAAAAAAACTAAACGTAAAACACTAACAGAAGAAATAAAATGAAATACAATTTCATTTATTCGAAATATTTTCAAAGATGCTCGGTCAAAATAAAATATTCTTAATCGAAGCCGACAAAAAAAATAAAAGTTTGCGATGCAAAGTTTTTTTGTTTTTTTTTAACCAGGTGATTTTAAAAAAAATCTTATTTAAATTTCTGATTTACAAGCATTTGAAAACCGACCATTGCCATTTTTATATATTTTTAGTTTGCTTTTATAAACAATAATGCACATATGAGTAGCAAATAAATAAAATACGTAAAAAAGTAAGCATTTATTAACTGCCCAACAATAGAAAAACGGTTTCAATTTGAACCGCTGAAAAAGTAAACCAGGTGAGGTTACAAAATGAATGACCTTAGGCTTTGATACAGAAACTAAATTATGTCTGTTGTTGTGTACCGTTTAAAACTGGCAATTCTTTTTTTTTTTTTTTTTTTCTTTCAACAGATGACAAGTAAATTAAATTTTTACTAGGTTAGTGAGAATTGTTTGAACTCGGCGATAAAATTTAAAAACAGAAAAATTAAAAAAAAAAAAAAACATTTTTTTTTACTAAAAGACCAAAAAAGCATGAGAACAGCCTTTTAAAAAGAACTTTATAAAAAAACAAACAATATACCAAATCCAGCTTTTTTTTTTAACTTAACGATATTTTATAATTTATGAAAATTGAAAATAAATGTTATTGTTACCCAACCCACCCAGCAAAATTAGAAGTCAAGTCAACAAGTTGGAAACAGAAAGAATTGGTAAAGAATTTTTTTTTGTTTTTAGAAATTAAGTGTGAATAAGGAATAATTTTTAGTTATTTTTCTTTTGATTTATTTTTTATGTAACTAAAATTATGAAACATTTAAGATTGAAGAGTTTATTTATTTACGAACCGCCACTAAAAATTTAAAAGAAATATTTTATTTTTGTCATTTTTTCATTTATGTGACTATTTACACTTCTTAGAAACAAACTATATAGAAACCAGATGTAGAAAATTGACCATGGGAAGATTAGATACAATAAGGATTTCAAGATTCATTTTTATTATTAAAAATAAAACAATGTATTATTGTAGTCGTTTAAAATTGCACAACTCATTTGCATTGCGGTCGTATGAAAAGTACCATGTTTTTTTTTTTTTTGTGAACACTATCGATTGGATAATTTAAAAAAACAGTTAAACATTATTTTCAACCTGTAATTCTCAAACCATCGAGTTGCAAAAAGCTAAAAATACTTGAATATTTTAAATATGAAAATATGTATTTAAAAAAAACACTCTAGTCTACTTATATTCATAAATACGTTTTTTCAACAGTACAACTTACGATCGATCGGGTGATTTAAGAAAAAGTTTCTGTTTTTTCCTTTGCAAAAACTGTGTAGCTTCTCGGAGTCGGAACATTGTTTTTTCCCGAAAACATCAAAAACCATGTTAACCAAACCGAAGAACTCTAGCTAGAAACAACGTATTCACCGACCATGACGTTTAAAGGGGGTGGGGGAGACTACTCCAAATCATTCATTATTGAAGGGGGAGACAGTTTGAAATTGAGGTAAAATTTATTTTTAACTGAGAAAGAAAGCGGAAGAAAATAACTCGTGTTCAATAATGCACATCACACGTAAGTTAACCATCCATATTACATGATTCCAATTTTAAAATATACTCGTTAATAAAATGTTGTTGACATTACAAGTCTTATTGTAATTATTATTTTTTAATAGTAGCCTAGTTTATTTAAAAAAAAAAATCAGTTATTTTATTTACAATACATGACGAAACGATATTAACTTTTTTTTTTAAATTAAATAATGGATTAAGGTTCAGATACCTTTTGGGAAAGGTATGAATCCATCTCTTCTCCCCACAGCAGAACTGAGTCCTATAGGAACCGATCTATAAGAAGGGCAATTGTGAATGCAACCTCCAACTATGGGTTAAATAGCCTCATTAATCTGCAATTGGCTATCTCTCTGAAGACATGGTCACTCAGTAAGGGAAGGCAATTAAATTTAAACTAATAATTACTCTTTTTTATGGGCCATGTCCCTTCAGGATGTGGGTAATCATAGTTCTCCACAATTTCCTATCTCTTGAAATGCAAAGTAATGTTTGACTTTTGACTATTTTTACTTTTTCATTGTTTGCCATACATTTATACATGCTCATTAGGTAGGTTAAATAAATACAGTGTCTACTCAAATACAGGTATCCACTACTAAAAATGTTTGAAGTAATATAAAAATATGTTGGAGTAAAAAATAAAATCTATTAATTCTTTAAATAATAGTATGTATAATGATAGTCACATGCTGTTTGATAAATACATTTATTGCCCACATGAATCTTGTTTATAAAAATTGAAGATTAAATGGAAATAAGTTCTCTAGCATACAGGTGACCAATTTAATGAAAGTGAGACGCAAACCCATCAATTTCCTGTTAGCAAGAGTGTGTAAGCGACCAAAGGTGCCTCATCTGAAACATGGACCATACATTCTCATCTATGATGTCTGAGAGACTGCCTAACACCTCTCTAGGATATTGTTTATATATCTATCTCTGTCATGCAGCTCATTTAAAAACTGGGTGCAGCTGTGAGGTCAGGTTATTCTGCATTTGCTGACCAGAAGGTCACCTCAAGTCAACCCTACACCGGGATCCCTAGATGGTTTAGTGCGATACTGAGTGCAAATTCTATTTTGGCATGACTCTAAACTAAGTCACTGGATAGTGTGTCCACACAATTTAGCTGAAAACTGTACATTATTTCAGAGCCTTTTGTTTAAAATCTTTTGGTATACAGCGAGCTCAACCTGGTGAACAACAGAAATAAAGTCTGGAGAAGTGGGTTAAAAAAAAATAAAAAAATAAAAGCGTGCCCAGATGCAATAGATCTATGTGGGAAATTTCTGAATATCTATGTGAGATCTTGTCAGAGGCTCAGAACAAGTAAACATATTTATTATGATGGTGAACAGAAAAACCATGCAGGTATGAGCTGAAAATGTATGTGTGCGTTTTAGAGTTTAGTTTGTCTGTCTGAGGAGGAGGGGAGGGTTGTGGGTAGACTTGGCACCCTCAACTCTCAGGTGAGAGCTAAGTTAATTATAATCTGTTGAGGATTTATTTACTATTTCAGTTAATTTTTTTTTTCTATGAATCTTATTAAATAAAACTTCTGAATAGCCTTAAAATTTTAACTTTCTATATGAAAATTATTTCTTTATTATTTTGTCACTTTATTTTTTTATAATGAAACATTTCTTTAATTATACATAAATATTATAATATATATATATATTAGGTTGGTGCAAAAATAATGTCGTTTTCTCTTTTGAAGTTGAACGTCAAAAAACGACATTATTTTTGCACCAACCTAATATACAATCCTAAAATATTATAATCATATATATATACACATTAAATATTATAATCATATATTATATATACATATCATAAAATATTATTTTGACTTTGAGAACAAAGATTTATGAAGTGGGCTGTCCATGCCAACTGCAAGCATGCTGAGGGCGGACTAGGCCAATATGGGACAGGAAACTCTGGCCACAGCGACTGCAATTAAAGGTCTGGTCTGGAATAACTGCTGAGGCTACCTAGTCCTTCCTCCTGTGGCATTTCTCCTTCAGGTTGGGCCTGTGAGAGTCCTCAAAGATGGAGACAGCCTGGTAGACGGTGCGGCACCAGGCTTAATGGTCAGCAGCAAGTGTTGACCACTGGCGATGGTCAATGTGGCAGGTACTGTGGGACTTCTTGAGGGAGTCCTTATAACACTTTATTGGTGCCCCCCTGTCATGGTGGCCAGTGGAGAGTATGCCATACAGGGGTATTTTGGGTAGCCGATGGTCCCCCATTCTGTGACTTCAGCAACATAGCTTCAATGCTGGTGATTTTCACCTGTTCGAGGACCTCAACATTGGTGACTTCGTCACTCCAGTGAATGTTGAGGATGGTATGGAGACTGCACTGATGGAAGTGCTCAAGGAGTCATAAATATTAATAATATATATATATATATATATATATATATATATATATATATATATATATATATATATATATATATATAAAAATCATAAAATCTTCCGTACTTTATAATTACAGCCCAATTATAAACACAAAATTACATTTCTTAATTACTGCGGGTTTTTTGATTAGTCAAAACGATACAATTTACAACGTGGTAAAAAAAGATCTATCTCATAAGGACATTTACGAAACCAGATGCGGCTTTTAACTAATTCTATAATATTTTAAAAAATTAAATGTAAAAATCTATAATAATTAAGAAATAACAAATAATTGTATTAAAAATTCATTTTTAATCGAAAAAATTTTTTGCTTTCAGAAAATATTGTCCATATGCATAAAAGCAAATAAAAGCATTTGAAATTAAATAATATCTTTGTTTTATTGAGTTTTGTATGTTACAATTCAGAGCTGATTTTCAGGTATGGGACGTCCAATTAAAAACAAAAAAAATGATTTGCATTCCTCAAAGCCTTGTGCTTCAACTATTGTAATCATTAAACTAGACTCAATTGAATTTCTAGTGTTTTCATAAAATTAGTTATTGGGGGCGGGGGTAATAAATATAAAAAACATGATTTGCATTCCTCAAAGCCTTGTGCTTTAACTATTGTAATCATTAAACTAGACTCAATTGAATTTCTAGTGTTTTCATAAAATTAGTTATTGGGGGCGGGGGTAATAAATATAAAAAAATATTTCTGCCAGGACTTTAATAATAAAAAAACATTTATAATAATTTTGATTATCTGTGAATAGTTCCTGAAAGTTTCAGTAACATCTGACAATTATTTATATTTTTGCAAGATTTTCCAAATTAATGTGTGTCATACCAAAAAAAATGTGCTAAAAATTGTCTATGTTATTTACTAGTTCCGCTGATAGAAAGAGAAACAAGGTTTTTTTTAATCAAAATTTAAAATGTGCTAAAAAGAAGGAAAATTTTTTAAAAATAATTAAAAAAAACTTTCCTCTTAATAATAACATAAGCATTTAGACAATAAAATTTTGTTTTCAACAAGATTGGCATCTTTTTTTAACGATTTTATGGAGGTACCTATATGATTATATATATATATATATATATACATATATATATAATTATTTATTTGAAAATTCTTTTAAGAATAGTAATTGTTGGTTATTGGAATTTATTCTGTGTACACCACTCCTATACTTGGATATTAGCTCCTATTACTGTCGAGCACTGTCTATTCTATTCTTATACTATGGATAGAATCAATTTCGAATTATCTCTTAAGAACATTCCCACACGAACAAGAGGGATTATTTGTGATTTTATAACATATTTATGTTATAATTTTCGAATAAATAATTATATTCGCTCTACTCTGTATTGAGCACTCTTTTAAGAATAGTAATTGTTGGTTATTGGAATTTATTCTGTATACACCAATGCTATACTTAGATGGATATATATATATCCTAAAATATTATAATCATATGATATATATATATATATATATATATATATATATATATATATGTATCCTATAAAAATATTATAATCATAAAATATATATATATATATATATATATATATATATATATATATATATATCCTAAAAATTATAATCATATATATATATATATATATATATATATATATATATATATATATATATCCTTATTAAAAAATATTATAATCATATGTTGTTATATATATATATATATATATATATATATGTATCCTAAAATATTATAATAATCATATATATATATATATATATATATATATATTTATTAAAGACATTTTATGTTTAATATTGTTATTTATAGAATAAAAATGTCATATGATTTAATAAATAAATTATATATACCTTGTCCATTTCTTATAATATATATATATATATATATATATATATATATAAAATATTATAATCCATATATATATATATATATATATATATATATATATATATATATATATATATATCCTAAAATATTATAATATATATATATATATATATATATATATATATATATATATATATATATTATAAATATGATATATATATATATATATATATATATATATATATATATATATATATATATCCTAAAAATATTATAATATATATATATATATATATATATATATATATATATATATATATCCTAAAATATTATAATCATATGATATATATATATATATATATATCCTAAAATATTATAATCATATGATATATATATATATATATATATATCCTAAAATATTATAATCATATGATATATATATATATCCTAAAATATTATAATCATATGATATATATGATATATATATATATCCTAAAATATTATAATCATATGATATATATATATATATATATATATATATATATATATATATATATATAAAATATTATAATCATATGATATATATATATATATATATATCCTAAATATTATAATCATATGATATATATATATATATCCTAAAATATTATAATCATATGATATATATATATATATATCCTAAAAAATATTATAATCATATATATATATATATCCTAAAAATATTATAATCATATGATATATATATAATCATAAAATATTATAATCATATATATATATCCTAAAATCCTAAAAATATAATCATATATATATATATATCCTAAAATATTATAATCATATATATATATATATATATATATATATATATATATCCTAAAATATTATATATATATATATATATATATATATATATATATATCCTAAAAATATTATAATCATATATATATATATATATATATCCTAAAATATTATAATCATATGATATATATATATATATATCCTAAAATATTATAATCATATGATATATATATATATATATATATCCTAAAATATTATAATCATATATATATATATATATATATATATATATCATATATATATATATATATATATATATATATATAAATATATAATCATATATAAATATATAAAATAAAATATAAAAAAAAAAAAAAAAAAACATGTTGGGAGTTTGTTATTTTAGAAAATTAAATAAAAATAATTCAAATGAGTCCTGATCCTGTTCAAGCAGCTTTAATTTTAAATCCACTTTTTAGATTACTTTAATGATCAAGTTTGGACTTGCCCCACAAGGGGACTTCTTGATAATTCACATGTAAGCAAAAGAAATACCTTTGAATACTAGAAATACCTTTGAAAATTTTCACAATTTTCCTATTTGAATTTTCTGATCATTGAATTCATGGCGAATTCGATGAAAATAAAATATCTATAGAAATTCTCCTACCACATTGTTAAATATTTGAGCTTAACAACTTTAATAAAGTATTGCAATAACGATCATAAATATGAATGCTGGTTGTTATTTTAAAAATAAGTGGGTACAAATGAAATTTGAAATTAAAAATATGTAAACACCAGTTCCCATACAATCTCCAAAGTTAAGCAACATTGAGCCTGGTGAGTACCTAGATGGGTGACCACTTGGGAATACCAGGTGCTGTAAGCTTGGATGTGTGGGTGGTGTAATGGATTATGGCTCAAAATTGTTAATTAGTGAGCCAAGTTCCAATTCAATTTGGGTTTGTTTTATTTATTTATGCACAAATACTATTTGGAAAGGTATGAATCCTCCTATTCTCCCCCTGCTATGGGTTAATTAGTAAAACTTGTATTACTAAAAACCATATTATCTCAAAAAAATTACATACAAAATATTTAGATTTTGGCATTAAATAACCCATAGAAGTTGATATGCCACTCAACAAAATCAATCAACCTACAAGTAGACATAGCAGCATAGTCCTGGGTAGGACATTAAACTACATCCAGCAGCAAAACTTCTGATCAGAAGATTGGAGGTTTTGAGGAGCATGGAACCAATTGCTGCTGTTCCAGGTTCACCCTTACCCGGGGTGGTAGCACCTGTTAGGGTCCCAGCTATGGGCAAATAGTGAACCCCCAAACAAAAACAACACAATAAAAGTATAAAAATATATTTTTTTAGTGAAGATGCCAGCAATATATTTTTATATTAAAACAGTTATGAGCAATACATATTTATCGTAAAAATACGACCAATATATTTTTACAGCAAAATGACCAACAATAGATTTTATTTGTAGTTGAAGCTATAAAATTGTGTTCAAAATATTTAGGTTTTAGCATTAAATAACCCATAGAGGTTGATATGCCACTCAACAAAATCAACCAACCAACATGGCAGATTCTCTTATCTTATTCTTTTATCTAATTCCTAGCTTAAAAATAAAACTGCTTACCTCAAGCAATATGCTTCTACTTAGCTATGGATTATTTAATAATAGGCTCAAAAGATGGGATTAAATATAATAAGTAGTTATGGCAGCTTCTTTTTATTACATAGCCAAATATTTTGTCAGTCATCTGCACCTATTTTTTCTTGGTAAGAGTAATCAGGAAGACATTTTGTTTGGTAAAGTGTTTAATCCTCTCAAAGTTCATTTGCTGCAATTTTGATTCAGCATAACAATACATAGTTTTGTTATTCCTCAATGGTTTCATGTTGGCGTAAGTGCCTGAGGAAGTTAGAAGGCTGGGAGGGAGAATTTTGGAATGTGTCCTAAAAGTTCACTTTACACACACACACACATAATTTTGTGTAACTAAGATATAACGATATATGTATCAATAAGGTGGAACTCAGCTCGTGACTGAGTATTACCACTTCACAGATTCAACTCACACTGAGAACATGCCTATATTTGAATAGATGACATCTCATATGGCTTGTTAGACCTGCAAGTGACTTGCATGTCATATAACATACACTACAATTCAAAAGTTTGAAACAAACCCCACTCTTCTGTCAAGTTCGTTTCATATGTAAATTTAACTTTTATGAGAAATTTTCCAAAGACAGAAGTAGAAGATGTGCTTCATTAACTGTATTTCGGAATAAAATATTTTAGTAGCATCATGATTTTCCACCTGAAGAAACGTTAATTTTTTAACATTGAAACAAGATGTATAGTTTTGTAGTGTGTATGTACATGTTCTCATGTAACACTGCATTTTGTTTTGAGCCCTGTTTTAAATTAATGTTTTGAACTCTTCATTCTTTTACATCATTTGGATATATATATATATATATATATATATATATAAAAACATAAAACATTAGGCAGCATATAATTTACATACAAAGAAATAATAATTGATTCTATATGTGATTATTTTTTATTATATATATATATATATATATATATATATATATATATATATATATATATGTGTGTGTGTGTGTAAAAATACATAGAAAATAGGAAAGAACTCATTAGGTAAATAATCCAAAGTTCTTTAATATTTTTGTTATTATTTTTAAAAATAGTGCTTGATACAAAAGTAGAGCACAAATATAATTATTTATTTAAAAATATGATTAAAGTACTTAGCTCAGTTCCATCTTCAAGCGAAATTTTTACTGGAATAACTTATTCCTGAAATTTACGCGTTTTATAAGCATATTCATTATTAATTTAATTCAAATAATTATATTGAAGTTTTCAGCTCTTGTTTTGAAACATGAGAACTCTTATGTAGTGTTGGAATCATATTTTTAAATAAATATATATATATATATATATATATATATATATATATATATATATATATATATATATATACACACACACACACACAGAGGTAGCACCAGGCATTTGAGAATGCACTTTTAATAGGCTGTAAATAGAAGCTGGCTTGATTTGATGTCATGTGATATGTACAAAGTTTTAGCATTCCCTCCTCTTTAAAACATATCAAGAGCATTAACATTACAGGTTTCAACCTGACACAGAAACAGCGATGACATGAGCCACCTACCACTGTGAGTTGGTGATAAAAACCTCCTTGAAAGTGGC